>JAHWFO010015540.1:573774-704854 GCA_023313115.1 Rhysida immarginata | reverse complement strand
AAAAAAAAAATTATCCAAATCGGACCAACCAATCGCCCACAATCAGAAGGTCACGTTGACCATTTCCGGAACAGTGTAGCTTACCATCCTGGAATTGTTCTGTCTTCTGTGTGCTGAAACATGCCTTTTATTTGCTTTTCCGCATGAAAGTGAATGTAAGTATGGTAATTTGTTATTTTTTTGATTTGCATGCTTTACATGGTGGAAATATCAACATTCAGTGTTCCTTGTGCAGTGTCACTGTTTGTAAGCTGCAAACAGTTCACCACGTGATTGTGGGTGATTGGTTGGATGATTTTTTGTTGTTTTGTTTGTTTTTTTATGCTGAACAAGTTTGCAATTGGGTTTATTTCTCTATGCCTTACAGTTTTTGAGATAAATTTTGAATTGTCCTAATTTGCATATTTGGGATGATGAAAAGTGCACCATGGGATAGACCACCCACAACTTCCTATTCATTGGATTCATCAAAATTGACATATCTGCTTCGGTTCAAAAATAAAAGGGGGGGGGGGGCAGACTTATGGACCACCCTGTATGTTTATTCATGAGTATTCCAGCTGGTCTGAATCGACTATGCTCCAAGATTTTTGTGTATAACCAGTTTTCAAGTTACTAGCTGCAGTCACGTATAATTCTTGGAAACGACGAGATATGCAGCAACACCTAAGTTGAGAAATCATCATTCTCCAAAAGTGGCATCTTTTTGGTGAGACCGATCTAATACTTTCGTTTAGAAATAAGTGCAGAGATTCTTTTTAATTTTTTGTTCCCCTGGAAGTGCGGAAGCGCAATTGTGCATCGCAGGGTTTATCAGTGAGCAAGTTTCACTTTAAAACTGATAATAGCTGACTGGCGGAGTCTCATTTAAACCCCATTGTTGTTGACAATTAGTTCGATAAGACTTTTTATGGCAATTAGTGTCAACATTTTAAGCGTGTGTATATTAAAATGAGTAGAGTAAGCTTATGGGTATTATAAGTAATTTAACTAGTGTATGCTTTCTGTCGTTCTAGTGGTGAAGATACGGCTCATTTTAGCGAAGGCAGAGTGTAAGCATTAATTCATATTGGTTAGTAGTAACGCGTGGATTGAGCCAGGTGTTGAAACTGGGAATATTTAAGGAATCAGTGGGATACAGCCACTTAGTTTTGCCATTTCGGAAAGTTACACAATTGACGCGTAACCGACGTTTTGCAAGCGAATAGTAAAAGGGAGGCACAACGCGTTCAAGGCACTCCAGCGTTATACCATGTGGTTGTTGTGTTGTGCTTGCAAGTAACGCTGCGGCAGAAGGCATAGTCGGGGATTCATGCGCAAGTGCATGATATGGCCTTTGATAGAAGTAACCCAAAACAAGGCATAAAGTTATTAATGAGGCGTAAAGTGAAGGTATACTCTTTAATGAACAAGGTATTATTCTCATAGTTTGTATGGGTTAGTCCCAGGGACCTGGATTAGTGCATAATCTAAATTTAGTACTTGTGAGGATACACGATGTTGTTGAGTTGGTTATGGGTTTTCTATTGAACAATAATACTTCGAGGGTTATGGTTTATTATCTATTTATTATAATGTTGCATGTCAATCTAATTTGGAATAAATAAGAGTTATTTTGTTGAAATTCATGTGTCCCTTGTTTGATTAATCTTGCTTTCACAAGTCTCGAACTTTTGTACCTCATCGCTTTGGAGTTGGTGGTAACCTGGGTCGTCGAGTCGGCCCCTCCCACGCGTCTGGGCGTGCACAAGGGAATGTGTCTTTTAGTTATTGTGATGAATATTTTATTTTGGTAATACAAGTCAACACCATATATTAAGAGCTCTGAATAAAAGCTTTGCACTTATTTTCAATTTCCCAAAATATTTCCCTTTATTATAATCCAAATTTTTTCCACTATACTTAAATGGTTAAATTTTCCCTATTGCATTAGGCATGTAAGAGCCAATCAAGTGTAACCGATTTCTGCCAGTCAAAGCATGAAGAAAGATATGATTTTGAGAAAGCTTTTAAACAATTTAATAGCGGAACAATATTAGTAGTCTGCCTTTGGTAGCAATACATACACTGGCGGAAAAAAAAATCCCAACACCACGAAGGACTTGTGTTAGATGAATGAAATTTGGACAGTATATTCAGCTATGGTATTTATTCAATTGATTCAAGTTTCAAGGTTACTAGTTACAACTTATAGGGGCCGTGATGGCACCACCCTGTACATGCAAATGAGACATTCCAATGACAGATATAAAGGATATCAGACGCGCGTGATAAGAGTACGTAAAACGTGCCTCGAAGGCGACTGCGACGTGAATATGGGCAGCTAACCCTATTTGAACGAGGACTTGTAGTGGGCCTTCGAGAGGGTGGACTTTCTTTCCGTGCTATTGCAGAACGCATGGGTCGAGACATTGCCACTGTGTACAACTGTTGGCAGCAATGATCCAGGGAAGGCAGAATTACCAAGAGACCAGGATCTGTATGACCCCGGCCACTGGAGACAGGGTTGACCGGCGCATCTGTAGGTTGGCTGTGGCAAATCGGAAGCATCTGCAGCGGATATTCGGGCTGCTGTGGCACCCAACATCACTCCACGCACAATTCGGAACAGTCTCCTGGCCAGGAACCTCCACTCCAGGCGCCGTGGCATGTTTGCCTCTTACCCCTCAACACTGTGCGGCACGTCTTCAGTGGTGTCTAGCCAGAGCGACTTGGAGGGCAGAATGGAGGTCTGTGGTCTTCACAGATGAAAGTAGTTTCTGTCTGGGTCAGAGTGACGGTCGCACAAGGGTCAGGAGGAGGAGTGGGGAAGTCCTGTTACCGAGCTGTATCCATCGTTGGCAAACTGGCCCCACCCCTGGCATTATGGTATGGGGAGGGATTTCCTACGACAGCAGGACCCCCTGGTGGTTATCCCAGTCACCATGACGGCAAATGTTTACATTCGGATGGTTGTTGAACCCATTGTGCTGCCATTCATGGCTGGTATGCCAGGGGGGCTGTTCCAACAGGATAACGCTCGACCCCACACTGCCACTGCAACCCAACGTGCCTTCAGGGCGTCCGCATCTTACTATGGCCAGCACGATCACCAGATCTGTCGCCCATCGAGAACGTCTGGGACATGATTGGATGCAGTGTCAGGGCTCTTCCATAACCAGCAACAACTGTCGTTGATCTGACCATCCAGGTACAACAGGCATGGAATGCCATACAACAAAATGACATTCGGCATCTCTACGACCACATACATGCATGTGTGCAGGCCTGCATAGAGCAGCTCGGCGACTACAGCAGGTACTAAAGTCCGTGCTTTTCACCATGTACAGGGTGGCGTTGGTGGCACCCCCTATAAATTGTAACCTTGAAACTTGAATCAATTAAATAAATACCATAGCTGAATATACTGTCCAAATTTCATTCATCTAGCACGAGTCCTTCGTGGTGTTGGAATTTTTTTTTCCGCCAGTGTAGTTTCCATGGTTTGACTTTTGTCACAATAAGTATACTGAAATAAAGGGACCAAGAGTGACACGGTAAAACTAATTTATTAGCCTGATGCATTTCGACATTACGTCATCATCGGAAGCAATAGTCTTCAAAGGGAAAATTGGCAAGACGTCAAAATATATGAGAATTCAGAATTATATACCGTATTTGCAATTTATCGAAATATATAGTCAGCATGTGAAAAAGATATTTCAACACATTGGTGGATGAGCCCGGAAATTGCGGACCTATTAAGAGGATGGTGGCGACGTCATATGGTTCGGTAAAACTGCAGAATTTGCTTATGAACTTAATGGCATCATGTTTCTCAAAATAGATCAGGCTCGCTTGGAGATGCTTCCTGATTTCAATTTCTTCACGGGTCAAAATCTTCCCTTTTCCTTCCCTGATTGGTGGACATGTTGAATATATATTTCGATGTCTTGCCAATTTTCCCCTTTATAGACTATTGCCTCCGATGATGGCATAATGCTGAAACGTGTCAAGATTAGTTTTACCGTGTCACTCTTGTTCCCTGTATTTCAATACACAGTGCCCAACATGATTTCACAGAATCCTGGTTAGTGAAATTTTGACCCTCAAGACGAAGTGCTCCAAATAGCAAAACCTTGATTTCCAAAGAACATTACTGCTATTCTGAATGACTCATCCTTTTATAAAATCTTTATTTCTAAAGAAAATAAACTTTAACTCATTTACCAAATATTTAAAAATTCTCTAAACTTTTACTATGAATGAAATTAGTTTAAATAAGAAGAATTTCTTAAAGGAGTCTATTAAAAATTCTAAAATAGCTTTTTTTTTTTTTTTTTTTTTTTTTTTTTTTTTTTTTTTTTTTTTTTCAAGAATCCAAACACTGAAAAGATGAGAATAACAATTACAGGTTTTAAACTTAACGATATGATTGTGAAAAGGCTTTTAAACAATCTAACACAGTCAAATTATACATTTTTTCCAAAGTTGAGATTTCATTGCAGATATTTATCTTTAATTGTAAAATTATATTTTGGATAAAATTAAGGGTAAATAAAGAGTGATGTACTTTTCATAAACTCTATTTGTAGAGTCATTTTTCATTTTTCCAAATGGGCTCTTAATGTGGAGTCGATGTAGCATGCTTTGGGATGTTTAGTAAGAACTTTGTGATATTTATATTTATGGTTTAGTAATGTAAAACCCATCAAACAATTGTATGATGTAATTTTTTTTTTATACAAGAATTTGAAACAAAAAGCTGTAAGATAAAAAGAATATTTTTTCAAATCACTTACCATTGGCAATTTGATGGTTCCTGAAATGTACTCAACCTATAGTAAAGGGAAGAATAAAATTAAAAGGTATACAAATGATTAAAACATCTGCACAAATTAAATTAAATTTCAAGTAATATGAAAGATTTATCTTGTCTATATTTTCAACTTTTATTGCAGTTATGTTGATTAAAAAGAAAAATTCTTGTTTGATGTATGCGTATGTATGCGATTCCGCATTTGTCTACATCAAATTATTTTAAAGACCATTAACAGTGTTAATGATACTTCGAAGACTAATGTCCCTGATTTAATTATTCTGACTCAACTCGAGGCCTTAACCATTGACCTCGTGTCAAAAAACAGTGAACAATTGGCTATAATGTTAATGTTTTTTTTTTCTTTCTTATTATTGTTGAGTGAATATGAACTGGTTTTGAAAATAAGTTATAGAATTCTTTCAAGCCTGCCTGTTGCTACAATATGGAATTCAGACAGAAATAATGGTAAAGCAAAATGTATCTTAATGAATTTTTAATAATAATGAGACATTGCCAGTTTTCAAAACAGGAAAACAAAGTTTTTGTGATTTATTCAAAATACACCATAGCCCTCTTATTATGAACTCTCTCAATATGAAATTCCGTTTAATACGAAATTATTCTGTGCTCCGACCCCATCGATGTAATTTGCATATAAAATTATCCCAATAATACGAACATTTTTTAATGAATATTCAGTTAATACAAAAAAATTTTTGGTAATTTTTTTGTTTAAAACAAGGTTTTTTTGCGAAAATAAGGTGTTAAAAAATGGGGGTCGTCTTATAATCGTAATCTCAGATTTGGAAAAAAATTTTGGTATACCCCCCTCCTCGCGATAGAAGAGCGGCCGTTAAAAACCTGTCCGTTTTAAGCCTAAGATCAGCAATTTTCCATAATAAACATGTAAAAACATCTTTTATTTTTAAACAAATGTTTTTAATATTACAGTTCAAAATTGTTTAATAACTTCAGAAATTACACAGAAATTAACTTTTTTAAGAACTTCCATTGCCATTGCTATCCCAGAAGCCATTACCAACTATGGTGTCGGGCCCTGCAAAACCATGTGATCGGACGAAAACGTGAAGAGATCGTATGAATGGGAGCATTCTGCGAAAAAGTGGCCACCAGACGGCAGCACGGCCAAATGTGGTCTAATGGCTACCCATGATGCCTAGTGATTCGTTCAGTATTGCATGCTTTTTTGCCTATATATTCACTTGTTCGATTTAGTATAAATTTCTAGTGCCTTCTACATTTATGTCAAAACAAAGTTGGACACTAATTTCCGAAAGATAAAGATCACTTTAAAATTTTTTCGCAATATTAGTTTATCTCATTTTTTCTTTGTTTATTACTGCACGGTTGACGCTTACATTCTGGTTAAAAAAAAGGAAATGTGTTGTTAAAGATTTTAATGGTTTAAGTATAAAAAAAATTTTTTTTGCACATGATATAACATGTATCATAAAAAGATTTCAATTTCTGCACCATTTTTGCAATGAGTTGTTCATTCCTCAAAACTTGAACTATTTTAAAATCTTTAAAATATAAAATGCAAGATGAGAGGAGTTATGCGTTGCTGCTAAACAGCTGTCCTTCAATCTAATAACACAATACGGGTTTTTATTGTACCCAGGCTGCCCCCCCCCCCCAAATTAATTGGCCACCATGTCAACTAAATCTTTTACATGGGGGACCCCCCTTCCCTACACAGGATTGGGCCAGCCCCCCCGAAAAAAAATCCTGGGCACAGCCCTTTAGTACCATTTTGATATTTAAAAAAGGACAATTTTTTAACACCTTCAATTTATATATGAAAGCCTGGACCTTAATCTACTTTTCAACGTAATTTCCACCTACTAGTATATTAAAGACAGTTATCCTCTCCTCCGCCCCCCCCGGGGGGGGGGGGGGGGGGGCTTACCATATTCCTCCCCTCATCGTGCCCAGAATAAAGGGAGTACAATGTGCTTTCGAGCAGTATCTTTGATGGAATACTTTATGTGGGAGTCGACACTGTATGAACTACACGAAAACAGCTGTCCTGGTGATCAGGCAGTTCCTGTATGATGGTTTATTGCGTGTATTAGATAGTCCAATTGGCTTAGAATATATGATCAGCGGGGTTCTACCCGGAATTGCACCCAAGGCGTCTGCGATCATCTATTTTTAGTCATTCAGCATTGTGGTAAATATTTAGTCGAGAGAGAAGGGCCCCTCAATATTAGGTTAAGATTATTTGAGCACACTGACAGTCCTTGCTTTTCTGTGCATGCTTTCGCCAAATAAAATAATTGTGGTTAATCATCGTCTCAGAGTCAGTTTGTTACCAGATCCATTCCAGGTTCCGAACCCCTGATGCGTTGCTCTCCCCGGTTTTAGCCTTTAGTGTCTTATGCACATTTGGGTAGGGGGGGTAGCACGTCACAATTTAGCGCTCGAACAGGGACCTGGAATCCGGAATTTCCGGATTTTTGAGTCAGGTTCTGGCCCTGAGATAATAGACGGTGTAAGTGTGCTTGTAAAACGTTGTGGCTGTTGGTTGCATGGAAGAGTGTTATGAATTTAGAGCATATTTTTGAGCTAAGAAGCCTGGGGATGAGGGTGATGCTGCAGCTGGTGCTGCACCAGAGTTCACTGGCTTTACGGGGGCAGTACTGACATTCATTGGTGAAGAAAGTGGCATAGCCATAGGAGCTTTTCTAGCCTGTGTAGACAGTTTAGGGGAGATTGCAAATTGGACCCCTGAAGTTAAAGTGATGGTAATTAGGTCTAAATTGCAGGGGGGGGGGGGGCTGCCAAGCGTGCAGATGAGCATGAACTCTTTCTCTTTGATATTGGGGATTATGCTCAGCTGCGTGCTCAATTGGAGAGAGTATTTGGAAGGCTGAGGATCTCTCGCGACTCCTCCAAGGATTTGCACGACACCATACAAAAGATTGGCGAGCCCGTCGCCGAGTTTGCCGGCCACCTGGAATTGACCCTGGAGAGGTATATTCGTGCCAATCAAGAGGCAGCACCTAGGAGGGATGCAATTCTCCTCCAACGATTCAATAATATTTGTTTAATAACGCACCGCCGGGTACTGATGGTTGCTGCCCCTAAAACCTATAGAGGCGGTTGAGCTTGCTCTGCATTGGGAAGACCTGGAGAAAAGAGGTAGGGGCGTAGCAAACATGGTGGAGTCCAGGAAGGCCTCAGGGTCGGGTGAATCTAGTTCTTTTGGGGGTCGTAATAACCAGAAGGGTGGTCGGGGAGTCACCCCTGGTGAGCCGCCGAACGTGACTCTAGTACCATGTGGATGCGGTGCAGCTCTTAAGAGATTAGAAGGTATGGTTGATGGTTTGGTCAAGGCGGTGGAACTGTTGAAAAAAGAAAGGAGTCCATTGTGTGCGGAATGGGCTCCGGATGAATCTAAGGTATTGGTGCCACGTGCTCGAAGCACGAATACAGTCTGTTTCCGCTGTGGACGCCAGGGGCACTTTGCAAGGGACTGCCCTCAGCCAGCCCCAATGGCTAGTAGTTCAAATAGTGGGGCATGTTCGGAGGGTCCAGTGCTGACACATTGTGGCGAGGGTGGTGTATGCATGACTACTATTCATCTGCAGGGCTAGCCCGCCACGATGTTGGTTGACACCAGATCCCAGGTGTCAATGATCGATGGGGAGGCTTACAGACACCTCACCAACTCCCCATTACAACCAGCAGAAATGGTGATCAATGGAATAAATGTGAGTTGCCTGAGCCTCACCCAGGGAGGCATGTTGGATGTCTCAATCCAGGGCAGTCATGTGGGCCCTCGAACGTTTCCGATACATTCGTTCGAGGATAGGCCATATGACTGTATTCTGGGTATGGATGTGATGAGAGGAATATCCTTTCAATGTGCATTTGCACAGGTGGAACAAGGGACTCAAGCCAACACCTCCTGGAAAGAAAGCCAAACAATTGAAACATCATGCATTGTTACATCATCATAAGTCGACCAAATTTATGGCTTGTTTGTTACTGGTAGAAATACGATTAACAATGGTCGAAATACGATGATGTAACAATGCATAACGTTTCAGTTGTTTGGCTTTCTTTCTAGGTGGTGTTGCTCAAACCCACCCTGTGATGAAAGTAATGGTAGCATATGAGGCAAAAGAGATTGTCATGGGGACAGGACAGGAGAAGAATATATATGATGGGAAAGAGACCAGCAAGAATGATAGGGCAGGGCAGGTAGTGATGATAAATCATTATGAGGTGGGGCGTCGAAACTCTGGGAGGTGGATTGGTCCGTTTAGAGTGGTGGCATGTGACAGGTATGGGTGGGTTCAGGTGAGAGGTATGACCCGCGGAGATATTCTCTGGGTAAAAAAAAAAACAATTATGGTTTCAGTGGAATGAAGGTCGGAAATTAAGAACAACGGACGGAGTAAATATGTATGATCAGGGCGTCATTGTACCATCTCCACAGAGTGAGTTATTGACCAGTGAGAGTTTGGGTGTAGAGCTCACTAAGCGGGCATATGAGGATGCTACAAGGAAGGAAGCCCCAGCCACTGTAGCAGCAGAATGTGTTAAGAAACCGTTGCCGGTTAAAACCCCAACGCAGGAGTGTGCAAGTGAAAAGGGGTCTGCATCTGAACATAGTTGGCGTATTGGTATTAAAGTGTTCCAGTCAGTCAAGGCCCTCGTAAAGGCCGAACAGGTTATAGTTGATGATGAAATGAGTACCCTAGAAATTCAAAATGATGAGGTTATGGTAACGGAGGTTCACAAGTCAAAGAAAAATAAAAAGCGCTCGCGGTAAAGGCAGACAGGGAGTGCATGCCGCATTTTCAGGAAACCAGGATATTCTCAACCATGGAAAAGGGGGTCCTCCCACTGTGGTATCGGTGGTGGAAGAGAACACATCGAACAGGAATAAATTCCCTGGGGTGGAACGAGATGTTGACGACGAAGATTATTTTGGTAGCGATGGGGGGGGGGGGCCGGGAGTACGATCCCTATGCACCTTATCCCCCTCCATTTAGGAAAAACCAGTCGGGAATGTGTGTGTTAGAGTGGTAAGACAAGGTGAGATATTGTAGTTATAAAATAACTTAGTTTTGTTTGTGTTGGTTTATCTAGTATTTTGGGTTTTGTTCTTGTTGGGTTCTGTTTGGTTCTGTTTGGGGTTTCATTATATGTGTGCTTGGTGTAGGTTATATGAAAGTGGTTTAAGCATGTAGGGTTTAAAAAAAAAAAAAAAAAAAAAAAAAAAAATTAAAAATGGAGTATGTAGAGATAGTTGTGAGTGAACTGGATCCGTGAATTGTGTGTAGTCAGTAGTGTGCTTTGTCTTGGTTGCCAAGTTGTCGAAGTATGCAGTGTGTTTTCTAGTCAGTTTGTGTAGTGGGAGTGGATTATGTTGTAAATGTGTGGAACGATGAGTTGTTTAGAACATTATTGCACGTATTGAGAGCGTCCGCCTCGTTTCGAGCATCTCTCATGAATCGCTGGGACGGGCGTGTGTTTTGTTGTTGCTCTTTTGTTTTGTTTTAATTTTCATTGTTGTGGGCTTGCTTTATTGCCGCATGTGTAATTTGTGTGTAGCCTCCAACAACAATGGTTGTTTTGTCGTTAAATAATGTATTGTTATTATAGAAAAAACTGGAATTTAAATTTGTTTTAAGTTGGAGATTGAATTTTTGTGTGGCATAGAGTTTTGGCTGTTGTGTTGAGCGGTTGCCGTCCTTTTCCTTCCGACGAGCAAATGGAACTCGTTCTATGCGAGGCCGTATGGGCTACCTCTCCCAACACAACAGTGCAATTGGCATTTTATTTATTTAAGTTTGGTGTGCGTTTGTTTGCATTTATTGCAATATGATTAATTATTTCGAGGATAAGTAAAAGCTGTGCAGGGAAGCGAGCGAGACATGCATAATGGCGGACCGATGTTCGATTTAACGTGGCCCTTTACGATTGACATTATCTCTACTTTGCGATGAAACCCGATATTGAGTTAGCATCGACTACTGTGAGGTATCATTTACTTTGAGAAGAAACGATTGGTGAATGACTGTTCCTTTTTTTTTGCCTTATCCGCCCAGGGATGCAGCTGCGTCTTCTGCCCCGAGATGCAGCAAACATTCGCGCACGTAGTTTCTCAATGTATTGTGCATCAGAATAACTCTTAAAATAACTTTTGTTATAAAAGTGCTGAGAAAGTTCTGGGTACCAATAGTAGTATTCTGCATCTGTTCTCGACATAGTTCAAGGGTAGGGTTGCTTTATGTGCCTCCCACAGTGTGTCTCTAATTGCCCTATTGACTTCACGGTGTACAATGTGAACGCTAAAGTGTTGTATGGAGAATTAGTTTTAGTTAAGGTAAGTGTAACTTATGTGCGTGAGAGGGCACAGTTGATGTATCCGCATGGAAGCCATGTTGAATGTTTATTCAAGGGAACGCCTGAGGGAGGCAAAATATCCATGTTTAGCTAGGTGTGCAAAATATCCGTTGAGGACTGGTGCTTATAATGAGTTTATTGCACCCTTTCCGAAGGAAGCTCACTCTAGCAATTCGTAATATCGTACCTTGTCGCTCGTCAAGGGGGGGTTACCGTGCTCCTCCCCTCATCGTGCCCAGAATAAACGGAGCACAATGCGCTTTCGAGCAGTATCTTCGATGGAATACTTTATGCGGGAGTCGACACTGTATGAACTACATGAAAACAGCTGTCCTGGTGATCAGGCAGTTCCTGTATGATGGTTTATTGCGTGTATAGATAGTCCAATTGGCTTGGAATATATGATCAGCGGGGTTCTACCCTAAATTGCACCCAAGGCGTCTGCGATCATCTCTATTTTAGGTTAAGATTATTTGAGCACACTGACAGTCCTTGCTTTTCTGTGCATGCTTTCGCCAAATAAAATAATTGTGGTTAATCTATCGTCTCAGAGTCAGTTTGATACCAGATCTATTCCAGGTTCCGAACCCGTGACACGTTGCTCTCCCCGGTTTTAGCCTTTAGTGTCTTAAGCATATTTAGGTAGGGGGGGGGTAGCAAGTCACAAAACCTAATCCCCTTAGACACTGGAGGAAAGTCGAAGCACTGGCAAAGCGATAATGGTTTAGTGCACCTCCGTGCTGAAGTGGTATGCAAATCAGGTGGCCATACAATACGATAGGTGACTTAATGTAAGTGGAAATTATGTTGAAAAGTAGATTAAGGTCCAGGCTTTCACATAAAAAGATTTTTTTTTTTTAATATCAAAGTGGTACTATACTTATTCATAATTAGTGTTTTTAAGTGTAAAATTTCCAGTTTTTACACACAGATACAAAAAATGCAAGTTTTCAATAGAAATGTGGCTTTCTCTAGGGCATTTAACTTCTAAAAGTTCTTTATCATTAATCAGCCGATCTGATCAAGATAAAGCAGAGGAATAGAGGTTAATGAAAAGTCCTTATTCGCAAGTGCGTTGTAAAGGTCCCAAACATTTTCACAGTGACCTGGGTTCATGCTTCCTATTTCAATTTGTTTTTTAACTGAGATAAAGTGCAGTTTCCATATTCTGCTATCGTTCATATATCTTTTTTTTTTGAAAGCTATATGATATTATTAAAACCAAGAGTTTATGAAAGAAATCAATGAGCTATGACAACGCTGGATAATAGCAGTGTTAAGACGCACTTTAACGGATTGGCCCCTGGCGCGATCTGGTGGCATTTTCCCTGAACGCTTTCAAAAACCTGCCAACTCACCTTGGTTTTTTCAAATTATTAAAATTTTAAAAAGCAAACTATATTTTCAATCGCTGTAACAAAAACCTATGCTATTTGTTTCCCTTTCCACTAAGATTCCGGGTTTTCCCATCATCTTAAGATGGCCACCATGCTGAGATGCCTATGAGCACATGGTTTAGCAACTATTATTTAGCGTGAAAATCTGTAACAAAGTCCAAAAGGTAAGGCAAATCACTCAACCATTAACTAGAGGTAACAGTCATAGATGCAATACATGAATGCTACTAGTCTTAAGGAATTTTAGGGGACGCTATTCCGCATTTTTACTGATATTTGCTACTAAACGATCTTTATAAAGATGTCAAGATAAAACGTTTGAATTATCTTTCAAATGGATATATTTTGCATGGCAGACAATTCAAGAAAACACAACATGAAATCAGGAGAATCAAAGTCGAGTAAGAAACGGTAATTAGGCCTAACAACGAACTGCTTACTGAAATGATGAAAGGATTTTAAAAGATGTTGCTCAGACAGAGAAGTTTCCAATTTTGAAGGATTTTAAATAAATTTATTTCTGTGGTAATGTAATTTTACATGTAATGAATAAATGTTGTTTTGATAATTAATTTTGAAAAATTCACATTTCTTCATTTTATGGAAATACAAAAAGTCTAAAGCTTTTAAAAACTACAACCATAATGCACTGCGTGTTTGAACAAATATGGCGGAGCACTCCATGTTGCTGAATTGCATATCTTAGGTATATAAATTACGTATAACACATTGATGCGTATTTTATACGGAAATTTTTCCAAAATTTCGCAAAAACTTAGATGCGTATTATATACCGAAAATTATGGCAAATGTTCCAGGAAATTTACATGTTCCTTCATTACAATACATTAACAAACTGTTATTCTATATTAATAAATAATGATTTCAAAAGGGTTTAAGAAAATCAAAATGAAACATCGATGGTGCAAAAGCACCGAAAATTCGATGGCTGATACTTTTTGAAAATCTATACATTGGCTAAGCAAAAAATTAATTGTTAACAGCAAACAAGCCATGATAATGGATTATTTTGTCCAGAACACAAAATAACAATAAAAGATAAATTATACAGGGTGGTCATAAATTATTAAGCACATTTTGACAGTGAATATTTTATTAACCAAGAAATGTACACACTTCTTGTGAACATCATTGAAAAGTACAACTCAAACAGTTTGTCAGGTGTCACTATCACCACCAGGCGGCAGCACTGTTTGGCGTAGGAACACAAAACGCGAAAATGGCGACAGTGCAGCAGAAAGCAATGTGCGTTCTTTGGTTTCATGAGCAGAAATCCGTGATAGCAGTTCAACGGCAATTCCGCTTGGAATATGGACAACCTGCTCCTGGAAAGGATTCCATAAAGCGGTGGTATCAGCAGTTTAAGGACACTGGAAGCGTAGCCCACAAGAAAGGTGCTGGTAGGCCTACCGTCAGTGAGGAAGTCATTGAGAAGGTGCGAGATGCGTTCCAACGGAGCCCTACGAAGTCAACTCGGCGCGCCAGCTTGGAATTGCGAGTCCCACAATCTACGGTTTGCAATTGATGCATAAGCGTTTGAAATTGTATGCCTACAAAGTTCAGATTGTTCAGGAACTAAAGCCCGACGATAAACCGCAACGGTTTGCATTCGCGGAGCTCATTCTGCACAAAATTGATGTGGACAACACGTTCTTGGATAAAGTGGCTTTCTCAGATGAGTCAACATTTCATGTTTCTGGGCGTGTGAACAGACAACTGTCGCATTTGGGGATCAGCGAACCCTCATGAAGTCCGTGAACATGTTAGAGACAGTCCAAAGGTCAATGTGTGGTGCGTGTTGACTGTCAATGAAGTGATTGGACCATTCTTCTTCACAGAGCAGTCGGTGAATAGCATCACGTACCTTGACATGCTGCAAAGTTATGCTATACCGCAGCTTGAACAACGACAACCAGATGTTATTTTTCAACAGGATGGTGCACCGCCACACTGGGGAACGATTGTGCGGCGATACCTGGATGAACAATTTCCTGGTCGTTGGATTGGCCGCGGGGGGCCGATTTCATGGCCTCCGCGATCTCCTGACATCACACCACTCGATGTTTTCTTGTGGGGATATGTAAAGGACCGCATGTACTCCAGCAAAGTGTGTGATCTTGATGAATTGAAGGAAAGGATTGTGGCCGTCATTGCAACAGTGACACCTGAAATGCTGTGGAATACATGGCGTGAAATCGAATATCGAATGGATATTCTGCGAGTCACTGCAGGAGCACACGTGGAAGTGCTGTAACTTCGAAATATTACGGAAAAAAACTGTTTGAGTTGTACTTTTCAATGATGTTCACAAGAAGTGTGTACATTTCTTGGTTAATAAAATATTCACTGTCAAAATGTGCTTAATAATTTATGACCACCCTGTATTTCTTAAATTGTCTATTTTTTGTCTTTCTCTGATATTACAAAACTCAGATATTACGTAACAATTTTTGTTCCTTAGGATTTCGTATTAAACGGGTTATGGTGTATAACAAATCCCAAAATACAGACCGTCACCTAACAGTAGCATAAAACAAAAAAAAAATTAGTAATGAAAATTCTGTTTAATCTGCCTCAATTGAAGTGCTCCTTCTAAAAACCATCTACTGAAGCATCTTCTGTTCTATCCATCTTGTTTCTGAACTTTCCTCTGGCTTAGGCACATATTAAAGGCATAAACCATAGAGTGAATTACTTCACTGTGCTTTGTGTCACAACAACTCATTGTTCACCATTATTATTGTTGCTTCTTTGCATCTCAATCTGAACAATAAGCATCAAAATCGCTGATTTCACATATTGTTCCTATACAGCTATGGGTTTAATGGAGTTAGAAGAATAAGGGTAATTGACTACACAAATCCCTTATGCCTGAAGTTTAAATAAATAGATGGTCTGAGAGTACTACTTACAGGAGTCATTCCTTAGAGAAGCAGACAGACAAGATTTAGGTATTAAAAAATTAAGTACACCATAAGCCATTTAATATGAAATCCTAAGGAACAAAAAATCTTTTCATAATATCAGAGAAAGACAAAAAATAGACAATTAAGAAAGACAATATATCTTTTATTGTTATTCTGTGTTCTAAACAAAATAATCTGTTATAATGGTTTGTTTACTCTTAACAATTAATTTTTTGCTTACATAATCGTTCCATTTATAAAAGAAATTTAGCAATACATCCAGAGCGAGAAATGTTTTATTCATGGTGTTTTTTCAATTTATCCAAATAAAATGATGAAACGAAAATGTTGATTACAAACCCCGGGGGGTCATATTACGAACAACAAGGTGCCGAATATCATCTTGGGATAAGAAAAAAGATTTTAATTCATTCAATGCTGTATGCGCATGCATCCTTTAAGAAAATACACTAAAAAAAGTCGCAAGTTTGCATGCTCAATTTCTTAAGGAAAATTTTTATTTGCGTGTCTTGATTAGATTTATTAATGCATGGCTGAAATGGAGTAGCCGGAATTATAGACGTTCAAAAAATTTTGGCCATCGAATTTTCAATGCTTTTACATCATCAATGTTTCATTTTGATTTCCTGATTAAACATCGATGTTAGTTTTTCTGGCATCGCCTATCAAAATTTCTACCGTTTATTAAGTCAAAAAATTATCACTGTAAATTGCTTGACTTATAAAAGCCAATTATCCGTATCTGTCGCTTCTGTAAAGTGTTTCAGTGTGAAATTCAAACGATCTCTTCACGTTTTCGTCCAATCAAATAGTTATGCAAGGCCCGACGCCAAAGTTGGCATGGTTTCTGAGATTTTTTTTCCGAATCTGAGATTACGATTATAAGATGACCCCCCTGTTTTTTGATACCTTATTTTCGCAAAAAAACCTCGTATTATATTTAAAAACCTTGTTTTAAACAAAAAAAAAAAATTGCCAAAAATTTTTTCATATTAACCGTATTTTCATTAAAAAATGTTCGTATTATCGAGGCAATTTTACATGTAAATTACATCGATGGGGTTGGGCCAGAGAATAATTTCATATTAAACGGGATTTCGTATTAAGAGAGTTCATGATAAGCAGGTTATGGTGTACCTGGAAAAATGATTTGTCCATTACTGTCCCTAGTAATTTTTAAAATTTAAGCCTATTTTTTTTATATTTAAATTTGAATGTTGTTGATGCCAATAATTGGGAAATATTTATTTTTTATGCACCAAAAGTGCTTTATACAGAATGGTTATAGTCGGTGGACACACCATTTTTTCGGATTCTTCTTACATTAGCAGACCACACATTACACAAACAACTGATACTGTACTGTGCATTAACAAAATGATTTTGAAGCAAGCAAGTAACTGGGAAAAGTATGTACGAGGCCTGTGAGAAAAGTATCCGACCTTCGGCCGGGGAAAAAAAAAATTACACACCTGGTCACCTGGTACATTGCAAACCTAATCACCCTCAAAGTAGTCTCTTGGGACTCCACACACGGCTCCCAACACTGCCGTCATTCTTGGAAGCATTCCTGGAAAGCGTCTTTCGGAATAGAATTTAGCTCTGCTGTCGTTGCAACCATAATGTCCTCTCTTGTCTGAAATTGCGTTCCTTTCAATGGCCTCTTGAGTTTGGGGAACAGCCTAAAGTCGCAGGGCCAGATCAGGAGAGTAAGGAGCCTGTTGTACCACAAGAGTCTGGTTTTTCGCCAAAAAAGTCTGAATCAAGTTTGGGTTTTGAGGCGCCAATGGCCTGTTGACCACAACTGCGGTCTCTTGCGCCGCACTGCATTACGTAGGCGACAGAGGACATCCCTGTAGTACTCTTGGGTGATTGTTTGACCCTGTGGTGCGTACTCGTGGTGTACCACACCGCGAAAGTCAAAGAAAGCAGTCAGCATCACTTTCACATGGCTGCGCACTTGGCGGGCCTTCTTTGGTCGTGGTGACGAGAAATGCTTCCACTGTGACGACTGATGGTTTCCACCTGGCTGTCGCGCAGTTTCTGGCAAAATTTGATGCAGTAACGCTGCTCCAGTCGTTCCGTCATTTTCCTTCAAATCAAAAACCGACGAGAGCACAACACACTACCTCCCTCTAATGCTGATTGCCAGCAACTGACGCTATTGAGAGGCGGGAAAAAATTCACACATACGCACAAAGATTCAAGGTCAGCTCATGCAAGCACGCGCGATCCAAATCCATTAGGTTTTCGCAAAAAAAATTAGGTCGGATACTTTTCTCACGGCCTCATATATATATGAAATAGAACAGTGGAAACCCTGGACGGTTCCTGTGAATGGTTGACCGTAACTTTGTCAGGGTTTTGGAATATGTGGCTGCAGTGACAGTTTGAGCCTGGGGCAGATATTCCACAAATAGGATGCCCTATCTGTCCCAAAACACTTTGACCATTACCTCCACAAATTCCACAAAGTTATTACATATTTGCACATTTTAACACTATGTTATCTTCATTAGCGTGATGCATAGAAGTGAAGTGAATTAACAAGACAAATTGCAAGCCTTTATACAGGGTGGCCCCAAAAAAACAGGAACTTTTTAATAATCCAATAAAACCAAGAGTGATGGAAGAAAAACATTTTATTCATAGTAATTGAAACCTGTATACTTGACATTTACAAAACATTAATGGAATTTATCATTTTTTATAGTGTCCTCCTGTACGAATGCATTCTTGAAATCTGCTGTTGAGATTCCTCACTGATCCCTGTAACATCTCAGCTGTAATACTGTGAATTTCATCCTGAATTCTCTGTTTTAACTCATTCAGAGTTCTTGGTCAAGTCGTGTACACTTTACTCTTGAGATAGCCCCACAAGAAAATTCACAAACTGACAAATCTAGGGGGAATTCGATCAAATTTTAACGGTATACAATTTTATGTACCCTGTTATTTCTCCAAATTTCATTAATCTAGGCTTTACAGAACCTGAGTTATTAACTTGCTGATCTAAGTGGTGGCTTTTTTATTTCTGTTCATATCTCAGTTATTGTTCAAATTCGGACCCATGTTCATAGGACTTTTGGTGTTTACCTTGATCTCTATAATATCCCCTTAAATTGTTTTACACATGATTTGAATCACCCTGTATAACTACTAATAAAGCTAAATGGAATTCAATAAATAGGTTATTGCACGGCTCCAATTATGTTCCTACGCCTTTTTCGGATCCCTCCTTACTTCTAACACAATATCTGACTTCCTTGAGACTTTATTGCCTTCCTTCCTTCCTTCTGTGCCGATTCCTCCAATTAAATTACCCTTTTTCTTTCCCTTCGAAACCTTCCGCTTTCTTCATCTCTCCCACCTCCGTAAACGAAACTTCTTCAGCTATTAGTCAATTAAAGCTTTCCTCATACACGGATCCCCTGGGCATTCGTCCTGATGTTATAGAAGATGCTATAGTAGGATTCTCCTTCCCCCTAACCTATATTTTTAACACCTCTTTATCTCAGGGATCTTTTCCTTCATGTCTGCAGCAAGCTAAAATCATCCTTATCTTCAAGAAAGGCGATTCTAAAAATTTCGCTAATTGCCGCCAGATTTAGATCCTCTCCATTTTTGTCAAAATTTTTGAAAAGTTATTTTAGACTCACCTATCTCATTATATCTTCACTAATAACTTACTATCTCGTCACAGCATGGCTTTACTCCTAAGCAAAGCACCTTGACCGCATGTTACGATCTTTTAGAATAGATCACTTCTAATATAGTTGAAAACAAATTCATTGTTTCTGTGTTTTTATTCGAAAGCATTTGATTCAATCTCCCACCATCTCAATTTATAAACCATTATTTTATTTTAATTAACGTGGCCTGCCTCTTGCATGGCTTACAGGGTTTCTCACCAACCGACATTATACGCTTACTATTAGTAATTACTTCTCCACTGTCATCCGGAATCAGGATGTGTCTCAAGGCTCAATTCTATCCCTACTCTTATTTAATTTATTTATTAATGATCTCTTTTATTATGTCACCCCTTTCTTCTATCTTTTACACAGATGATGCTACTATATCTTACGCAGATACCTCTATTTCTACTATTCAATCCATAATGAACGAGGCATTCGCTAAGGTATACCAGTGGAATCTCGTTAACTAATTAACCTTAAATATCTAGGGGGAAAAAACACTTATTTTTCTACAGCGAAATAAGCAATGCACCTCCGAAGACTTCTTGCTTTATTATAACTCGCACTTATTTTCTCCTTCTACTTCATTCAAATATTTGGGAATTTACTTATTTTCTAACCTTTCCTGGGATTTTCATATTAACGCGTTAGCAACTTCACTCAATGTTTAGGTCTCTTTGTACGATTACATTATCTTCCACCAACCATCAACTTTTATTATATTTTTCTTTAATATACTCACGACTTTGTTATGGAATTATATTCTGGGGTGCATCCTCTAACTTAAATTTATTACATCTTTTCAGAATTCAAAAAAGATTCCTTGGATCATTTCTCAAATTATGCAAACCAGCCTCCGTTTCTCAATTATTTAATCGTAACAGAATTTCTATAGTATATCAGTTAATATATCAGCAATTTGGCCACCTTTACTGTTTCTCAGGTAACAGTTAGAATTAGTGTTTTATTGTTGGTAATTCATCCCATGTAATTTAGGATTGTCCCTTGCAAATCATGTTTTGATGTATACTGATATCTATTCTTCCATACAGCTCTCACCATTATCCCCCATAGATTTTCAATAGGATTTAGATCAGGACTAATGGCTGTCGTTATTCCACCAATCCTATTTTTCACTTTCAACCATTCTTTGCTAGTTTGTGAAATGTGACTGGGAGCACTCATGCTGAAATATCGCATTTTGTCCACCAATTCTTGTCAAAAATATTCCAGCATTAATTGATACTGTTTCGAGTCCATTTTTCCACTTACAACTGCCAGCGGTAATTTTCCTTCATCACATCACACCATCTCTTTGGGTAGTTTGAAAAAGACATGCTCTGCTCGTAAGTAGAAATAAATAACTCTTTCGCCACAACAAATAGGAAAAATAGAACCTGTAAGATCTTTTCAGAAGCGATTGCTACCATCGTTCAGCAGCCCCTCTAGTCAGTATCGATGAGAGAACTGCCTGTATAGTGACGCCTAAGCATATTTATAAGGAACGTTGACCAATCCCGTCAAACTGCGAAAGACTCAAGCGTTTCTTTGTGTTGATTGGTTGGTCATTCTGGCCAGTCATTTAATTAACGAAGAATCGCTAATTGGGCCCATATCCAAGTTAAGAATCGATTTTTTATCTAACCGATGTATTGCAATGCTTTCAAAAGGGTCTAGAAGGTGTTTGTTTATTGAAGATATCATTTTTACATTAGTAATAGGAAAGTCGTGGCCGGTGTCGATGGAGTGCTTAGCAACTGCAGACTGATTACTCCTTCCGTATTTTCTGTGTGCCAAGTGTTCTTTATATCTGGTTTTAATAATGCGCCATTTGACCTCGATAAACCTTGTGACATTGCGCACATTTGATTTCGTAGAAAGTCCTTAATTTTGTTCAAGTTACTGAAACAAATGGAAAGGCCACAAGATTTAAGTGTTGTGCTGAGTCCTCTGGCAAGATGCTTATTGTAGGGTAAAGAAATCATACTTTCCTTGTTTTTGCATTAATGAACTTTTTGAACTTCCTTTTTCTGAATAAATCCGCAATGGTGCGATTGTTATAGACCAAATAGGCAGCCCAAGATCACATGCTTCCCCTCCTAGCCTCGTGCATTGGTTTCTATTTCTTAAAGATAAAAAAAAGCCACTTTGAATACATTATTGTTTCACTATAGACCCATTTGAACATGGTCATAGGGAGCCACGTTTCAGCAACCACGTTAGATTGTCCACATAATAGGACGTCTTTTTCTCACCATATGAAAACATCTTGGCAACTGCACTATCAGGGAAAATATTTGTAAAAACTTTTCTTTATTCTCTAATGGTTTATATGAATTGTAGCTCAATCATTTTAAGGAGCGATAAAATTTCTGCATCTAAAACATCATTCTTTGCAACTGAATTTCCACCCTCTTTCTCAAGATCCAGCTGCTGATATCTAAAACCAGGTTGGTCAATATGTTACAGGGAAATTAAGGAATGCCTGTCTGTACATTTACCACATAGAATAAACGAATTTATAACAACATCAGTTCTAAATGTTTACCATATATACTCGAACCCACATTTTGACTGTAGCCAGTGTGTTTTGAGTTGTGGGTGTATGATTGCAGTCGCATATGCCAAGGGGATTATATATATATTTTTTTATTAGTTGTGGTGTGTGTTGATAGATGTGGAGGGGGGGGGGGGGCCGCATGGTAGCTCCACGTATAGTTGCTGATTGGGAAAAGGGAATATTATTTTGTTTATTTTATTTGATTCTTGCCCGTTGCAAGCTAGCTAAGACCGCTTGTAGCGAGCCCTGACACTTTTCCCGTGAATTTAAATTAAAATAAATATTGCAGCGGTTATAATACTATGATGTGCGTCTTTGTTTTGGTTAAGGTTAAGATCATTGCACGTATTGTTAGCTCCAAGCAAGGTTTTGGAGGCTGTAACAATGTGTGAGAGAATGGGAGATTCTGGTTGTTACAGCAGTCTTTCCGAGAAGAGATGACAATCTTTTTGTGTGAGCAAATTTTTTTTTTTTTTTTTTGATCTGTGTGTGTCGTTGTTGCTAAGGCTGCTCAACGAACGAACAAAAAAAAAAAAATGTGAATGCCTGCCGCCATTGCGATGTGAGACCTCGGGCAGTAGTTCTAAGATGATAACCAACAACGCTGTTTATCTAAATGAATAAATTACCTGTGGCTGAGGACTGTAATCCAGCTGATCGACGAATGCCAAATGCCGTTTGCTTATTGTAAGCTGGATCCACGAGGAAATTTATCGAGCACATCAATGTATCTGACTTATCTTCGGGAGCAGTTTTTGTTTTATTGCCTGCTATGTTAAGCAATCATCGACCCCAAATAGAGGATATCTTTGGTGAGGCAATTCCTTTTTTCTTTCTTGTGATCCGCCATGTTTAATCATCGGGTTCACCAGTTTTGCCCCGTTATAAAATTGAATTGAAGAAGGCATTCGTTGCCAGGCCCTGTGACTGAACGGTTGTCACTCCCGATAGCGCAACCTGCTATTTGCGTGTAGTGTGCTAGCTCGTATAGACTCCAATAACGTTGGCCATTTAACTTGTATATGATTCTTAAAAAAAGAGGTTGTTGTAATATTTACACAGGACGGCTTGTGCTGTCATTGTAATTGAGCAGTGTTCGCTGCTGACGGCTGTTTCACTTGAGGAGCCAGTCAGTCACGGGACGCAGCCTAAGCACTTGTTTAAGCGGAACAGCATGAGCGGGTAGTCGATTTGCGTTGCCAACGTGGAACATTTGGGTTATAGGGGTTACAGCCTTCTTCGCAGTCTTTAGCTACATGTGACTGCTATGACTGGATGCAGTTGGGAACAAAAAAAATCTAAAAGGAAGGCGCAACGCGTTCTGGAGCTGCTCGTGTTGTCTGGTGGATCATGATATGGTGCACCTTTAAGAAGCTCTAGGCTGCTGGTGACTGTGCTAGTTCGATGCTCTGGCAGTGAGCATTTGCTCATGTCTCCCACAAGCGGGAGTGTATTGCCAGATAAACACTTGCGTTTAAATATTTGACTCATAAGCAGCTTTTACAGGAAATCGGGGGATATTTATATATCAGGATTAAGTGCCCCGGACACCTTTTGGGATTGTCAGTGTTACTTGTGTTGCAATTTGCTATTACATTAATATTTATTGGGGAATTTGATTTGTTTTTAATTTTGCCTTTACCTATTTGTATTTTTAAATGGTTTTGTCAGGAAACACATTTTCTTGTTAATTTTGCCTCACATATTTGTATTTATTTATTTATTTATTTATTTATTTATTTATTAGGTATAATACATCGGAGCTCGTCTAAGACCAGTATGGTGATAAACCGACATGTTAGGTCTTAGGGGGCTCCATGATACAAAGGTGAAATACTACAGTAAGTACAGAGTGAAATTTAAAAAATATACATATATATATAAAATAAATAGGGATACATAAAATATATTTTTATATTTAATACATAAAAAATAAGGATTAGTGTCAGTCGTTAGAAGAGCAGGATTGTTTAATTAATGAATGTATAATATATGTATAAAGTTGCAGATCATCAAATTAGATAAGTTTAATTATCATCAAAAAATATATACTCAATTGTAATGAATTGGCAAAAAATAAAGTTATTTAAGGTTGGGATTAGAGGGAAGATGAGTGGCTGAGTGTATTAAGAAAGGGCTTTAAATTTCTTTTAAAAGAAGCAGGGTTTGGAGCTAGCTGCAGATGCTCAGGCACACGGCCCCACCAATTTACACCAGCAACAGAAACAGTTGTTTTGATAATTTCGACGCACTAATGGGCGTCTTATTGAGGAAGCAAGTCAGGTGGAGTAAGTGTGAAAATCTAGCTGATGTTGTATTGTTGGGGGATAAGAAACGATTAAATGTCTATTAATAATTTTAAATGTAAACGTTAGTAATTGTTGGATATATATTTGAAAAATAGTTAATATTTTACAGCTTCCAAAGTAGGGCGATACACGACAATGATTTCTAATAAATAGCTGAGTAGACACCTAATGTGTTGTTCCTTGCTTGGAAACTCGCAGCTTAGCAGTCCAAAAACCTGCACCCCACCTCGTGTGGAGTTGTTACTTGCTCGGACCTGTAAGAGGGTCCCTCCCACGCATGTGGGCGTGCACAACATAAGCCGGATTTTTTTCTCTCCAAAAAATGACCTCTAAAACCCACATTCGTTTTGTGCACGAGTCAGTTGATGAAAGTGCTGCTCTTTTAAGTGAAGCACTCTTATAAGCGGAGTTAACAAAAACTAAATTTATTAATCAGTTTAGTATTCATTTATTAACCCTTCCACTGCTTAAATATATTTCTGATAAGATAAAATTATTCACTCTTTGCACATTAATGAGAATCTCTAAGGCTATGGTGGTCATATTCGAAAGAGGGGGGAGGGGGCGGGGGGGGGGACTTCAAATGAAACCAGCTTCTTCTATTTTTTATGCTCGAAGGTTTTTAAGAGTTCTTTCATTGCAATACATCAATATAGTAACCTAAACAGTTCAATAGATAATGAATTCAAAATGAAACATCTAAGATTCAAGAACATCAAAAAATTCGATATCGAAGGCTACTTTTTAGAATTTTAAAAGTCATGTATTTTACCACTATTATTATTTTTTTATTTTATTGTTGGATCTTTTCAAATTAATAAAATTGTAATATTTGAATAAGAGAAGAATTTTATAATCGATATCGAAACTTTTTGAATATCGATGCTATCGCCAAGCACTAGCACATAAAATTAAATAAATACCATAATACCATAATTAGTAAAATACCATAATTTTCGGGATAATACGCTTATTATGCAAAATACTGAGTATGCAAAATACTGAGTATGCAAAGTTAAAAAAAATCATTACTCCGTATTAAAAAAAATTGCTTATAATATTCCGTTTTGTTTTTCTTTTTTTAATAAAAAAGGGAAAATACGATGGGGGAGGGGAGGCATTTCGAACCAACTTTTATCCAATATTAAATATACATTACAGAAAAGTTTTATAGCACAGGTTTTTGTTAACAGCAATTGAAAATATCGTTTGCTTATTATAATTTAAAATTTGTCTTGGTTTTATCGAATTATTATTAAAATTTTAAAAAGCAAACGATATTTTCAATCGCTGTTACAAAAACCTGTGCTATTTGTTTCCCTTTCCACTAAGATTCCAGGTTTTCCCCAAGCTGAGAGCTGAGATGCCTGTTATGAGAGCACATGGTTTAGCAACTATTATTTGACGTGAAATCAGTAACAATAAAGTTCAAAAATTAAGACAAATCACTCAACCAAATGGATATATTTTGCATGGCAGGTAATTCAAGAAAATACAATGTGAAATGTTTTTGTGAAAGCAGGAATGATTAGGCCTTTTGTCCCAAGAATAATCCCCTTTTATGGATGATTCAATCAGGAGAATCTAAGTCGAGGAAGAAACGGTAATTAGGCCTAACAATGAACTGCTTACTGAAATGATTAAATTATTTTGCTCAGACACACGTTTCCGATTTTGAAGGATTTTAAATAAATTTATTTCTGAAATAATGTAATTTTATATATAATGAATAAATGTTGTTTTGATAATTAATTTTGAAAAATTCACATTTCTTCATTTCATTGAAATATAAAAAGTCTAAAGCTTTTGTAAACCACACAACCATAATGCATTGCACGTTTGAACAAATATGGCGGAGCATTCCCTATTGCTGAATTGCATAGTTTAGGTATATAAATTGCATAGGGGGAGGCCGTGGCCTGGTGGGCTTTCACTGAAACAACTTCTATGAAGTTAAGCAGCATCAGGCATGGCTAGTCACCCCCCCCCCCCCAGCTGCTGTAACCATCATACAGCAGTCGTTAATCCAGGTCCATCCAGAGACCCAACTCGTCGGCCTCAGGCCATACAGGCTCTGGATGGACGTATTGGATTCTAAAAATTAATTAAAATAAATAAAATTAAATTAAAAAAATATATAATACAAGGATGCGTATTTTATATGGAATTTTTTTCCAAAATTTCGCAAAACCTTAGATGCATATTATACACGGGTGCGTATTACATGCCGAAAATTACGGTATATCTTGCGGCACATTGTTCAAATATATACAATATATAGTACTCTAATTAGTGCATTATGTCACATCTTTTTCCTCAATTTTCCATCCACTCTTCCATTGTAAAAAGCAAATGCATAAATCAAATCTCAAACGCAATATGGCAACGGCCTTGGTAAACTGGCACTGTGTTCATACCAAGTGCATCTTGAAAATCGTTCAAGAATGTTTTAATAAAGAAAATTAATATGGTTACCAATAAAATCTATTATTACATATGGTAAATAATTACAGTATCATTTCGAAAGATAAAAATAATGAAAGTGAGGCCAATGAAAACGAGACATAAGACTATGTGGATGACGAGAATGAGAAGCAAAATTTTCATCAACTTTTTGGAGAGTAAGATGGAGAGCGATTTGAAAATTTGTATCCAATAGCAAGAGTAACATCTATTCGCTGTATATTATTTACTGTTGTATTAATATTATTTCATGTTTAATAGATCCTAAGACTTTGTTGCTTTTCGTCTGGTTGCATTTTCTCTAAAATTCGCTAGGGACATAAATTGCGCTTCAAAAATTCTATGATCCTTCCTATCCATGTTCCATTTTCATCATAAATGAAATAAAATTTTTATTAAAATGTAGACCTGCCTTATATATATTTATTGATTTACAAATATTTTTTCCCTCCTAAGCAGTGCCTTTTTTTCCCTTGGCTTACGATCAAGTCATGGTCTTTTTCCACATTTTGGGGTCAAAAATCAGGGGTCGGCTTATGCACAAGTATATACGGTACATTTGGCCACAGATGTCAAATTTTTTATCTACAATTCAAGGAGCTGATTATGGGTACTTTTGTGTTTTTTCTTCACACATCCAACACTATCTCGTTCAGGCGTGATTGTGACTGTGGGTCAGTGTGGGTGATTGTTGGGGGAGCTACTTCCATTCTGTGTGTATGTCATGTACCTAGGGTGCAATTATTAATATGTGCGAAATGTTTATTTATTAGATATGTTAGTGGAATTTGGTAATGTGTGGTATCGTCATTGTAATAAGCTGCTTGTCATTGTATAACGTTTATTTTGTTATGATGTGTTAAGAATCGCATATAGCGTAATTGTTGGGAGCAGCTGAAGAATCTCCCTTCGCAGCAACAATGTCCTCAATGATCGTTGTCGGGCTTTATTGTAGCGGGGAGAAATTCATGGAAAGGCTGCTATATATTCGTTATTTTTTTTTTTTGCTTTTGTTGTTGTTGTTGTCCGGGAGAGGAGTAGCATTCCAAGCTCGTTGTGAAAAAATTGCGGAGAGAGGGTCGGAAACGAAAAGCGAACAATGGCGTGTTTCGCAAATGGCGTTTTACCCTCAGTTCCCTTATAAATAATGTTTTAAACTAGTGAGATTAATTAACAGTACGGCCTACCTCTACTAATTTACAGTAGGAGATTTTCCTGTGCGTTAATGGAAATTAGTTGTGGATGTAAAGTTAGGCAAACGCTATTGACCGAAATGGGACTTGCACTCATGGCGGGGAATACGTTCGACGTTCATCTGTTCGAAAGATATTTGCGCCGCTCCGCTGAAGTTGTTCCACTAACAAGGGAATCCCTCGAACATGTATGTCACAGATTTCCACCAAATTGAAATATGTTACTCATCTGAAGCTACTATAGATGCTTGCAAAACAAGAGAGTGCGAAATTGTTTCTTTCAAAATAAACCGCAAAAACGAAAAAATTTCAGCATGCATATCCATACAAGGACTCCATTGTTAAACCGGTTAGGCTATGTGGGGTTCACTTATAAGTTGAGAAATCATCTTGTTGATGGAGATGGGTGAGATCATTCCTTATTTTTGACCCCAAAAATATTTATGACATTGGCGAAGGAGTTCCACTCAAATAGTGCTGTAGTTTTTTTTTTGAATGCGTTGCTGACATTCACAATCTCAGTCAGGTCTAAAAACCCCGTTTGTGCATTGAGCGAAAATTATGCTCACCTGGTGTGAGGGGATGCTCGTTTTCAAGTACAATTCTGAGTGTGTCACAATTTCTCATGAAGTATTAAATAATATTATGCCAATGTATTCAGAACTTATTGAATAAGTGTAAATAGTCATATGGTGCTTGTGTTAGGCTTTATAAGAGGGCAATTTGTCTTATATGCAAAACTATTCTTGTAAAGCTGAGCCCGCACAAGTGATCCCTAGCGCCGTTGTTGGAAGATGTGCAATTGGAGCGAGCGTGTAATATTTGCATTAAATATAGGTTGTCACTTCCTCACGATGTTTGAAGGGCGTTTGAACCATAGTGGTTGAGTTTTGCACTGCTAGTGTACAAGCAAGAGTTGCTTAACAATCGTTGTATTAAGGGGTTACAGTATCCCTACACGTCATTTTACAATCCCGAGATAGTTAAGGCATTATGAGCTATCAGGATTGGGAAAGTGTTTCAGTAAAAGGGTTACGTGGCGCTCTCCTGTGTCGACTGAAGGCTATGGTTCCAAACGCGCCTATGGGGTGTGTTATGACCGAACCTGCTACAAATAGTCCGCTGGTGGAGGTGGATTAGTGCTCTTTAGGGTTTGAACACTTCTGCCGGCAAGATGCCAAACGTCAACATGCATTATTTACTATATGCATTGTTATTTTGTTTCTTCTTTTGTTAATTTATGATTAATTCTTTTGACATTCTATTCGAGTTTTAAGGGGAGCCCCTGATTCTATTTACTGATTATGAATTATGTTTATAAATTTGCTGACGATGTTTTGTTCAGATAAGTTTTATAATTAATTAAAGTTTGTTAATCTTTAAACACACCGCCTATCTTCTTTCCTCCACCTGCACGAGAACCACCCTCCCTTGCCTCACCGTACGGGGTTCGGATTAGTCTTAAGGCTGCTTGTCAGTCCCGCCCCGGCACATGGGTAGCACTTAAATCCAATATTCCAGTTCTTGGTAGCTAAAAAGAAACTCACCTCTGATCACCCATATTTAGCCAATATGAAGACTATTGATGCAGAGTAAAATAATTTGACTACTATATAAATATTAATTCATGGACTTTCACTCAAAGATCATACAAATCATGCTTAGTAAGATTCCTAAAATAAAACTCCTTGTTAGATGGTAAAAGATAGGATTACAATTAGAATCTACTTTAATAAATTCTCTATATAGCAATTGGCATGATATTTCTAAAACATTTTTCCCTAGGGGAGAGGGGGGGGGGGAGAAACCTAGAAATGCACTCCTCACCAAAAGTCATGCACACCACTCCTCACCAAAAGTCATGCACACCACTCCAAACAGGTTTCCTGTCCATAATAAGAAAGATCCCGCTGCTTCCATTCTCGGAATGCCGGTGCACAGGACTCCTTGATATCACACAATCATTGTAAGCAAAACTAGCTGCAGAAATGGCAGCATACCGAGAGCTATCTGCATTTGAACGGGGGATGATTGTTGGTGCCAGACGGATAGGTGCTTCAATATCAGATGTAGCCAACACCCTACAATTTTCCCGCACAATCGTTGCAAGGGTCTATCGAGAGTACACTCAACGAGGGGTTACAACCCATGTCATTAATATCAGATGTTCGTCAGGTCATCCGGCTTGCAACTGCTGACCGAAGGGCAGCAGCAGGCCAAATCACCATGCGGTACAACCAGGGACGTCCCACAACTGTGTCCGCGACGACAATTCTGTGAACTTTGGCAGCCTGCAGGATTTGGGAGCAGGAGGCCACGACGAGTGCCACTCTTGATTGCTGCACATCGTCGGCAACGCCTAGCCTGGGCCAACCAACATAGACATTGGACCGCTGAGGACTGGCAAAAGGTCACGGTTTCAGCTGTATCGGGTCGGTGTACGTGTCTGGCTCAGGCCACACGAAACCATGGACCCAGCTTGTCAGGTGGGGACCACTCGGGCAGGTGGAGGCTCCATGCTAGTCTCAGGCATTTTCTCGTGGCATGCAATGGGTCCATTGGTGCATATGACATCCACTCTGCATGCTACTTCCTACGTCGATATGCTTGGGGACCACCTGCACCTTTTCATAACTGTTTTTACCCAACAGGCGATGGCATCTTCCAGCAACATAATGCGCCTCCACACACAGCAGTGGCTGGAGGAACATGCTGCTGACTTCACGGCAATGATTTGGCCTCCATGTTCCCCAGATTGCAATCCCATTGAACATTTGTGGGACGTCATCGAACAATCTGTCAGGTCGTCGCCAACGTAACTGGTAAATGCATTATGGAGTGCAGTGGAGGCAGTATGGCTTGCAGTGCCTGTAGATGTGTTCCGGGGATTGATAGACTCTCTTCCACGAGGGGTTGCCGCCGTTATCTGGACCAGAGGGGGCCCAACACATTACAGTAGAACCTCCGTACAGCGAAACTCAACGGACCGGCAAAATCATTTCGCTATGTAGATATTTCGTTGCATGAAAGTGGTGTTAAAATTTGCATAATTTTGACGTTTAAATTGCTGATAATTGCATTTATAAATGTATATATTTTAAATTTAGTATTTATATATAAAAATTTAGTGTTTTATATTAATTTGAATGCTTTTTAACATTAAGAACAAATCTTTTTCGATACTTGACATCGCTGCCTATCTAAAGTCATCTAGGCCACCATTGCTGAAAATTTTGTTTGGATCGCAATTGTTTTTCCTGAAATAATTAAAATTTGAAAGCAAAACGGGTCGAAAATAATATTGTAATACGTATTTTACGGAAAAATACAGATAGAACATATCCATAAGCGAGTGTTTTTTCGTTGGCCTCGGTAAAATTACATTTCACAAAAATGTTTATGGGCTTAAACTTTCAATAAAGTAAATTCATAAATTTGAACAAATATTAAAGTTTTTAATATAAAAAATCTTCCGAGTTTCGAAAGCTTTTATAGTAGTTCTCGTGCTTATTCTCATAGAGAATAAATTTTAACATGCTTGCACATTTAAACTCCTCAGCAGGCCGCCATTATTGCTGTGCAGTGCATCATGGGTAGTTTGGTGTGATAACGTTCTTGAGAACTCTTCGTAATTTTGCCGATAAAATAAGCCTAATGCCATAGCTGCAGTCGACTGGGCAGAGCTTGTGACGTAAGAACTTGTTTTTAATTTCGTTTGCGATGATTTCGTTCGTTGGTTGTCCGGTCATGCTAAGTGAGGGAACCAAATTTCGTAATAAAGAGCTAAAATATACCTTAAAATTTATTGTCTGGATCGAAAAATCCTTACGTTATAGGGATAATTACGCTATAAACATTTCGCTATATGGAGATGGAAAAAGCATTAAATCAATAGGACTTTTGCCGGGACCACAGAAAAATTTCAGTATTGAGAGAATTTCACTATATCGACGTTCGCTCTACAGAGGTTCTACTGTATTAGGCAGGTGTGCCAGGACTTTTGGTGAGTGAGTGTATAAATAGTCAGCAAATCTTAAATTTAATTAGATTAGAAAAACTAAATTGCAAAAATGAATTTCATTATGAAAATTCATGCAAATTTTTTTATTAAGCAAACAATTAGACATTACCTGTACACGTGAATACGGTTCAATAATACGACATAAATTCTGTTCCAGCATGTTATCGTATAACGTATCCAAATGAGCTCGAATAATTGGATCATTTACTAGTTCTTTTTGATAGGTTGATATTGTCTATATGCAAAAAAATTAAAAAAGAAAATAAAAACATTCGAATCAATGAATTACACAATTTTCACATGCTTTAACACAAGAATGAGCATTCATATTACACAAGGTAATGATGTATGTAATTTAATCTGCACTTGATGTGAAACAATGGCTATAAAAAATATTTTCATTAAGAAAATTACATTCCATAAATAATAAACCAATACTTAATGATAAGTAGATAAAAGATTAAATAATAACCAATACTTAAAGATTAAATAGATAGACAATTGGAGATTTGCAATTCTCAATAGACTCCAATTTGCAAAAGTTTTGTAGAAAGTTCTGTAGAAGCAGATACAGTGGGGGACGCAAATCCAGAATGAGTTTGATTACTGGGGAGGGGAAGGGAGGGGGGGGGGGCCCAAACCCCTGCATTTCGATCTCAAACGTGGTTTATCTCAATTTTTTTGCACTTTACTTTTAAAGCATAATATTTTTTATACACTTATTAAAAGTTTCATGCTAACCGTAAATTGAATCGCCTATCTTTACTGTCTATCTATAAAATAGTCACAACTTGGTGAAACAAGGCTCGCAAGAAGCAATAGGGCCACGTGATCAGCCATTGCGGGAAAAAATTTATATTAGGAAAACAACAACATTCGTTGATAAAATAATTCTCTATGTCACCCATATAGAAGAAAAAATGTCGAATGCTGAAACATCGGCAGATGAAGAACGTTTAAGACTCGTGGGAGTTGCTTAGTTTCATATTTGCTGAATAAAATTTAGTTTTAATTAAAATTCCTTAATAAATTATATTCATAATGCACAGTTTTGAGTATTTTTGATGATTTAGTGCATTTTCAGAATAGACCGTTAGGCCTGATCGCCGACAATGTGTACATTCCGATAGGCCTAATTCACCGACGAATTTGCTGCATTTTAGTAACGTTGATTTAACATGATCCTAATTGAATTTTCCTGCAATTTCTAACACTCTTCTGTTGAAGTAAAAATAATACACAGTTATAAATGAATTTGTGATATTTCTTAGAAACATCAGAAGGAAAAATAATTTTGACAGTGGCTAACAAAACATGAAGAACTCTGACTTTGAGTTATGAAATATTTGGTATTAAAAAAAAAAAAGAAAAAGACAACCGGGACAAAATTGTAATATAATTACATGAATAAATAAGATTATATCTATATATAAACACGGGAACGCATTTTTGTATTACACTTTTACCTGTGTTAATGTGGACAAATACGCGTGAAACTTGTATGGTTGGAAAGGTCCTGTACTGTAGATGTGCACAATGTAATGTTGGGAGCATAAAAATTGGCAAAACGGGGGTATTTACATAATGTTAAGGTGCGTGTAAAATAATGACCTTACAACATGCAAAATCGGTGAATGGGTTCATTATAAACTTAGGTAGGACAGGTAAATCGCATTGAAGCCATATAACTAACGCAAGGTTGTTGCATAGTTAATTTACGGATAATATGAGCAATGGAGCAGCAGAATAGAAACACTCAGAGTTCTTTGGGAAAGTGGCATCAAAAAAAAAAAACAGGAGGCCAGTAAAAGATCAGGTATACCTTTGAGAACATGTTACCGAATAATGAAGAAATTGGATTCAGCTCGAACGGCAAGGTAGTATCTGAAAGATCGTGGAATCGAACTCCTACCATGGCCCCAAAACTCCCCGGACTTGAGCCCGATCGAAAACTGGTGGGGACTTAGTAAATGTGCTCTTTCCAAACGTGGCCCAACAGATTTCAATGACTAAGAACGTCTGGTAGAAGAAATGTGGGACAATATGTCGTTTGATCTGTTGGAGTTGTTTTTCGATGGTATGTTCGATAGATTGCAAGAGTACTTGCAAAAACGAGGAGGGAAGATCAAGTAATGATTTTCAGCACACATTGTCAAATGTTGCAGATACACAACGATACCTTACTTGTATGGATGTCATGTTTCCTTATATTAAAATGCTTGCTTTGGTTCTTGCCAATTTTTATGCTCCCTACTTTTCATGTATTTTGTTTGTGTATTCGTTCACGTTAACACAGATAAAAGCGTTTCAAAAAAGGTAGCATTAAGGAACATGTTGTGCACCATATTTGTCAACGCATGTAGCATTCCCTTTTTTATTGTTTTTTTTTTTAAATATTAAATATCAAATTAACTCAAATCATTGGTGATGTTCATTTGAAAGCATTAAAAAACCGTATAATAAATATGTGCAGGAACTTGATGAAACTACTTTGCAGCTTTTGAAAATCAACGAACTGATTTCAGAACCTGAAGATGCTCAAGTATTATATAGTACCTATAATGTACCTATACATTATTCCATAGAAACAACTGCTTAAAAATTGTTATTAGCCAACTATTCAAAATATTTCTATAATTAGTAGGTAAGCATTTTATGTATTTTTCGTCGTTTTCTAAGCTATTTTAAGGTGTTTTTTCATACACTTTGAAAGTAATATTTTAGTTAAAAATAAAATAAATACAGCCCAAACCTCTTTAATTCGAATCTCAAGGGAATTCGAATTAAAGAGGTTTTGAATTAAAGAGGTTAAAAATAATGGATTTTCTTTTCAGGGGAACAAAGAAAATTCGAATTAAAGAGGTTCGAATTAAAGAGGTTCTACTGTACTAATTTTGAAGTTTTTGATTTTAATTTATTTTTTAAAAATTTTGTATTACGGAAAATTCTAATAAAAAGCATTTCATTGGAAGAGTCATATACTACTTTATGTTTGTGCAAAATTTTAACTCTTTTTCTTTAGTAACAAAAAAGTTATCGATTTTTGGTCCGAAACAGACCTAAATTTTCCACAGTAGGAGAGACGCAGAGATAGGGAGGGACAATTTAGCATAAATTTAAATATTATATTTAGATAATAATTCGATAAATATATTAAAAGATACCTTTAGATATCCTTTAAATATTATTCTGAGAAATTTTCAAAGTTATTATTGCGGTGAAATGAATCGGGAGTGTCAAATGTCAAGCAAAGCATTTTGGATGTTTATTGTGTTATCTATTTTTCATTCTTAAAAGTTTATTAATAAGCAAGATTGAGGCTAGAACAATAACACATTTTTTTTTCTCAGAAATGTGATCGAATTTTGATCATTGGGAGATCCTAGTTACAATAATTATTTTAATTGTATAATTGTGAAAACTTTTAATTTAAAATAAATTTTAAATAACAGTCATCAGAAACGATTTAATTAGATACAGGTTGAGTAACTTCTCCCAAGGAAAAAGACCACGAATATAGGAGGCTTCTGGTCCTGAGAATTCCTGATTCGCAGTCCCCCACTGTAATATAATTAACCAAAGTACAACAATGTGCAAACGGCTGCACACACAGACTGAGCACATGTTAACCACATGCAGGACAGGCATTTGTTGCAGACCCAGTCTCTAAAAAATGGCTATAAAACTAACCATTGTTTGGGAAATAAAGTGAGTAAGCCAGAAACTGCAAACAAGATAAGCTAACAAAGACAGAGGAAACCACTGTTCACAAGAAAATAATTTAACATTAACAAGACAATAGCAAAATAAAAAACAACAATAATAAAAACATGTATGTACATTTTGAGAGCTAAGTCCTCTTCTTCAGCGTGTACAGACGGGAACCTAAGTAAGAATGGCTTTGGGAGAAAATCACCATATATATATATATCAAGATAGGACTAACACAACCAATCAGGTAACCGAAACTTTTATCCTTTATAGGTGCAAAAAGAGTAAAATCAAGATAAGACAAAATCAGACATGGGGATTGGTCTGAGGTCTGAATTTAGGAGTTGGGTGGTTGATAGTTTATTCGCATCTCCAATCATTCTAAAAAATTAAGTAGATGAGGATCCTTGGTGAAATGTAATATTTCCACACGACTATAATCATAATCGTGCCCCTGACTGATAACATGCAAAAGTGATTACATTTGTTCTGCAAAGTGGAAACTGCCAAAGTGATTACACTTTCTGCAAAAGTGGAAACATTTGTTCTCCCATCCTTCATTTTTATCAAGTATTCAATGATTTCATCCCACTCAAATGATGTTTGTCTGATGAGGAAGACGACGTTGCTTCAGTGATAATGCCTTCTGATTTCCATTTCTTCTTTTAGCAATAATTTTCCTCTGTCTTGTCCCTTCCACAGTATTTCTGTGCAATTTTCTATGTCCATCATACAATGCCCAGCTTCATGAGGTGATCCGTGTAGGCAGACTTTCCGTCTCCATTGGTCTAGGCCCTTCAATGTTCTTTGAACATTTAACAGACCGACCTAACCGTCGAGCCCACATGCACTGCCTAACAATCCGGGCATCTCAATCTGTACACTCCAGCCTGTTGGAAGTTTTCTATGCCATCGTTTATTCTGTTTCGAGTTCAAGATATGCTTAGTATTGTTGGATGTTCTGAATGCTACGCCTATATCCCGTTCTGTCCAGTGAATGAAAATGTGGCAAATTTTCACAGTCTGGTTATTGTTCGTTTTGTGGGTTCGCTCTTCTCTTCTTACGTCCTGGAGGATAGCATTGGTGATCCTCCTAGGAAATTGGTTCAATCTTGCCAATTCAAAGATAGCTGACTGCATAGAATCAACACTCTTTTAAAGCCACGTCTTATCATTGCAATCTTATGTGTCTTCGGGTGTAGTGAACCATATGGAATAATGTTGACCGTTGTTGATTCCTTTCTGTAAATGCTGAAGATCAGTCCATTCGTTCCTCTTCCTGCATGGAAATCCAAATAATTGATCCCCTTGTTCTCTTCAACTTCCACGGTGTACTTTAGGTCAAGTGCATTGAATTGAACCACGTTAGCAACATTTCTTCATTGCACTTTCCACTGTCGAAAATAATGAACGTGTCATCCACATACCTTCCATATAACGAGATCATGCCCTCTATCACGTCATTCACCCAGCGTTCTTCTATGTTCTGTAAGAATATTTCTGATATAATAGAACTGATCAATGATCCCACTGCCACGCCATCCGGTGTAAAATTCTCCAATGAACGTGAAGTAATTTTGCACATGCAGCATCCATAGTAATTCGATGTCCTTTCGCATATCTGGGTCCGTTCAATTATTCTCGAGGTCTCGTCGATGAAGCTCATGGTCTCTCCAAATTGTATACATTAGTGTAAAAATTAACTATATCTAATGACACCATCTTCTCACGTTCTTCTATTATAACTTCTTTCAGGTCATTTAATATGTGGACAGATAATTTTACAACGTACCTGTTGTTGATGGAGTAGTTGCATTTTATCCATCTTGCTGCCTGTTTAGTGACGTTGTAGAAAGTGACTCCTATATACTTTACTACCAGTCTGATGGGGAATCCTTCTATATGAACTTTCACTTCTGTGCTCATTGTAGGTGCCTTAGGGTTCCTTGTATTCATCTGTTTGGTTAATTCCTTAAACGTTTTTAACCTGAGCTTTTGAATCGTCCTCTTTACTTCGTTTTCGTATTTTATGGTGGGGTCTTCCTACATTTTACGAACCCATTCTTCTCAATGAAATCAATTACAGTACGGACCTGGTCGAACGCGGTCATCGGGAGCCACGATTTCGTGACCGCATTAGATCGAGCTGCGTTCGAACCACGTTGCAGTTTCCTTTTCATTTATGTTTACTTAATAAAGAGTCAGTTGAACATCCAGTATTGAATGTAGAAGGTATTCAGTCTAAAAGAGATAAATCGACTGAAATCAACCGGATCGAACGTGGTTGACAAGAGCCACGATTTCATCTGTCCAGAATAGCGTTTCTTGGCTGACATCGATAAGCTCCGCCGGGTGATGACATCTCAAATAAAATAGATGTGGGAAGAAAGGACAACATAAGCACATTAAACAAACTCAATTCTGAATTTTAATTACATTAATTATTTGCTATTCATTGCAAAAAAAATAAATAAATAACTCGTTGTACAACCATCTTTCTCTTGGCAGCCATGACAGAATACAAAGTATGAGAGTTCAAAAGGCACATATTGAAAATTTACACATGACAAGTACGGAAGCCTACATACACAAAAAAATTACAAAAACAATTTGCAAGCTTATCATACATAACTCAAGAAATACAACAACAAAAGCAACATATACTTCCAAATCAACAATAATTAACAAATAGCTTCGACATTAAATACTGTATCTTCAATTGACATTTTTATTAAGTGAGAATAAACGAAAAGGAAACTGTACATGTCTAAATGAAATCGGGGATTTTGTCGATCGCAGTTTCCCTTTTAGACTCAATGGCTTCTACATTCAATCTCAATATAGAAAATCGCAGCACCTGTCAGCGGGGGGGGGGGGGCCCAATTGGGAGCCAAGCCAAAACCGCGTTGGAGCAGATTTCGCAATCTAGCGGACCGCGTTCGGCTGGGTCCGCACTGAACTTTTCCTTCAAGGTCTTCATTCCGTATGATGACAACAGTCGCATTACCTTTATCGGCGCCGAGGATCTTAGCTTGATTTTCTTCTATTTTCTTCCTAATTCATTTTGCTATTTTGTAGTAGTTAAGTCTCCAATCTGTGTCCTTTAGTTTCATTATTTCATTTGTCACTGCTATTCTGGTTTGCTGTCTACTTTCTGGTCTTACTTTCTGGATAGGCTGTTCTGTGTCCATTACTTGTAGTGGTCTTGCTATATTAAACTTCAAACCTTAGTTCAGGAGTGTGGTTTATCCTCTTCGAAGTTTATTTCTGTTAAGTTGACGTTTTCCTTGAAAATGAAGTGGTTTTTCCCTGTTTGGCCTTTGTTACGTAGTCTGTCAGCTTCTTTGTCATTCTTCCAAACTTCTCCTCCTTCATCGGTTTAAGTGCTTCGTTGATGTCTCGGCGGATTTTCATCACAATTTCAGGTGTAGTAAGTTCAGCGATGCTGAAATGAATAACCATAATTTCCATATTTAAGCATACCTTTTTGCTGCAGAGAAAGCTTATTTCTTCAATAATAGAGCTGGTAAGTGGCGACGTCAGTTCCTGGCCTTAAACCACATTGTTAAACTTAATGTTTGGAATTGCTAGGCAACTGGCCAGGAAGTGACATCATACTTACCAGCTCTATTCTCCTTTCTGCAAAAGCCTTCTTTCTCCTTGCTGCTGTCGATCTATCCTTCAATTTTATGATAGCATACTTGAGGGTTAATTTGGTCCTTAAGCACATCCTATTAAACCATTGTCTTCACCAGTTTTTCTGTCCTATAATGTAGGGTCTGACAAGCATCAATGACATCCATCTCTAGTATCACGTGAAACAGTAAATAAAAGAGACTGGTTTAAAAAGTGATCCGGTAAACAAGAGTTTATTTGCCTAACGTGTTCGATTATCGTCATCTTCGGAGGCTATCCTGTTACAAAATTGAACTGAGAGACCATGTTCCTATTATGTTAATAGTGATGGCAGACCTATCCAACAAGTTGGCAATAAAAAACTACCATGGTGACAATGGGTCATTCCATATTGGATCACTCAGGAAAAAAAAAAAAAAAAAAGAAATGTCACCCACCACTTCAGATTTTGACTTTTTTTTCCCCACCTGTTGCCATTAGCAAGTTATGAAACTTGGTGATCTATGAATTATTTATCCTAAATACTTTCGGGGATATAGGGTGTCAAAGTTTAAGTAAATTAGGTGTTTTAGGTATTTCTGCAGCTCCACGATGTCCGTGGCGCTTGTTATATAAATATCATAACTCAGTCAAAAATGAAGATATCAATACCATTATTTTTTATGTATTGTTGATTCACATATTCAGTTTGTTTCTAAAAAGTAGTACGCTCGTCCTGAGCCTTTTGTGGTTGGAATGCTGATTTTCGCAGGAACAATGCACAAAGGATCAAGGCAAATGTCTTTTCTTGATGGGGCAGGAACAAAACGGGGCATGGATTTCACTTGTACATCACCTTCTTCATGCTTGGAAATAATTATGCCATAAAACCAGTGATCATCATAAGCTCATACTATGTATGAATTTGTGCTAACAAGGGAATTCCTCGAACATGTATGTCACAGATTTCCACCAAATTAAAATAGGTTTCTCATCTGAAGCTACAGTGCATCCCATAATCTTAAGCCCACTGCCGATTCTGAACATATTTAACAGAAACATAATGTATGAATGCTTACCTCGAAACTATGAATTCAGGAACTACTTCAAAGCAAAATAACACATTTATTTCAAAAATGCCACACAATAAATTAACAAGTGAACATTAGTATTGAAGGGTAGTATTGGAGTGTCCCATAATCTTAAGTCCACCCCTCCAAAACCTTGGATGTAGCTCATGAGAATGCATTGAAATATTTGCATATTTGTCAGAAAACACATTGTAGCCTTATCTCCATATTCCATCAAAATGGCACATGGTAAGCCACTGAATGAACATGAGGGAGGGCAAATTGAAACACTCAAAGAGTGAAGGATATTCTGGCCGCCAAATAGCTAAAAAACTAAAGCGCTCTCACAATGTGGTCAACAATAATTTGAAGCTGGGAGTTACGTTTGGTAAAAAGAAGACAACTGAGTGCCCAAGCAAGACCATAGATCGTATGAAGAAAACATCATAAAACAGATTGCTTCAAACTCTGCATCATTCCGGCAAATTGCACAATCAACCAACATTCCATTATCAATATAAACTGTTGGGATGTATGTGTAATCGAATCCGAACATCGTTTACAAGAAACGAAAGCCATCATCACATCTGAAATTGACAAGCAGAAAAGACTTGACTGGGCCAAAGAAAGAATTCAGTGGGCGGTCAATGGAAGAACAGTTCAGATGGATTCCAATATTACTGGTGTGATATCCTAAAATCTCAGCAACTATACTCCAAATGACAACAAGGTGGAGGAAGCCTCATGATATGGGCAGCTTTCTGTGGTTGTGTTAAGTGCCCTGTTGTTTTCATTACAGGTCGAATGAAAGCAACAGATTATCAAAATATGCTACAGGGTAATCTTCTGCTCATGATAGAAAAGCTGAACAATTCTCAAGTAACATTTCAACAAGATAATAGACCTGTGCATATAGCTAAGGAAACCTTTGTATGGTTTTTCTCCAATGGTGTGCCCTTCTTGACTGGCCAGCTCTATCGCCAGATCTCAATCCCCTAGAGAATCTCTGGGGGTTACCTAGCAAGAACTGTTTACAAAGAAGAGAAACAATATTCTTCTATTGCGGGCCTGAAAACTGCAATCATTAAGGAATGGCATAACATTCCTACAGGAATACTGGAAAATTTGGTGTCATCAATGCCAAAACGATTGTTTGATGTTGTTCTGAATAAGGGTGGCAGGATTGCTTATTAACCTCTTCAAGACCAGTGATGAACATGCGTTCGTCAAGCTAGACCTCTGTTCAATACCATGACAAACATACGCTCGTCATTTTCAGTTATTAATTCTATTAACGAAATGAAAACGTGGTTTTTCAGGAATGAAAGAGTAAAATCATTTGGAACAGTTTATTCTTTTATGGGTCCATTTTCCTGCCGATAGATGGAACCATTACGTTTATTCTTTCATTGCTAATTTCAACACCATTGAACATTGTATTTGCACAGTATACAACAATGCTTTTGCTCCTTTTTTTTTTGTAAAAAATGGACAATTATGATTATCTTGACGCAAGTTTTGGGTGCCGAAGATCCTAATTTTGAAATAAATGCTGATTCTGAAACAAATATTCTTACAAAATTGTACATGACGAACGCACATTCATCATTGGTTTGCCAGATACTACATAAAATCTGGTCCTGGGAGGTATCCTTCAAAATTTAGGCTGGTCATGAAGAGGTTAATATTGCATTTACTTCATGTATTTACCGTATATACTAGACTATAAGTCGATCTCACGTACAAGTCTAGGGCAGATTTTTGGCGAAAAAACAAGTCTGTATCCCGCAGATAAGTCAAGGGGAAAATTTTAGGTGCTTATGAAATTTGAATCACTAAAGTTACCATAATTTAGCCATGCTTAAATCCTGCTGAACTTGCATGGGTAATAATGTAAAACTTGTTTAACAATTAAATATTACAGTACTATAAACTTCATTATCATTTAATCATTAATCATTCATTACGTATTTTACTAAAAGAACAATTTTATAAATGCGAAATCAATTACAAGGAAAGTTACTTATTATAAGTAATTACACAATTTTATTGTAATTATAATGGCATAAATATATTAACTACACTGGTAGTTATGTACCGGTAAATACATATTATACATAAATATATTAATTATACTGGTAGTTATATATACCGTAATTACTCGATTCTAAGGCGCACCTTGTTTTTTAACCCCCTTTAACGGGAAAAAAGTGTGCCTTAGAATCGAGTAAATACGGTATAAATTATAATTACATAAATAAATTATTTAATTTATAATCTGAAGGATTGTGATTTTCATTAGGAAATGAAGGATTTTATTAATGTGAAATCAAATCTAAGGAGAATTATTTATTAATTTAAGTAATCACAAATTAAAGAAACATTGTTATTCAAGCTGTGCTCAAGAGAGGGAGGAAAGAAGATTAGTGGAGGAGTGAGGAGAGAGTACCTGGTAATTCCCTAAGAGAATTAGAGAAGAGAGAATAAAAGGGTGAAATGGAAACATTTTTCTGTGGGAAGTATAATAAAGTTTAAGATATAAGAGGAAAGGATCAGGTAGCATGAGATTCACTTAAAAATTACAAATCAATATTATATTCAATTAATTTATAATATTGCTATATGCACAGTTCTCCCCCACCTCCCACTCTCCCACTTATCCCCTCCCCCCTGCTTGTCTCTCTCTTTTTTACTTCTGTGAATGCCTCCCCCTCCCACCTCTTCCCTTCTTTGGTGTTCTTTTACATCTGGTTCAGATTTGGCCCTTGCAATTGACACAATCAGTTTTCCCCCCTCACTCTCCCTATTCCTCTCTTATATTTCTAGTTAGGTAATTTTAGCATCATTATTATATGCTGAGAAGCATATATTGGTTTCGCTCTGTTTGTGTGTGTGTCTGTCCGTCCGTCTGTCTGTCTGTATGTCCGACGATTTCTCGAGAATGCTTTAACTTTTTCAAGTTCTTTTTTCGCTGTTCGATAGAGACCCTTCCTGAGCTCACCTGATTAGTTTGTCGTCGAAATCGGTCTAACAGTCACATGGCTATTGAGACCCAAACCCCACCATTAAATTTTTTTATTGGCAATATAAGGCATGTAATATGTCATTCGAACGGGAATGACGAGCACAAGACGAATATGACATTCTTTTCGATTTTCGAAATGCTACGTCCGAGAAAATGACCCCCAAAAAGTACTTCAATGACCCCTTATTACGAGCTTTAGCTAAAGCTATATATAAGAATACAAGCATGATCAGTGCCTTTATGTGCCTGGCCAGCCATCGTTTGCACGAAAACGTGAAAATGGAAGAACTTAACAGCGATATATCAACTTTTGATGAGCTCTCGTGGACCCCTTCAAGCACGTGCACTAATGTTAAGAATATGAACTTAGGGCATGTAATATATCAATCGAATCCTACCGACGAGTCATAAGTGAATACAGTGTTACTTTCTGTTTATCATTTAAGCATTGTTGATGGCAGCCTGGAGCACGTGCCCGTTATGAAGCTTTTTTGATGCACGTGCTCATTTCGTTTTAAAATTCAGTGCTGTTAGGCCTATTGTTAAATGTGTTAATTAATGTTAGGGCGATGGTTAAAAATGGCTAAATAACGTTAGGCCTATAGTTAAAATGACTAAATAATGTTAGGCCTGTTGTTAAAAATGGCTAATTAAAGTTAGGCCTATTGTAAAAAATGGCTAATTTATGTTAGGCCTAGAGTTAAAATGACTAAATAATGTTAGGACTATAGTTCAAAATGGCTAATTAATCTTAAGCCTATTGTTAAAAATGGCTAATTAATGTTAGGCCTATTGTTAAAAATGGCTAATTAATGTTAGGCCTACAGTTAAAATGACTAAATCTTGTTAGGCCCATTGTGAAAAATGGCTAATTTATGTTATGCTTATAGTTAAAAAAGGCTAATTTATGTTAGGCCTACAGTTAAAATGACTAAATAATGTTAGGCCTACAGTTAAAATGACTAAATAATGTTAGGCCTATTGTGAAAATTAGCTAAGTAATGTTAGGCCTATTGTTAAAAATGGCTAATATTAGGCTTATTGTTAAAATGGCTAATATTATGCTTATTGTTAAAATGGCTAATTGAAGTTAGGCCTATATTTTAAAAAGACGTGAATGCATATAGAATCAAAGGTATTTCCACTGTTTATTTAAACCAAGTGGAAGTAAAAGTGAGATATTAAAATTACATCTGTGTCAGAGCTAAAGCTCCTTAGAATGCTTAAAAGATTTTACCCGGCAATGCTTTGAAACAATGGTCTCTCTTGACGTTTATGATAACTTTGATCTAGCAGTGGAAAGAACATAGATCCAGTAGTTTAAAACATTTAGACGTGCGAGGATTTCATTCTCATTTCGCGCGCGTTTGGAAAGATTCGTGTGAGCACTGCAATCGAATACGTAAATTTACATGCAGTTTTCGCCATTGCTGTATATAAAAATGTTACAGTAATATTAAACAACAAATTTTTATATTCTTCTTTTCAGCATATTTGAAAATCGTTTTACAAGTTATATTCTTGTTACTTTGTAGCTTTCTTGTCACCTTAATTTCACCTCCATTTACTTTACATGCCTTTTATTAATTATATCTCTTTCATCTACCTGATCCTTTCCTCTTATATCTTAAATAAAATTTACTTCCCACAGAAAAAATTTTCCATTTCATCCTTCTTTTATTACTCTCTCCTCAATCCTCCACTATTCTTCTTCCCTCCCTCTCTATCTCCCCATCTTCACTCTTGTTTAGCTCCATAGACCCTTCAATCTACCTCCTTTATTGTGCCTCGTTTTATGGATGAATAAAACTGATTATGGATAAATAGCCATCTTAAAATATGTATATTATTCAGGAATCATGTGTATTTCTTAAAGTAAATGTGTAAATTTTTATATGGAGTTAGGTGACTTTGCTAAAATTCTTTGGAAAACTGGTATGACTCACGGATAAGTCGAGTTTGCTTTTTAGGATGAATTTTAAGACATAAATTTCTCGACTTCTATGAGAGTACATATGGTATATATTTTGGAGGGGTGGACCTAAGATTATGGTACACTCTAATACTACCTTTCAATACTAATGTTTACTTGTTAATTTTTTGTGTGGCATTTTTGAAGTAAGTATGTGTTTATTTGGCTTTGAAATAGTTCCTGATGTCAGTTTCGAGATAACCATTCCTACATTATGTTCGCGTTAAATATGTTCAGAATCGGTGGTGGACTTAAGATTATGGGACGCACTGTACTACAGATGCTTGCAAAATAAGAAAGTGTGAAATTTTGTTTGTTTCAAAACAAACTGCGAAAACAAAAAAATTTGAGCACATACAGCAAAAAAGGACTCCATTGTTAAAGCGGGCTGTGTGTATTAATGCGCTTAACGGAACTTCTTTCTTCCACTATTCACAGCAATAAGCACGAATCCACTTCACATGAAATCAATGGAAGTAGACAGCAGCAGATGACAATTGAATGGCTTCTCAAGTTTCTAAACAAACTTAGTTTTTAAAAATAGATTATTACCATCAGCTAACTGCCTTCCAGTAAAAAAATGTATCCGTAATTAATAACCATTTCTTTAATTTATTATTTCATTTTATTAAGTAATTCGGTAATCAAACACGGGGCTGGCTTCATGTGCAACATCGAGTAATACGTTGCGTTGGTGAGGGGGTATGAATCGCAGTGCTTTATAATTTTAAATAAAAATAGTATTCATGGATGCTTACCTCGTCTTATAAATTATTTCGAGACGAATAATTGTGCAGCAAAATTAAGGTTTTATGCTTAATAACAGTGCTCTAACTGCAATTGTTTGGTGACCGCCACTAACGATTTTGCTTGTCCTCTTCCACCATCTTTGTTGAACTCTGCATTTCCGGAGCGCTCCGCTGCCATGCAACGCTATCGCTTCCACGGTGTGCTTAAGCGCAAAAAAAAGTACACTTAAAGGCTATGAGGGGGTTCCCTTGTAAGTTCTGACAATTTAATAGAGGTGGCCTATAAATGTAATAAAAACCCCATTATGTTTATTTATTACTATTTTAGGCAAGAACTTAAGGTTTATTTATAAAAAAAAAAAAAAAAAAAAAAAAAAAAAAAAAAAACCACCTTGGTAACTATTCTGCCTCGCCTTGTAATCGAATTTTGAAAATATGTTCATTTGTGACATTTCATGTCATGTGAAGTGTCATGTGTCCGACGCAAGGGGAAAATAAAAAAATTGCTATTTTTAGCGATTTGTTTCGATTTTTTTTATTTTGGAGTTTTGTAATAGACAAAAACTCTGATCTTGTTTTCTTGGAATTTGGAATTTTAAAATAATTTCTAGTGATAATATACAATTTTGTTGATTATTTTCAGTTTCATTGTTGTTATTGTATCGAATTTGACTCCAGAAAATGACTCCTTGTTGTCTAAAATGTTTATGACGGCAAGGAATGAGATTGTTGTCGTGATTGTTTTTTTTTTTTGTTTTTTTTTGCGGTAATTGTGGCGGTCTCCCGGGGGTTTATTGTTATAGTTAAAATCGTCTTGACAACGAAATTCTTTTTAATAATGAGTATGTTGTTGTGAAAAAAAATATAGTTTTGGAGCGAAGAGGGTGAGGAGTCGCTCTTCATATGCAGTCTTTATGTGTGGCCATATTTGATTGGATGTATTTTAAAGAACTTGTCCTTTTGACAAAGTCTAAGAATACATTGCAATTATTAAGTTATTATCACACCCAGTGATGATATTGCTAATTTTTTGATCTGTCAGAAAGTATAGAAGATAAAGTATCTTTCGCAATTTTGTTGCGAAGTTGGCGTTCGAAACGTACATCACCCGTCTTCCCCATAACGCCTCAACAACAGGTATATCTCTGTTTGCGACAATTAGTTCCTGCCCATTTAGATGACATCTGTGTGGTGAGTGTACTTTTACTTGTTTTTTCGACTTGGCGCGTCCGCTTGAAGATTCCCACGCATTTCTGACACTTGATATGTTTGGAACTCTGTTATATAGCAAAGAACTTTCACTCTCGCATGTTTCAAGTGTTCCTTCGTGTAAAGTAAAAATAAAAAGGAATGATGTCTGCGGGTAGATGAGCCCTATTGTATTAATGGTGCTGATCACCATTAGTTATGCATGCATTCGCATTTTGCTTACGAGTGGTCTCAATATTGGTGGTGCACACGGGTTTTGTATTGCGCTCGCAGATTGTGTGGCGCGTTAATCTTTTGTCCAAAACGGTGACATCGCATTGACACGGTTAGTGTATTGCAGCGCAGTGAACTGCACAAAAAAACACGTAGATAGGAGTTTCCGTGGTTCCCTCCCCACAAAATGATCTTAGAGAAGAGCTTCGGCATTAAAGGAACCACACGACGTCTTCCACGTCACAACGTAAGCTGTTAAGCAATGGTTCTTTGTGCGTGCGCTTAAATGAGACAAAAACGTGTTAATGCTTCACTTTATATATCGCCCATAATGCCTACTTGGTTTAGTGCAGTGCTTACCAATAATAGTGCTCAATCAGGTGTTTAAAACCCTGCCACAGATGATATTAGGATTAAGAGTATATTTGTTATATTTGTGAAGAACTGCACGAGTTCAATACAGCTGTGGCTGTCACTTTATTTTTGCATGTTGAAGAGGGCCCTCTGGAATACTGTCTGTTAACATTGTCTAAGTTGGTTAAATAAAAGGTTCAAATTTTAGTTTTATGCAATCTCTAGTGTCAAATCAATTAGTCACCTTTGATACATATCAGTTTCGAACTCTACAATTCTGTACCTCTCGACTCTAGTCATTTCCTATGCCATAAACCATTGGGAGAGGTGCAGTCTTTTACAGATTTAAAAAATTGAAAAACATTGTTGTTTTTATTTTTTAATAATTTTACATGTAAAAATGGGAACTACAGGCTATTTTTTTATGGAATTAGCATATCTTACACAACACAGTAAACAAACTGATATTGATATCTTCATTTTTGACTGAGTTATGATTTTTTTATAACAAGCGCCACAGACATCGCAGAGCTTCAGAAATGCCTAAAACGCCTGATTTATTTAAATTTTGTCACCCTATATCTCCGAAAGCATTTGACTTAGGCCAAAATAATTTGGCATGGTTTCATAACTTGGTAATGGCAACATGTAAAAAAAAAAAAAAAAAAAATTGTCAAAATCTGAAGAGGTGGGTGGACTGATATGGAATGATCCAGATGGCAGTACAATGTTCCGAAAAAATGGTCACAGCAGTGATGACAGCACCTCTATCAGTGAACGGTTTGTCCTGTACGAAATTGTGTTTAAATGATGAAACTTGTGGAAATCATGTGGGGCCAAGTCTGGTGAATACACAGGACGAAGAACCTTGTAGCCCAAAACATTAAATTTTTGCAGGGTTGAAACAGACAAGTGAACAACCATCAACTTGGAGGAATATCGGACCTGCATGATTCACAAGTGATGGTTATTTGGTTTGCAAATTCTGATACCATTTGTCCAGCTGAAAAGAGTACACATCACTGTTGATAGTTTGTCCCCGCAGCAGAAATTAAAATGCACCACACCCCTAGAGGTCCACCACACTTGGAGAAGTTTGTTTGGATACAACTCAGGTTTTGGGTGCCGTTTCGGTGTTTCCCCTTTATTTAGCCACTGATATTTTAGTTTTCCGTTGTCATAGAGCACCCATTTTTCATCAACAGTAACGATGTGATGCAGAAACAGTATTAGAGGCTCATGATATTTGAGGGTAAGACATGTTTCCAAGTGTTACAATTCAGTGGCGGCTCGTAAGAGTTTGTAATGGAGGGGCTGTATTATTTTATATAAACTAACCAAACATTATTATTATTAGCTCTAGTATAAATTAAAAATTATATGTCGATATAATAATAAATAATAATAAATTAATTTTATAATATACATGTATATAAAAATATTAATTATTATAATATTAATAAATAGTTTTTGGTTTTCACAATAATAATAATAATAATAATAATAATAATAATAATAATAGTTAGCTTATGTTAAATAGTGACCTTTTATATTTTACAAATATTTAATAAAATTTATCTTTTCGTTCCTTTCTTTAAATAAGTATTATTAAATAGCAACACTATTTAAACGTAGTACTAATTAAAGCTATTATTAAATAGAAAAAAAATCTGCATAATATTTACCTTCGATAAGCATAACACGTGGTCGCAGCAGGAAAAATTTTGTTAGGTCAACTAAATACAGTCGAACCCGAATAACTCGAACTCTGATAACTCAAATTCCCAGTTAACTCGAACAATATTCTAAGTCCCACCCCCCAGAGCAATTAAATAATAGAAATTTCACTTGTTAACTCAAACAAATTTTGTATTAAATCCCGGATAACTCTAAGAAATTTTTGGTTTTAGTGAATAGGTATTCTTAATTTTAAAGCCAAAACTATCTTAGAATATTTTAAAAATTAATATAATACGGACCAAATTCAATTCTTCATTAACTTTCATGTTAGACCCAGGAGCTCTCGAGTAATCCCCCCCCCCCCCTCTCCTTCTCCCTCCTTATGCGCAGTCAAATAAGTAGGCCAAGTATACATAAGATCAAGAACTCTTTATTTTTATAAATTCAAAGATATTCCAAAAGCATTGCAAGCCATTCAAAAATATACGAAAAGTAATGAAGAATTAACATGAAAATAAAAGTTATAGAGTTCAACTTGATAAATGATCAATCTGTTGCTGCTAGACAGAGTGTCCCCTTTTTTTTCCGAGTTATATCCAAAGTGTGCCTTTAATTTCACCCAGTCCTCGAAAAGCTTTGCCTGGTGAAACTTTATTTCATTTTCCAACTTTAATTTTAAGTCCACATGACAAAGAAAACTGTGTAGAAATTCACGGTCACTGGCAGCCATTGTTGAAATCGAAAGTTAATGCGAACACGAAATTGAGAATCGAATTTGTTGATTGCGAGCGTTCAATGATAGAATTTTTAAACGTAGTAAATGATGACGATTGTGCTTTCGATTTTAGAGGCAGTGTTCATGTTAATCATAAAGTTCATTGCATGAACGATCGAGAGTGAATTTTTAGAAGTAGCCATGCACTTCAGAATGGTCGTTGCTATTTTGTTTTCAAAACGCTTCAGATCGCACTGCCTTTGTTGATGTAAAAGTGATGGAAATTTGAGAAAAATGTGAATTCTCTGTCAATTTTTGAAGGTAAAATGTTTTTTTACAGTTATCATAAATGTCGTCAGATGATAAATAAATGCTCAAAAATCACGAAGAGATGCTTTTCGAATATTTTTACAAACCCGAAGTAGAATTCGGAAGCCATGCCCAAAAGAGATTGAAGCTGATTTTGCATTAAAACGACTGCAAATTACAAAGTGCATACTGTAATTGTTAAAGGATCTTATAAAAAAAAAATTCGAATTTATAAACACATTGTGAGTATTATGTAATCTTTATAATTGTCCTCTAGCCTCGTTTTCGATTTACTGGTTAATTCGAAAACTTGATAACGCAAATATTTTATCTGGTCCGCAGAAGATTCAAGTTATCAGGGTTCGACTGTATAATTAGCCACGATTTGAAAGGTCACTGAAAATACTGAAAAACCAACATCCTCAGCAACATCATTTGGGGCTGCGTAGATTACAGTCCAAAATTCATGTAAATCGCGAGTTATCCCCACTACCATAAAAAATATGAATAGGCTATTAAAACTGATTATTTTGCTGTAAATTGTTAACTATAAATAATAGTAAGTAAAATATTTTAAAACTGGTACGTTTACTGCATAATACATAAATAATTCTAGGAACTATATTTCAGATGCGTATGGACACTGGTCTTCGCGCTGTTTCTAGTTCATTCTTTCATTGGATTGAGTGATTAGGTTCGGGCTGAATTGAATGCAGCCCCAATGTTGAGTGCCGATATCTTAGCCATTCTAGCCCAAGCTCACATAGCACACGGACTATTGCAAAATACAACTATAGTTATAAAAATTGCTTTCAAATGGTACTGTATCACAAACAAGAAAATAATGGTTTTTAGAGAAATATATAAAAAAATTAAGAACAGCGATAATAAAATGTAACTTTCATTTTAAGCTGGAGGGGCTGCAGCCTTGCAGCCCCTATGGACGAGCCGCCACTTGCAGTTACTGCTGTTCGGTGAGGGCATGTGGAACTCAAGTGTCCCACTCTTTTGACTTGCCCATTTTTGCTAGGTATCAGTTTACACTTGCCAGTGATAAAGTATGCTCATTGGACAGCTCATGTATAGTGAAAGTCTGTTCTTTGTTTCACTTTCTGTCGTAACCGTTTGGTATCGCACATGACTGGACTCCTGTCTGCTGGTTTACGATTAATGTCTATATCACCAGTGCCCAACTTCACAAGTAATCAACAGACAATTCTGTCACTCATCGTGCACCCACCCATTAACATTAACAACAGTTTGCCGCACATTCCATCTAAGTTTGTATTCGAGCAAAATCACTAGCCAGACATCGCATTGCCCCACGACAATGTCTGCACCGCTAAACGTTCAACTACTGGAGAAACTTCTGGACCAGTCTTACTTATTTTGTAGGGGGTTATCATACTTCCTACTGTTATGTTACGCACAGTAGCGCTCATGCAAGTAACTTAAGCGAAATCGGCCAATACTTATCAAACAACCCAGTAAATACATGTGGTACAATTTGTAAAATTGCCCTTACACTGATGCAACCTGCTTTTTTCTTATATTTATTTATTTATTTATTTATTTATTTATTTATTTATTTATTTATTTATTTATTTATTTATTAGTTTATAAGCAACAGGCTAGTATTAGCCCAATAAGTGCTTGCAAAGAAAATATACACTGAGTTAGCAAAACTCATGGGATAGTTACTTAATATCTGGTCGAACCACCTCTGGCCCTGTGGAGTGCAGAAATACGGCGTGGTAGTGAGTCTGCAAGTCCCTGGTACACTTCTGGAGGCAGTTGACACCAGATAGTCTGCAGAGCCGAAGATAGTTACTGCCCGTTCGTAGGTGGAGGATTTAGTGCCCGGAGCCTGACTTCAACAGCATCCCAGATATGATCGATGGAATTCATGTCAGGGCTCCGGGCTGGCCAGCTCAGTCGTTGGACCTCTCCTGCATGCTCCTCGAACCATTCGCGGACGACATTGAGATGTGGTGGAGCATTGTCATCTTGAAAGACTGCTACGTCATCAGGGTGTTGAAATGTCAAAAACGGGTGCAGATGGTCTCCGTTGAGTTGACGATACCGTGGACCATTCAACGCTTGGTCCAGAATAACCAGAGGGCCCATTCCAAACCAGGAAAATGCACCCCAGACCATCACTGACGCCCCACACCCTGCACCACCACCTGTTGGCATGCGGGATCCATCATTTCGTGAGGTCTGCGCCACACAATGCCTCCCATCAGCGTGGTACAGTTGATATCGTGACTCATCTGACCATATGACGGTACGCCATTGTTGCAGAGTCCAGCCAAGATGGTTGGTGGCAAATGCACGCCGGAGTGTCCGATGACGCTGGGTAAGCATTGGCACCCGTGTAGGGCGACGGCTGCCAAACCCGGGGGCATGCAGATTCCGACGGATTATCCACCGAGAGACGTTTCTAGTGCGGCCAGTATTGAACTGGTCTGTGATTTGCTGCACTGTTGCGCTCCTGTCTCTCTGAATCATTCAGGGCAGCTGGACGCCCGGTATGGTGCCTGTTGTGGACTGTGATGCCTTCATCCAGCCATTCCCGATACACCCTGGAGACAGTTGAGCGGGGAAAGCCAAATTCCTGCACCACTGCCGAAATGGAACTTCCCATGCGTCGGGCACCTACTATCATACCCCGTTCAAGAGACGTCAACTCGCGACGACGTGCCACTTCTGATTAATCACTTATACACGCTCTTCCCACAACGTCTAATGGTCCATTCCCAGAATCCGTTACCCCTGTGAATTCATGAGCCATGCCCATCAATCAATGTGCTTGCTATCCCATGAGTTTTGCTAACTCAGTGTACGCGATATGATCAAAAATATCCGGACACCCCTCACAGATCATCGATTGGCTCAATGTCACATGATAATGACTTGCACATCATTTAAATAGATTCCCACACCTTCAGACACAACTCTGCTTGGACATTGGCAAGAATGGGTCGTTCGGCAGAGCTCAATGAGTTCCAACGTGGAACCATCGTTGGATGTCACCTATGCGGCAAGTCCGTGCGTGACATTTCCAGCCTTCTTCAGATACCCAAGTCAACAGTAGGCGATGGCATTATGAAATGGAAGACCCGGGGATCAACAACAGTTCAACAACGAATCGGTAGACCCAAGAAACTAACGGACAGAGACCGTCGAGTGCTTCGTCGTGTCACCCGCAGCAACCGGAAGTCCTCGGCGGAAAAAATTGCCACAGAGTTTCGAAACGCCTCTGCAAATGATGCCAGTACCATGACAATTCGTCGGGAAGTGCACACGATGGGATTCCATGGCCGTGCTGCTGCCCACAAGCCCCACATCAGCAGGGTCAACGCCAAGCGACGTCTGGAGTGGTGCAAAGACCACAGAAACTGGACAATGGACCAATGGAAACGTGTAATGTGGACAGACGAATCTCGCTACACACTCTGGCAATCCGATGGACGAGTTTGGGTTTGGCGCATACCTGGAGAATGCTTCTTACCTGAGTGCACAGAGCCCACAGTCAAGTTCGGAGGAGGAGGAGTCATTGTGTGGGGCTCATTTTCATGGTACGGACTGGGCCAGCTCGTTCCTGTGCAAGGAATCATGAACTCCGACCGTTATCTGAATGTTTTGGACAACTGTGCACTTCCAACGTTGTGGCAATTTTTCGGAAACGGGCCATTTCTCTACCAACACGACAATGCTCCATGCCACAAAGCGAGGCGTGTACAGCAGTGGTTTGCGGACTCAGGGGTCGAAGAAATGGGTTGGCCGGCACAAAGCCCCAACCTCAATCCTATAGAGAGTCTGTGGGATGAATTGGAAAGACGCTTGCGGGCCAGATCACATCGGCCAACTTCTGTACCTGAACTGATTCTCGCTCTTCGGGAGGAATGGAGGAACATTCCGGAAAGTACCTACCAACATTTGGTGGAAAGTCTTCCCCGAAGGGTGGAAGCTGTGATTCGGGCAAAGGGATGTGCAACGCCCTATTGATTTCCATGAAATCGTGGCTAGAGCGCAAACGTGCATGTGTCCGGATATTTGTGATCATATAGTGTATATCATAATACATAAAAATGCAGGAAAAAATATAACGTATAAATAATTTATAAACAAAACAAAGTACCAGAGAGTAACTAAAAATCCATCAACATTAAAATATAAACAGAAAAACATCATAATAAAAGCGTAATGTTTTCATTCACAGGTTCTTTATACGTATCATACGACATAACATTTATATCAATAAGGTTTGACAGATATTACAAAACTTGTACATTTGGAAAAAAGGAAGATTGTTTATAACTGTCTTCCTTGAGAAAGACAAGTAAATTATATCATTATGTCTGGAATTAAGTTTGGGAACACACAAATTTACAGACTTAAGAAATCTAGATGAATAACTTACATTGCGGTAAAATTTAAATAGATAGCAAAGATCAATTACAGTACATCTATTGATCAATGTGCCACAATTAAAGAAATCTCGTAGGTAGGAGTTTGATACATAAAAGTTATTAAAAAATGTAGGATGGAAATGACGAAACAGAGTGTAAAAAATCTGTTTGAACCTTTTCCAAGAGGAGCTGAAATTTAATATGAGAAGGAGACCAAATGACAGAAGCATATTCTAAAATTGGTCTGACTAATGTATTAAAAAGAAAAATTGAAACCAACATTCTTAAAACTTAGGGAATTTCTGACAAGTATGAAACTCGATAGGCTTTGGAGATAATAGAGTGAATGTGATCAACAAACGAAAGTTTGGAATTAAATATAACACCTAGGTCATTTGTAACAGATTTTTGTTGTAATTTACAACCATTTAAACAATAATTAACATTATAGACTGTTTTCTTAAGGGAATAGTGACAGTGACATTTGTCATTTATGAACATATTATTTTGAATGCACCAGGCTCCAATTGAATATAGATCAAGTTGTAAATCTTGACAATCGATAGGATTATGAATAATTTTACCTAATTTCATGTCATCAGCAAATTGGAATAATTGAGAAGATTTAATCACATCAGGAATGTCATTGATAAAGATAATAAATAATATAGGTCCTAGAATTGATCCCTGAGGAACCCCTGAAGTAGAAATAAAACTAGGAGAGTAACTATTACAGTCGAACCCGAATAACTCAAACTCTGATAATTCAAATTCCCCGTTAACTCAAACAATATTCTAAGTCCCATCCCTCAGAGCATTTAATTCAATTGAAAATTCACTCATTAACTCAAACAAATTATTTAATAAATCCCGGATAACTCAAATTTTGGTTTTAGTGAATAAGTATTCCTAAATTTAAGGAAAACCTATCTTAAAAAAATAAGTTTTGCCTGTTGAAACTTTATTTCATTTTTCAACTTTAATTTTTACATCCACATGACAAAGTAAACGATACAGGAATCTTTCGCAGTCATTGTGAAAATCAAAACTTAGCACGAACACTAAATTGCGAATCGAGCTTGTTGATTGCGGTCGTTTAATGGGAGAATATTTAGATGTAGTAATTGATGACGATTGCACATTCATTTTTAGAGGAAGTGTTCATGAAGACCATAAAGTTCATTACATGAATGATCGCAAACGAATTTTTAGATGCAGTCGTACACTTCTGATTGGCAGTTGCCATTTTGATTTCGTAACTTCACTGTCTCATTACTTTGTCGATGTAAAAGTGACGGAAATTCGAGAAAAATGTGAATTCTCTGTAAAATTTCAAATATAAAACATTTATACATATATCATAAATGTCATCAGATGAAAAATATATGGGTAAAAATCGCCTTTCGAAAATTTTTACAAATCGGAAGCAGAATTCGGAAGTCATGCCAAAACAGCATTGGAATTGATTGTGTTGGAACGGACGCATTTTAAAGGATCCGTGCTGTATTTGTATATAGATCTCATTAAAACTAATCAAATTCATAGAAATATTGTGAGTATCATGTAATCTTTGTAGTGGTCATGTAGCACTACATGACTTACTGGTTAACTCAAAAACCTGGTAAGTCAAAATTTTTATGTGGTCCGCTGACGATTTGAGTTATCAGGGTCCGACTGTATTTATAACAACATAATTGACTATTAGTTAAATAGGAAAAAATCCATTCGATATAAGAAGGGTGTAAATCATATCTCATTAATTTTTGAAGTAATAGACGCTGATCCACCTTATCAAATGCTTTCTCTAGGTCGATATAAATCATGCCGACTTGCTTATTTTGGCTAATGCCATCTCTAATGAAATGTACAGGATCCACTGGGTTAGGTCTTACTCACCCTGCCTGTACAAAACAACATGCCTATTATTCTTCTCAGGGTCAAAATCACAAGAAAGAAATAGGTAGACGTGATAACTATAGCCTACCTATTTCCAACAAACAGTCTGACATGGAAATAAAGAGAAAGAATGAATATTTTGGGGAACAGGAGCATCATTTCGACAATTCACAGAAAAATTACAGATCGTAATGGCAGAAAAAAGAAAAGGAATCAGTTTTCACTAAAGGAAAAGCTGGATATTTTAAAAGAGGTTGACAAAGGCACAAAACAACTGTAATTAATCAACTGTAATACTACGTGTATTCTGTATTTGTATTGAATAAAATAAAATGCTATGTTTCATGTATTCTTATGTTTTTCTATGCATATATGCATTGTTCATAAGCCTCCCCCACCCCGTTTCAGAATAACATACACTTCGGAATAACGAACAAATTTCCAGTTGCCTTGAAGCATGTTATAACGGGATTTTACTGTATTATTATTCTGCTTTGAATATCATGGTTTTATAAAACAGTAAATCTTGGCCTGGCTTACGAATAACCTTGTGTATCTTATTGTGTATTCATATAAGATTTAAAAAGGAAAGCATTATCAAAGTGAGGAGAAATTGAAACTCAGAAGACACTAATGCTAAAAACTATGAAGTTGGTAAGTGTTTTATAGGTACATTTACTGACCGTTTGAAAATCAGCCAAGGACCGTTTGTGGCTTGCCTGGGCAATTTGTTTCATTGCTTCAATCTCAGGACCTGCATACCTGAGAGCCAATTTTCCACTTATTATAGATTGCACATCTTCTGGTCTAAATAATTAGGAAATTAAGAACATGATATTTTCAGAAGAGTGGAAACTTCTAAAATATTTTAATAAAATTAAAAATACTTACGTATTGAGCATAATTTTTGAAAGCAACATGTACTTCAAGGCTATTAAGGCCTTTGGGCTGTCTACAGAATCAAAGCCTTCAAAAGCTTCATAAAAATATGAATAAGCGGTTTTGAAATCTCTTTCATCTGCAGCATGCAGAATACCTGTAATTTTCAACAACATAAAAATATTTATATATAGTTAATATAAATGTCAAAAAAATTTTTTTATCTCATTTGTTCTATAAATTAATATAATAATTAATATTCAACATGTGATAGTTCACAAAGGAGATACGGGTTTCCTTTAAGATCAAAAAATTTATATGTTTGAGCTTCTTAACTCTCCGGTACATGTACTAACCTGCGATTTCTGATATGTTAGTAGTAAGAAATGTGTATAAGCAACAGATTTTAAGTATATTGCACTATTGAAATATTCGTACCTTTGATCTCATGAACCGATGTTAGTAATGATGTAATTATTTTCTACTAGTGCTTTTGTTTATTTATTAAGTTTTTTTAATTGTAATTAAAAAATAATTTGGAAAACAAAATGCAGGCACAAACTATACAGAAAATGTTTTTGCCTAAATCATATGAAGCCAATATGTGAAATTCTTCTAATAATATAAGAATACCTAATATTGTGCCTGCCATTATTTTTATGAATAAATTCGGATTAAATACATAAATTTGCATTGCTTTTTTCATTTTTGAATTATAGGTGTCCTGAAATTCACTCTTCACGAATTTATTGTACCATACATATACATGGTGTCCAAAAAGTCTGGTAACATGGCAGATATCTCAAAGTTGCCAGGTAGGCGAGATCTGATGAGTGTGGTTTATAGGTAATAGGGGGGTGCGGAATTTATTGCCGCACTCAAATTTGACTTTGACCCCCAAATTTAAGGTCATCCATTTGCTAACTCGAAAACTATTATAGATAGAGGAAAGTTTCCGATTGCTACCCTGAGAGCAACACCACATTAGTCAAAAAACAATTTTTAATCACACCCTACCCCTTGAAAGATTTTAAGAGAATGGGCGAGATAGGATCACTCAAGGTCAGGTTGGGATGGCCAGGTTGGCTGAGGTGTGCTTCACTGCCATCCAAATGTATTAGAAACTTCAGCAAACCTGACCTTGAGTGACTCTTTCTCGCCCATTTTCTCAAAATCTTTCAAGGGGAAGGGTAAGATTAAAAATTGATAGTTTTTTAATTGATTCTGATTGTGGAAATCTATGGAACGTGAAATTTCTATCTGACTGCCTATTTACACATCCAAACAGAACAAACTGAAGGCATTCTGACACAAAACAGATTAGCAAAAAATCTTACGATATGTAAAATTGTTCAAAGTGAAACTAGAATCGAAAATTCTAGAATCTCTGTGACAAAATTCTCGCTGCAGGAAATGAAGTCATATTCCGCAGTGTTCTCTGGAGAAGGGATGGATGATCAGAGGGTCAATTTTCAATTTTCTGAAGCATTTTTCTTAATACAATATTAGGATAAATCGAAAAATTTTGAATGATATATACTTTATTAACCTGGATTAATGTTATGATGCAAAAAAAATTAAAGTTGATTTTTTTCGTGGACTTTACCTTTAAAAAATAAAGTTGTGTACATAACACTGAAAAGAAATTTGCAGGAGAATTTACAATATCGTAGATGTCTGAAATGACCATTTCCCTGGAGGGATAGCTCAACACTTTTTCGCCAGTTTTGAGATAGAAGTTTCAAGATGGCAGGATTGACGTCTTGGACTGTTCGTATAATTGCTGTTTTCAGCTCTTCTATCGTGCTGATTATCTGCATACACTTTATTCTTTTATAAATAACAAATCTCGGAATAGCAAAATGGTAGTGTTGCTTTAACAGAATCTACGAATTTCAAAATACACCTTCATTAGGATAGTGCAAGGAAAAACTACAACCAAGTCAGCCTTCTACCCCATGATATACAGGATTACACAAACTTATCCAGCATAACTGTTTAGGAACATTGTACGGTTAGAATGGAACAAAAAAATGTCCTATAAACATTACATCTAGTTTCGATTGTGTGTGAGATATCGACATTTGTCTATTTTCTTGTTAAAGCAAATAAATAAAACACTTGAGAGTGCATATCACTTTTATTCTGCATACTGACAGAACATCACATTGAACTACAAAATAAAACTAAAATGATACAAGGAATAAGAAGAAAGTGACAAATCAATGCACTGATTACATCTTCAGATAACTGAACTGGTCAATAAAATACCTTTCACACATGTTACAAGTACGACAATTCCTCTTCCTGTTTGGCATATGCAAAACAGAAGAGTACATTTAAGAATAAATAGGTAAAGCTACGCTTTTTCTAGAAAAGACTCTAAATAAAAGAAAATAGACAAACGTCAATATCTCACACACGATCGAAATTAGATGTAATGTTCATAGGACATTTTTTGTTCCATTTGAACCATACAATGTTCCTAAACAATTATTCTGGATAAGTTTGGGTCACCCTGTATGGTTCATGCCCACCAATCAGGGGGAATGGACTCCATGCTGATTGGTGGGCTACGGAATAGATATGACAAATGGTAGAAATTTATAAAAACAAACAATGGTAATCGATGCATATGTAAAATCTAAAGGAGTTCTTATAAGCGGAAATCTCCTATAAGCAGAGTGTGGTTATGTGTTGTTTTGGTTTGTCCGAGTGGGTCTTTGGAAGGTCTTCCTCTTCGATGGTTTACTATCATTCACGGCGTCCAAGACTGGGTCTTTTTAAAAACTGGTCTGATTATTAAGGTATTTCTCAGTCGATTTTCAGGCATTTCCTCATTTCTAAGGCTTCCAATGTTAAAAGTTTATGTGATCCTTTTCGAATCTCAATACAGACACGTCTTCCATAGTTCCAAATTGGCGTTTCTTTTTGATGAGGTGATCTGCAAAGGCAGATCTTCTATCATCGTTGATCCATGCTCTTCGGTGTTCGCCAAAGCGTTCCTTGAAGGATCTCTTCGTCGACCCGATATAGAAACACCCACATGTGGGGCAAGTGAGTTTGCTATTCCGAACCTGTTATTTATAACTTCATTACAGCTAAATTGACCAAACATGCAGCTAGTTGTTCTTTAATCCCCACACCTTTCAAATTGTGGGTGTCCTAAAAGTTCCCTGTACTCTGACTTTTAAAACTGGAAAATTTTGGGTGTCCTGTAGTCTGACTTTGAAAATTGAAAATTTCAAAAAAACTTTGGTCATCTCTGACTTTTTTCTGTGGGGGTATGCAGATAATCCTCACACAATTAATGAGCTGAAAATTACATTACACAAATGGTAAAAGACATCACTTCTGCCATCTTGAAACGCTTATCTCAAAATGGGTGCAGATGTGTTGGGCTATACTTGCAGGAAAATGGTAGTAATTGCGTACATTTATTATAAATTCTGCAAATTCTTTTTCAATGGCATTTATACAATTTTATTTCATAAATTCAATACACAGTTGAAGCCGCTTATAAGGGCACATTTGGGTTATATTAAAATTATTAAAAATTTGCTCTTTTAAGCGAAGTTTACAAAAAAGACAGTTATTCAAGGAAATAAAAAGTAGCTATTATAAGCGGAATGTTCTTTTATCCGGAATTCTTATATTTGGGTTCGGCTGTACATTACTGCTGTAAACTTTGATGTATTTGCATAATAAATTTAGGAAGAGAGTACAGGAATTTTAGAATATCCTGTAGGTATTTTTTTTTTGTTTTTTATAATCTTGAAAATTCTGATAAAAGTTTATTTTTTGTGTCAATTTTTAATTTGTTTTATTACCTAAAAATTTATTATTTTTTAAACTATGAGATTTTCATTAAACATTATGTAATTAGTGATTTTATTTTTCTGTCATTTCAGATTTCATTTAGAGACTGAAATACCTAGTTTTATTTTTATTTCCTAAGTACTAATAAGTATAATTTGTTGTTTTAACTTAAGTAATCAATAAAGAATTTTTAAATATTCTTTGATATTAATATTTTTCATGTTTTATACACAGTCATGCTAAAAAAATATATTAAACTGATATTAACACGAGCATAAATATATATAAATGGAACTGTATATACGATATAAGTATATAAGTTTGAGAGACCGATCGTAGTAATTGGGTTTGTAAAATTCATTTAAGTACCAGAGAGTAAAGTTTACAACGAGATTTATTTTCTTCTGAAAATGTTGCTCAGCAAGACAATTCCATGCTGTGTCTTATTTAGGAGACTTTTCACAAGCATGCAATAATAAATATTCTTTTACAAATTATTAATATTTAAAGCAAAGAGAAATTACAGTGGGGAACAACGAATCCGAAATGCTCGGACCAGAAGCCTCCTGGATTTGTGGTCTTCAGGGAGAAATTACACTATTAGTGTGAGTATATATACAGGGTGAGGCATTTATCTTGAGACAACTGAATATCTCGGAAACTAAGCATCGTACGAAAAAATGTCCAAAATCCAAAGTGAATTATTTCGCGGGGAAAATTCATTAGTTAAAAATTACCCCCTCCCCCCCTTGTGAGGGGGGCCTGGGGGGAGGGGGTAACTTTGAAATCTTAAATGGTATATTCAGATTGTACACAATATTCTAGAAATTTTTTATTCTTAGTGTTTTTTCTATTGATCCAACCATTTAGGAAAAAAAGGCCCTGAAAGTGTGGAAACTTTTAAAGTATTGAACCTAATTTTATCGATGAAGACAAAGATAGAGAGTGGGTCTTATGGTACAGGTAGATCATGTGCACGCATTGCTGCCTGAAAATCTGTGCTGCCAAACGCTTACTGCCAATTTAAAAGTAGGAAAGCAGCGCATCAGTTTTGGCACTGCTCGTGCTCAATCGGCAGCGTATTTCCATGTGAGCAGCAAGTTTCCCTGCACACGAGCAGTTCTCCTCAAACCTGATAGAAATCACGGCGGTTGTTCAGGCATGTGTCTTTGTGTTCATATCGACATCTCTCCCATCATGTAAGTAATATATCTATCAAAACATACTCGACGATTATATGGAATTGTTGGATATTATACACGAGTCTTGATTTCGTAGTGTGATGTTTCATCACATGTTTTCTGTCCCGTTTCTTATTTTATCATTAAAACGTTTCCTTAGTTTGTAAGGCCTACCGTTTTGGATTCATTATGTGAAGAACTCTATCAAAAAATGTAGCTTTCAGTAACAAATCCTTGGTCTTAGATGTATTTTGTGTTATTTTCTATAGTTAAGGTATTGAAAGAATTGCTTTATTCCCGATTGTCATTATATTCTTGTGTTTGCCTGACTCGTTTTGTGCTCCGCATTTCTTCATTGTTTACCCCATCAGTGTTGTGCTTCGAATCATTGCCGTTTTTCTACTGTCTAGTTCAGTTTGTATTCGCCAGATGGCGTTTGGACAGCGCCGACCGTTGAGAGAAAGCTTTCTCTCAGGAAGTCAATCATCATCCGATCTCTTAAAATTGGCCAATCAGCAGTTGATCTCGGATGCAGAGCCAATCAAATGTCGCCTTTGCCTCTGCACGAGATTCAACCGGCGCTGGAATCCTAAGGAATCAGTTAAAAGATGAGGCATGGGCTCATTCTTTACGGGCAGACAGCAACAACATTATGCTGATGGACAACAGATAGTATTGGAGTACCTGACGACCAGCCCCGCTATTGGAGGAAGCCTTTCCCCAGGAGATGTCAACGCCAGTGCGGCCGAGGAGATAGAAGCCATCGACAAGCTCCGTCGTTCTTTAAGTAGGCCTAGTTTTGGTCTGGTGCTAGCTACAAAGCTCTCTCCTGCAGTCGCCGTCATTGTTCGTTTGTTCGCGGCAGGCATGTTCACTTCCGTGCTTGTTAGCTTTCGTCGTATCCCCGTGGTAAGGACTTCGCCTTCAAGAAATTCTCATTTTTGTGTTTGGTGGTACAAACACATTTGACTTCAGACTTGTGTGCGACGTTCTTCTTCAGTGGTGGACTGGTGACCCGTCAATTTTATTTCTTCGGTCAGGTTTCAAACACATTTATATATATTCTTTTGTAAATAATGTAACTTCTGTAAACATAGTTGTTTAATTCTTATTTCTTGAATTTATCCGTTTGTGGCTATGATAATTCCATGATGGGAGGTTAGGTAAATAGCTTTCCGATCAGGTGAATAGCCAACAAATACAGCTAATTTTTCCCTTTATTTACATTTGTGTTCCGGTAATAGACCGTACATCCAAATACACGCAAATGTTGCACAGAAGGTTTTCTATTTGACCATATTTCCAGTGGAGTTTTTCTTTTTCTTTTGGCTGGCGTCAAATTGTGTTAAGTATGCCGCAGTCTATACAGCTTCAGCCCATAAACGACATGGCAATCCAGAATCAATCAATAATGTTCTTGCTGTATCAATTAATATTTTATTTGCCCTCTCAGCAATTCCATTATTCTGTGGTGAATAGCTTGTAGTTTTCTTGTGTTTAATTCCTTTTCATTTGTAATATTCTTTCAATGATGCATTAATAAATTCAGTCCCATTGTCGGATCTAATCATTTTGACACGTTTCCCTGTATCAGTTTCTCTTCTTTCGATTATTTCTTTTAACTCCTCAGCAACTTCAGTTTTCCTATGCAAAAATTTTACAAAAATTATTCTACTGAATTCATCAAAGGAAATTGTGAAAATTTGAAAATTGGCTGCAGTTTTTATATGGAAAAATGTACGCTGACAATTTTTTCCCTGAATATTCTTACATGTAGTTTACGAAAACATGAACGAATTTGCCATATAAATTTTTATAGATTAATTTTATTTTTTTTTAAATTAAAAAAAAAATTGGACACTTGCCCCAGTTTGAAAATCATTGAAAAAATTAGAAAGTGATCTACAATTAGTAAAGATTCATCACAAAAAAATTCAGTTTCGAGAAATGAATGGTACTCAAAAAAAATAAGTCATAAATTTTTAGAATGTTTCCATTCAGTATCATTAATATTCCCACAGTATTCTTAATAGAAATAGTGTTAACTAGCCAAGAAACATCAACAACATAAGTGAGCATAAAAATATACAAATGCAACAAAAAATGCAATATAAAACAAAACTACAAACTATAAAATGTCCTCATACATTACATAAGATATGAACACTAACTTTGTTACAACGGTAACTTGTGTGTGACAACTGAATTAACTCAATGCAATGATACCTAGAGTTTTGTTTATAGTATTTGAACACTTTCTCAAAAATCAATACTATGTCAACATTACACAAAATGCTGATGTTGCAATCTGCATTCAAGTTCATGTGGAACTATAAGTGTGACAGATGTTTAACAATTCACATTTAATATTTATTTGTATGAGGACCACTTTTCTTTCACTAATTTTGAAGACTCTTTGCTTAGAGAATAAGTACGGCCTGTTGCTGTGGTGATATCAATTCACTTAGAATAAGAGAATGAACCAATGTCATAAACATCAGTATCAGGCCAATACAAGGACAGGAATGGTCCATGAGGATGTATGAACCTTACTGTAACATCTTCACCATTCACAACAATCCCCAAGTACCAAGAAGAGTTATATGCACATGCAACATAGCAGTCATGCCGCACAGAGCATTCTGGCATTAGTGGCAGAAGTATAGAGAAATCATGCATGATACTAAGATCAGTATCACAGCTTAGGCTTTTTGCTCCAATCTTGATTGGTGATAGTGGTATAATGTGATGCATAGATCGTGTTCCAGGAACCATTTTTGCACTTTCAAAGCGTGGAAAAAGAAAATTTATTCCACTAACTGATTCTTTTTGTGTGACATAAGGAAAGATTTATAATAATATTGTAAAAGTTTCAAAGGAATATATGAGGGGGCAATACCTTAAAACAATTATAATGCCCATGTATCAAGTTTGTCTAAAAGAAATTATTTACATTTTTTTTCTAAGACATAGATTATAAATATTCAATACATGTATAAGGAGCATGAACATAAAAATATAAATCTTCCTCTTTAATTAAAAAAAAAAAATTCATGGTTCTACTGCAAAAATTGTAGAACTATTAAGTTTTTAAATTATAAAGAAGCTCGTCTAAGTTCATGAATCCATATAATTTCTTTAGGTCAACTGAAAAAGTACTTAGCCTGCAACATTTAAATTTTGGAAACATTCATATATCTAGGTAAACTTCAATTACACAAGATTTCAAGATTTTCTTTGAGGGTATCATTTCTTAAAATTTCTGGATGATTTGATATGGACTGACCCATTGTAGTGCTGGAAAATACCATCATGCCCAGGAAAAACAATGTTCAAATATGGGTGTACAGGGTCAGAGGGACCGATAATTACTTAAATCGATTTGTATCGCCGTCCACAATGATGAGAGCACCCAGAAAATTCCACTAAACATTCCCCAACCATAATGCCGCCTCCGCCATCTTGTTGCCGTACAAAATGGTTGAAGGGCGTTTGTTTTCCGACGTTTCTCGCCATATGTACCACATCCATCTGTCCGATGGAGCAAAAAAAGTAATTCATCTGAGAAGGCAACCAATCAGTGGATGTCCAGTGTTGGTACTGCCATGCAAATTCCAGCCTCTTCCGCCGATGAACCATTATTATCATAAGTGCTGTCACCATCTGTCTGCTGCGGAGCCCCATAGACAGCAATGTTCGCTAAACTGTCATTCTAGACACACGTGCAATAGACACCTGATAATTTGGACATTATGCTGCTCCACTGTAGCACATCGATTCACCCAAAGGCACTGTCAGGATCAATGTTGCCAGATTTGGTATTTTTTTAAAAGCTTGTCCGTTGTTGGACATTATTAATAAAAATTAATGTACAAAATAATGAAAACAAGGACAAGCGCTTCAAAAAAAAAAATACCAAATCTGGCAACACTGGTCAGGATTTGAGAGAAAAATGTTACCGTACTGCCCTGAATATAAGACAAGATTTTTTCTGAAAATAAGGTGTCAAAAAACTGGGATCGTCTTATAATCGTAATCTCAAATTTGGAAAAAATTTGGTCTCAGTCTCCCGCCTCCCGTTAGAAGAGCGGCCATTAAAAATCTGTCAGTTTTAATCCTAAGCACAAGATCAGCAATTTTCCAAAATAAACATGTAAAAATGATCACGTTCTGTATTCTTAAACTAATATTTTTAATACTGCAGTTCAAAATTGTTTATTCACGTAAGAAATTACACAGAAATTAACTTTAGGAACTTCCACTGCCATTGCTATCCCAGAAGCCATTGCCAATTACAGCGTCAGACCAATTACAGCCCTGCATAACCATGTGATCGGACGAAAACGTAAAGAGATTGTGTGAATTTCACACTGAAACTCTTAACCAAAGTGACAGATACAGATAATTCGCTTTTCAAAGTCAAACAATTTATAGTGATACTTTTTTTTGACTTAATGGTCGAAATTTTGATAGGTGATGTTACAGGTTGTAGCTTTAATCATAAACCAAACGTAACTGTTAAGCAGTAAAACTTCAAATTTTTAAATTTCCAATTCCATATATTATTTGGAAATAATGAATGTCCCAGTATATTTACGAGTTCTTGCATTACAATATATTAACATAAACAGTTATTCAATACCATTCATAAATTCAAAAGGGTTTAATAAATCAAAACGAAACATTGATGGTGAAAAAACATCGAAAATTCGATGGCTGATACTTTTTGAACATCAATACTATTGCCTAGTACTACTTCATTTACAAATATGCATTAATAAATCTAATTGAGGAACGCAAATAAAAAAGGTTCTTAAGAAAATTAGCATGCAAACATGCGCGAATTTTTTTAGTGCATTTTCTTAATCCTCAAGTTTCATAACCATCCAATGTTCTCTTTTGGACTTCGCCAATGACTCTTAACAGTTATCTTTGAAAGTGATAGAATATTGTCATTTTTTTATTGTGAGTTTGAATTTTAAACAAAGGAATAAATGTGAGATTGGAGAGATTGTAAAATAAAAAATAATGTGGGGCCAATAAAAATGCAAAAAACACCCTAAGCTCTCTGCCAGCAGGAGAAGAAGAAAATAGCAGAATTTTAGAAATTACAAATTACATCATGCAACAACAGTGAACTTTTGTTACACTAGTCCTTAGTTTTACTGTATGATTAAATTACATGCAGGAATAGATGAAGAGTTATATCCTCTTACAGTAGAACTTTGATATTACGAACTCTGTTAATACAAAACTTGCTTAATACAAAATTTTTTCGTGTCCCGATCCGAATGACTTTCTTGCTAATTTCCCCATAAATTACGAAAAGTTTATTTTGCAAATCCGAATATTCTGAAAAAAAATGTACACAAAATTAATCCCAAAATTAATTGAAAAATGAATTTTTTTCAATACTTGAAATAAATTTAATCATCCCTACTGATAAAATGCAAAAACAACATCACGTGACGTTCATTTCTTATCTGTGGGTGAAGTCAAAAACGCTAACTGGCAAGTAGAACCCGAATTTTTAGGATTCAAGGAGTGGGATATTATCCGCGATCAGGAGGCTTATGGAAAGAAACTCTACGTAATTAGTTTTAAAGACTTTGTTGGCATTGATAACGATTTAGTAATGGTGGAGCCTTTAACAGATGACGCCATTATAGAAGAGCTCCACGAACATCAAGATGGCGGATCCGAGAGTGATGACTATGTAGGTGAACAGGTGCAAAAAGCTCTTTTGATTATTGAAAATGAAGTTACTGATGAAGAATTTAATTTGTATTTCAAAGTTAAGTTTAATAGCAGGAAAATCACTAATGTAAAAAAACGGACGTCAATTTTAGAATATTTTCAATAATCAACTGATTAAAATTTATTACTCTGAACTGTAATAGACTACTGCAAATACTGTACAATAAAATAATGTAATTTATCAGCAAAAAATTCATACAAATTTCTATTTTTTTTCTCTTCCTCGTTAATACGAAACCTAGCTATTACGAAAAAAATTCAGGGACCCAGCAGTTTCGTAATATCAGAGTTCTACTGTACATGTGACTATAGTCGATCCAGAGAAAGATTGAGTAGGCGTGGCTTAGCGTTGATATCGATTAATCATGTCAGGCAATCGACACGCATGGAATTATGGGGTTTCTTCATTATCTACGCGGGCGTCAATCCATTCACAACATGCAGTGACCAGCGATCATAATGGCTACTTCATATACAACAGCTAACACTTTTAGAAATCTGAGGACAACTCTTCATAGCCAAGCTAGGAAGATTGTGCAGGATTATTTTTCTATTTTAAACTTAAGAATCCTGATAAATGCACTTCAGTGTCAATAGAAGAAACATCTAAAGCAACACAAGTTTCGGCGACATCCATTCGAAGAATCGTTCAGCCATTCGTTAGCTAGTCGTTCAGACTCTCCTCCCTCCTCCCTGGCTAGGCCTACTTCAGAGACTGAAGCGAGCATACCGAACCCTTCACCTTTTTCGACGCCTGGGAAGGAGAGGGTAAGGGAGTAACATGTTAAAAATTTGGATGAATTTGAACTTCAGTTGCACGGGCAAATATGGCTGAAATACAACGAGAAGGAATTATCCTACGATTACAAATGTTTTTGTCAATTAAGTTTAAAGAGAGGATTGGATACTGTAGGTCAAGACCTTCCTTCGCTGTCATCATGCATGAAAAACTGCATATGAAATTCAGAAAATAATAAACAGTGGTAAGTTCTATATTGAACGTGCAGAGGTAATAGTGCAACGATGCTGATGTTACGACACACAGAAGTGCTACGTTAAAGACACAAACATTAAAAGGCCATTTTAATGGCCAGCAAATAAACAAAAGAGGCCAGAACCTTTGTTTTAAATTTTTATTGAAATATTTGTAGTAAATAAAAATTTAATTGCGATTCATTTTATAAAATTCTTTTATAATTCTATATTCATTAAAAAAAAAACAAAAGAAGTGAAAGATTTATTAAAAAACAATTTTACTGCTTACAATTTTAAATAGAATAAAATAAAAAATTAAAATAAAATTTTAGTTAAACATCTATAATTTATATTAACATGATGGGATGGAACTTTTTTAAGTGTATCATCAATTTTTATTTTAAATTTAATATGAAGTATAAGTACTTTCATTACGAAATAAAAAGTAAAAATATCGATAAAACTCTTCACACATAAGAACTGTAAACCAGGAATGATTAATTGCATGATCAAACCTTTAATACCAACTGATTGGCCAATTCAAAATTCCTAGGCTCCGCCCACTCCATCTTTCCCTGGATCGACCATAATCTATGTACTAAAACTCTTGCGTGTATTAATTTATTTATCTGTAATTCTATCTCCTCCTAGACGGTTTGAGCAAGCGACTTGAAATTTTCAGGGCAGGCTTATCAATAAAGGACCTGCTCTATCGCCAAAAACCAGCCCCCTACGAACCCCCCCCCCCTTCCCCACTTTCTGGGGTTTTCTTTGTAATTCCCCTCAACAGATGGCACGGGCGGGCGAAGCTGCGGGTAACAACTAGTACTTTTATATAAGTGTGGGATAAATAAACATCCAAGCTTGGACAGATTCTAACTTATAACTTGATGGACACCAGAGTTGGAAACCTGTTCCCTAACTCTCATTTACTAAATTTTGGTAGGTCGTCTTATATTCAAAGTCGTCTTATGCTCGGGGCAATATGGTATATATTAAATGGTGGGATTTACATAGAGTAGCTTTCAAGGGGTTGGGACCAAAGGAAAAATTTGTGTGAAGCCTGATTATATATTAAAGCTATTATACAGGGTGAATGCAAGTCTGAACCCCCCTTTTATTTTTTGAACCGAAGCAGATATGTCAATTTTGATGAATCCAATTAATAGGAAGTTGTGGGTGGCCTATCCCATGGTGCACTTTTCATCATCCCAAATATGCAAATTAGGACACATTCAAAATTTATCTCAAAAACCGTAAGGGATAGAGAAAAAAACCAAATTGCAAACTTGTTCAGCATAAAAAAAACAAACATAACAGAAAAAAATCATCCAAATCGGACCAACCAATCACCCACAATCACGTGGTGAACTGTTTGTAGCTTACAAACAGTCACACTGCACAAGGAAAACTGAATGTTGATATTTACACCATGTAAAGCATGCAAATAAAAAATTAACATAAATTACCATACTCACATTCACTTTCATGCGGAAAAGCAAATAAAAGGCATGTTTCACCACACAGTAGACAGAACAATTCCAGGATGGCAGGCTACACTGTTCCGGAAATGGTCAACATGATCTTCTCCTTCGGGAGGCAAGGAGAAACCTACATGCTGCAGTTACATTGTATCGAGACAGATACCCTAACGAACGCCTCAAACAATGCGTCACATTATTCAAAGATTCGAGGCTACAGGGAATGTTAATGCAGAACGAGGACGACCAAGGGCACAAGGCAACGAGGATACAACAACACTAGTTCTGGCTGCAGTTGCTGCAGATGTTGGGTGCCATCAGAGAACTGTTCTCAACATTCTACACGCACATCATTTTCTCCCGTACCATATTCATTGTCACCAGGAGTTACTGCCATTGGATTATGTTGCTAGGGCTGCCTTCTGCAACTGGTTACTTACCTGCCTGGATGACAATCCAAATTTCATTCATGAGGTGTTGTAGACAGATGTAGCCCAGTTCACCAGGGATGGAATTATCAACAGGCATAACCATCATCATTGGGCAGACGAAAAACCACGATGTCTGCGAGAAGCAACTCGTCAAGTGAACTGGAGAATCAATGTGTTGTGTGGATTGTACAATGACACTGGTTGGGCCGTATTTTTACGATGGAACATTGACTGCAGAACACTACCAGGCTGAAATTCTCAAGGTGATAGTCACAGAGTTCATTGACAATTTGCCATTGGCCTCGTATCAGCGCATGTGGTTTCAGCATGATGGAGCTCCTCCACATTACGGGTTGGTCGTTTGCGAGTGTCCAAGTGAGATGTTTGGACAACAATGGATTGACCAAGGAGGACCAGTTCGTTGGCCACCCCACTCCCCTGATTTTACACCACTTGACTTTTTCTTGTGGAGATATCTGAAGGACAAGGTCTATGCTACGCAGCCCGCCTCACTGGAGGATCTGGTTCAACGAATCCAGGAAGCGTGCCGAGAAGTGACACCAGCCATGCTTGCCGATGTTTTGGCATCAGTTAGGTTCCGTGCCCAATTGTGTTATGGTGCCCACGGTCGTCACATTGAGCATTTTGTCAATTAACTTTTTTTTTTTTAAACTGTTTGTAGTAACTTGTTTGTGCATTGTGACTCTTTCTAAGCTACAAACAGTTCACCACATGATTGTGGGTGATTGGTTGGTCCGATATGGATGATTTTTTTTTTTGTTTTGTTTGTTTTTTTATGCTGAACAAGTTTGCAATGTGTTTTTTTTCTCTATGCCTTGCAGTTTTTGAGATAAATTTTGAATTGTCATAATTTGCATATTTGGGATGATGAAAAGTGCACCATGGGATAGACCACCCACAACTTCCTATTCATTGGATTCATCAAAATTGACATATCTGCTTCGGTTCAAAAAATAAAAGGGGGGGTTCAGACTTTTGTATTCACCCTGTATAAAAAGACTTTTTTAATTTCTCTCAATTATTGAAAACTCATTTTGTTTTATTAAAAATCAAATTCATCTTACTAAAAATTTTCCTTTTTTTTTTTTTTTTAAATTTGTACGTTAAAAACTTAAATTCATTAACTTAAGTTTTAGAATTTATAGAGATTTCCTAAACTGTTAGCAAAGAATTACCAGACTGCAAATCCAGAGAAGCTTGAAGTTTGGGAGGACAGTAAATGGCATTAGCTGTAGTTCTTGCAGAAGTAAGAGCAGCTCTTAAAAAAAAAAAATTAATTAATTTTCATAAGATTATTGTTTAGCTTCAAATAGCTCGTCATACATTCTTAAACTTAATGCTCCCTGTCTCATTTCTTAAACTTATGTTAGTAATGATAAAACTAACCTATACCAAAATTTAAGCATATACAGTAATACTCAACAGTGGCTTACCTGAAAACAGTATTCATTTACTTATTGATAAATACTGCTTTAAAACAATTTGCCATTACTAGATATGTAATTCTATATTTTTATGTATTACTTTTTGCATAATATTCCTCTTATTAGGTTTGAAGGTTTGTTTACATTATACTAATTAGCCAGATCTTAGTGGTCTTCTTAGCTAGTTTCTTATTAGTCAAGTTAATTCTTTATTGTTTTCAACATATTTCCATTTCTACACTTAAACGGACCACCCTGTGCTGTATATTCTCAATTTATGGAAAATCATTTACTTATGAACACGATCAAAGATGGGCAAACAATTAATAGTCAGAAAGATACATCAGAATAATCGAAATGCAAAATAAATAAATAAATAAATAAATAAATAAATAAATAAATAATCAAGTGAGAAGAAACTGAATGTTGCAACTTTGGATTGAATAATTAAAATGAATGTGTTTTCATATTTGAGTTTTATACTTTTGGTATTTATTCACAACTTTTTACTTTTGGTATAGATAATGTACACGATACTGTTATTTTCAAAATAAATTGTTTTATTGCATTTCATTTTATTTGTGGAATGGTTTTGAATGTTTTTGAAATAATTTTTTAATGTTTTTTTTTAATTATTTTTATTTAATTTGAATGGTTTTTTTTTAAATTTTTTTTTTAATGTTTTTGAAATAAAAAAAAATTTCCTCTAAAAGGTCATGAAAATATAAGGGTCGGATTAGATTCGAGGCTGGCGTATACTTGAGCCATACAGTAAGTATGCACAGATTTTAAGGTTTTCTTTCTATCTAGCTTTTCTTGTTTTGTAATTTTTCAGCCTTTATTTCAAAAATATCAATAATGTAAATTCAAAATTAATGGTGTGTTAACTTTTAAGTATATAAAGTACCAGGTGTCTCAAATTAAAGTTAATATTTCGTACCTTGCTATAGCATACACTACTACCGTAATCAGAAAATCATGAAATTTTGGAAATGCGTTAATTACATGGGAATTTTTTTTCCAAAGCAAAAAAAATTAAAAAATAAAAAAAAATAAATAAATAAATAAAAAGTTAGTTCCAAACCACCAAAGGGTGCATTTCAAGATGAAATACTGGCAGATGGTTATGTAAAGCTAGTAATGAAGAACCAAAATTACGACAGAATTATCAGCCACCAATTTCCTTTGCCTTGGCCTGCAAGGCCCCAGACTTGAATCCATGTGATTTCTTTGCACTGGGCTATCTCAAAGACTTGGTTTACCATGATCCTATTTCATCTCAGTCGATCTTAAGGACAGCCATGTGCGAACATTCCAAGGCATACACTGATTTCACTCAACCCTTGAACATTTTATTTTATTGCAGATGGTAGCAAACAATGATTGCCATTTTACAGATGATGTTTTGTAATCATTAGACATAAACTGTGTACTTCATTGTGTTCTCTATAAAGCTATAGTAAGCCCTGTACTGGTGTTTTTGGAACTAACTTTATTTTTTTTCCAAGATTTTCTGAAATTAAGGCACTTACAAAATTTTACAATTTTCTGATGAATAGCTTTTGCTGTAGCGAGCTACCAACTGTTAACTTTAATTTGAGACACCCTGTATTAAACCTAACCTTTTATTGGAATTTCATGGTTGAAGTACATAAGTTTTTCTTTTTAATACAATTTTTTCCTTTGATTTTTTTTCCCCCAATAATATCATTATCTTATGCTTGGAGTTTCAACTCCAATTTTCATTTATTAATTTCTTATGTGTATTCCAAAATAGTTTAATAAATTTGAAGTTTATCATTGAATAACTTTCCCCACCAGAAATATATTCAAATACAGGCATTTGCATTAATAGACAGGGCTCGACAAAATATTTTTGTAGTTTAAACAATTGGCTACAAAAGTTTCAAATTCTAAAATCAGATTCATATTAAGCTGATACCATTGGGAGAGTTAGAGACCTATTCATCAGAGAATAGCTTCCTGTATTCCTATACATCTATCGCTATTCCAGCTGTCCAGCTTCCCTGCAAGCACATTTCTTACTGTCATTTCATGCAGATATTAAATAACAGTTTATTACTTTAACATTATTAACTAAAATGTCCAATAGGAAATAAGTTCTAAAAGATGGAAGCTGGAATAGGGATAGATGCATAGGAATACATTCTCAGGTGATGAGGTTGCTAACTCTCCCAATGGTGTCAGCTTAAAGGACAACTCTACGGTCACATACAACTTTACTTAAATCGAAAGACTAACCTATTAATAACATCATAGCATATCTAATTTTTTAAAATTCGAATCCTAAATGTGTGAAAAACGAAAATTCCGAGCGCGATTTGAAATCGGGGGCATCCATCTTGGGTGAAGGCGTGACGTAGTGCGAGGATTGCTCTCACCAAGCTTTGCAGTGAAGCTTTAACATTCACTATAGATCTACATTCACTCAGTACTGCGTTCACTACAATTTTCGCAATGTTTGGACATGAAAGCAGCGATTCAGATATTAGTTTTAAGACTTACGAAGATATGGAGGCTTATTTTAACAACTATCTATATAATGAATTGGACAACTATCTACATCAGTGATTTGGTTAGGCGTGAAACCATATAGTTTAGAACTGCGATCACCCGTCATTAGACGAGGAATACAGTGTCGCCGAATCGACGGAAAATGTATCACCCGCAACAAATTGTCAAGTATAATTAATACGTATGTTATTTAAATGCGAACAATTTCATGATATTAATTTTTAAATTAGGTATCAGTGCACAATATGTGAAGATATGCCGACATCACAAGTGCGAACGTATGCTGTCGTGATTAAGCCGAGATCGATCAGCATATGCCCAGTGGTTCGGAGTGCATCACCGAAAATTCCATTTTTCAAAAATCTGCGTGGATTACGATATACCAACAAACTAATTTGTTCATTAGATTTGGGTGCACCTGGGAAGAAATAAAAGAAAAGTTCTTCCCCGTTGCGTTGGGAAAGCCATTCATAAAATCTTTCCTTTACAAGAACATTGTGGTTTCAAATACTGTAAAATTTTATTAAAACTAATTAAAATTCTCTTAAGCAATTTTCTTTGTTTATTTGATTCATAACTAAAATTTATGGAAAATCGAACTAAATTTCAGGTTATCAAATGTATTTTGTTACACTGATATAGTTTAATTTACGATCATCACTAAATATAAACTATTTCAGCCAGTTTAAATGACAAATGTATTAGCTTCAAACATTAAACAAAAATTTGCTACTGTTAGCACCATTTACTTATTTAACTAGATTACCTAATAGAATTTTAATGGGGTCTTAGTCAAACATTAAAAGCTATAGCCAATAACTAGTCCCCCTTCCCCTTTTCTATTTGTGAATTTTAGCCAAGAAAGTGGCTTCAAATCATAATCAATTGGCCACAAATCATAATCAATTGCCCCCCCCCCTCTTTATTTCTGGTTGGCTTCCATTAAATGCTTCAATGAACAAAATAATTCCTCTTGACGAAGTCGCAAGAGCTCTGAGTTCGTCTATTGTTTGAAAAATTGAATTTCTCGGATGTAGTATTTAGAAATGAAAACGAGCTCTATGTTCTTATGTTTCTCATCATTTTCAATCGAATGTGGCCATCTGAACACTTCAAAACGTGTAGTTGCATTTTGTCCGGTTGCGTTTTATCCGGATACCTCTTTAGTTAACAAATAGATAGCTTAATTAATACCTACGTACATTAATACGACAGGATCAATAATAAAAGTGAGCGGAGCAGAGTCGACTAGTTCGCGGTCGGAAGCCAGTTATCTCTTCGATCAAAAATTATCCATTTCTTCCTAATTCTTACTTAGGAAATTGAAGAAATGATAAATTATTATCACTACCTCTGTTCTTATAGCCAAATACTAAATAAGAATGAGGCATGACGAATATGTGATTTACAAATTTAGGAAGACCGGTCGTAAATATCTACTCAGTGAGAAAATATCAGGAGATGTTAGAGAGAGAGAGAGAGAGCTAATTTTTAATGCTGGGGCATGGTGATAAAATCCATGTCAACACAGTGAATTAGAGAAATAATTAGCATTAATTGTTTGAAAGCTTCCATAGTGTGATTTTTTAATAAACTAAAAAAAGTTTCAAAATTCATTAAGTGTCATTCATGTAATGTCTCATTTTTGAAAATCATCCATTCGTGACTTTGCTTTAAAAGCTACACACATTTCAATAAATATTCATTTACATAGCGTATATTAAATGAATTAAAATGACCAAAATAATTATTATATAATAAAAGGAGTGGTTTGATAATATTTCAATAACATGTGAATCACCTTTTTTAATCCCCTCCTTCATTAGAACTTACATTGGTGCCTTTCATTTATTTATTTTATTTTAATTTTATTTTATTTACATTCAAAAAGGAGATTCACATTTGGAAACTCTTTCTAGTTTTTTTTTACTTAAAAAAAATCACGCTGTGAAAGCTTACAAACAACTGGGATTAGCATTGAAACATTAAATCGACCCCAGCAGCTAACCTCGTACTAAGTCACTTCCGGAAAAATAATGGCCGGCGTGAGGGGAATGCAAACGCGCTATTTTTCGCTTTTCAAAGCATTTTTTATAGAGAAATTATGGACCAAAATTAAAAATTTCAACAAAATCGTGTTATATTTATATCAAAAATTGATATTCTGTAAAAAAATTAGAATCGAATTTTTGCGTAGAGTTGCCCTTTAATATGATTCTGACTTTAGTACCCAATAACTAAATTCATGATGCAATATTTATAGTGTTTTACGAAGTGTTATCTCAAATAGGAACAATTTATCAAATTACCTATAGTCATTAATTTTTTCTGTGCGGCTTAAAAGTACATGGCAAGTGAATTGATGTTTTGGATCAAAGTCAGTTATACTGTCCACAAGCCACGAGAAGAACGCTGAGTTGCTTGATGTGCTCATTGGTGTCGCTGTAGTTGCAGATCAGTCTATAGTTATGAAGGGAGGAAAAGCACTAAAATCAAGTAGCGCAAAAATGAGTTCTGGCAGTGTTTTTCAAGCAAATGAAAACGTTTGCATGGAGAGGAAGATAACAGAGTAATATGAAAAAAAATAAAAGAAAATCGTCCCATTGTTTACATCGATGAAACATGGATCGACTCAAATTAGGCAGTTTGTCCCCCAACACTGAATAGATTCATCTGCAACTGCAACGACACCATACGAGCAAATTAAGCAACTCTGTGGTCTTCTCGTGGCATGCTAACAGTACAACAATAATGATTCTACCTATGTTGCTGGTATGTCCACAGCCAAGCATTTCCTTTGGCATGTTTTGATTTGTTTCTGCACAGAAAATTTGCCTCCACAATAGATCACCCTGGGCAAGAAGTGGTCTGGCAAACAGGAAAGAGCAGTTGGAGTGTAATACAGAAGAACCTCCGTATAACGAACGTTGATAAAGCGAAATTATCTCTGTAACGTAATTTTTCTGTGGCCCCGGCAAAAATCCTATTGTTTATTAATCCCAGTTTGTTAATGCTTTTTTAACCTCTATAAAGTGAAATCTTTCTAGCGTAATTAATCCCCATTCCATACCGTAAGGATTTATTGGTCCAGACAATAACTTTTAAGATATATGTTAGCTCTTTATTTCAAAATTTGGTTCCCTCACTTGCCATGATCCAACAGCCAACAAACGAAATTATCGCAAACAGCCAACAAGCGAAGTTAAAAACAAGCTTTTGCATCACAAGCACTGCCCAATAAGGCTGCATCTGGCAGCATTAGGCTTATTCTGGCCGCAAAAATTACGAAAATTTTCTCGAGAACGTTATCATGCCAAACTACCCATATGCACTGCACAGCAAAAATGGGGGCCAGCTGAAGAGTTTAAATGCACATGTTAAAAAATTACTTTCTACGAAAATCGGCACGAGAACTACAGAAAAATTGGAAGAATTTTTTTTATTAAAACTTTAATATTTGTTCAAATTTATGAATTTATTTATTTGAAAGTTTAAGCCAATAAATATTTTTGTGAAATGTTTTAATTTTACTGAAGCCGTCGAAAAATACACTAGTCGGTCCATTGTGCCCCCGAACGTGTGGGTGGGGTGCCTGATGAGTGACCCACATCGAAATTCAAGCCCACTCGCGAGGGGAGGTGAAACTTAGACAAAGAGCAGGCATGGTGTGTAATGTAAACTATTTATTTTAATATTCCTATCTTACTAATAATGAAATACATTGCATAAATAAGGGGCCCCAAAACAAACAATAAATATTTAATAATCAAAGCTAACAAAATATCATTAGTCAATGCACGAGAGCTTATCTCTGTATATTACAGCTAACAACAGTGCTATAAACACCCAAGGTCAATCTCAATCGGGTGATGCCTAGCACATGAGTCTCTGGTAATGGGCCAATGTTTATCTCTTAATGATGCTATAAATACTGGGCATTCATGTTCAAGCAAACACTACAGTGCGTCTCTTAATTTAATGGACACCTGTGAATATTAAGAAAAGCGATAAAAATGTTTTGCAAGATGTTTTTTCTTTTCATTTACTCTTACTTTGGAACAAATACAATGTCAAAATGCTTCGCTGTGTTAATTTTAGCAAAAAAAATAACAATATATTTAAAAAAAAAAAGCAAAAATGTATTAAAAAACGTGTCTCTTATTTTAATGGACAATCACATTTGTTGGCTGTAGGGGGGGGGGGTGGACATTTTCCAAGCGATGATAAATGATATGCAACAGTTGGTATGACTCAAAAGATATTTTTTTGGTCTAAGGAACTATTTGAGTTTGCTCATTAATCATGGCTACTCGCAAAAAGCTAACTGATTTTGAGAAAGGAAGAATTCAGCAACTTAGAGATGATGGAAACTCAATTTGACAAATTGCCAAGCAACTTCAAAAGCCTGCTAGCACTATAGGTTTATTCCTCAGAAACGGGAATGAAAAGAGAAGCAAGAAAAAGCGTGGACCCAAACCAAAACTGACAGAACGCGATAAGAGACACATCATAAATGAAGCTGCAGCAACAGGACATTCGGCTTCAAAGATTTTAGCCGATTTAAAATTGCCTGTTAAGAGAAACACTGTCTGGAAAATTTTGTCAAGTTCTTCTCATTTGGCATACACAAAAAAATGTCGTAAACCTCCACTGACACAGCAGCACAAGGAGCAACGTTTGATGTGGGCGAAAAAGCACACGACTTGGGATGACAAGTGGCTCAGTGTTATGTTTACCGATGAGAAAAAATTCAACTTAGATGGACCTGATGGTTTGAACTCCTACTGGAATGATTTACGAAAGGACAAAGGTGGAGGATCAGTGATGGTATGGGGAGGGTTCTCATTTAATGGTACGTCGCCAGTTGCATTTGTTTCTGGTTGTTTAAATTCTGAAAAATATCAAGATTTATTAAATGAATATGCAGTGCCTTATGGACGCGTTCTATGTGGAGAACAGTGGATCTTGCAGCAAGATAATGCACCGTGTCATAGTTCTCGTGCCACTCAATCATGGCTAAAATCAAAGAATATTGATGTTATGTCATGGCCATCTAGAAGTCCCGACCTTAACCCTATTGAAAACTTGTGGGGAATTCTTGTTCGCAATGTATACAACGATGGGTGGCAGTTTAATGAAGTATTATCTTTGAAAACAGCAATCATGAATTCTTGGTATGAAATTGACCCTAACATTATTCATAAATTAATTATTTCTATGAAAGAAAGAGTATTCCAACTTATTCAAGCAAAAGGTGGTTCAATCAATTATTAAAAACTTTGTTTTAACAAAAAAGGCAACATTGTCCATTAAAATAAGAGACACGTTTTTTTTTTATACATTTTTGCTTTTTTTAAATATATTGTTATATTTTGACTAAAATTAACACAGCGGAGCATTTTGATATTGTATTTGTTCCAAAGTAAGAGTAAATGAAAAGAAAAAACATCTTGCAAAACATTTTTATCGCTTTTCTTAATATTCACAGGTGTACACTAAATTAAGAGACGTGCGTACTCATGGGATAGGGCAACGTTAGAAAGCGTCACGTCCTCCTTTACTTACACTCCTGTCCATAGCTTATGCCAACAGATATGACCCCGTGGACAGGAGAGGGGAGGAGAACAGTAACCCCGTAATATGTCTGTAATTCGCGATTAACGATCCCTACGCAACGGTAATTCTCTTCCTTCCCTCTATTTGGTGCGAAATGCTTATATACACTAGGCAATCGCACCGCTCATATTTACAGCAGCTACTATATGGCCCTCGTAAGCTCATGCACTATGCTCCACTTGCAAAACACCGAAACACATGGCTGGGAAATAATTTTACATAAAACATTAATAACATCACTGTTATTCAAATCAATGTTCCCTTCACAGGACATAACCATCAAATGCTATGTTAAACAACAACGCATAAAAGCGTATCGCTCGTATTCAAACTGAGTGGAGAGGGAGTTTCAAGTCACGTGACAACGCATCAGCTAAACTGCTCCCCTCCATTTATATCGTTCTGTCGGGCGGGTAGATTTGAAATTCCAAAAAAAAAACAGAAAAATCTAATACGTGACCCACTTGACCACTAGCACTCTACAATGTAAATGGAATGGGCTCACCATTCCCAAGACGTCCTAGCGCAGTTTTCTCAACTTGGACAAAAGTAAATACCGTAATTTTCGGGAGTAACGCCGCGGCGTTTCTGTAATTAAAAGTTAAAAATTCGGGGTGTACGGCGTATCAGCCACCGCGGCGCTACTACCGGAGATTTTACAAAAAAAAAAAAAAAAAAAGATAGATTCTACACATGATTAAAAATTCACTCCGATCACGGTCGAGCGTGATCGTTCATCGACAGCGGGTGATTCACTCGATAATAAAGCACTGTTATTATCGACGAATTTATAGTATCGATGGTTTTTATCGACGTTTTCATCGAATGTCTTTGGAAACATCGATGTATTTGAACAAATCGCGCAGTGTAATCAGTCATCAACAGGAAATAAATTATTTCAAATAATCCACGCTTTTAGTGTGGCTTTTTGCCCAGAGAGGCCATTTGGCTAATGATCAACTGGTCTAATTTTCGCGTTCGTCAATAGAGGGCAACCAATCAGAATAATCGACGCCCGCTAGAGGTCAACCAATCAGAATAATCGACGCCCGCTAGAGGTCAACCAATCAGAATAATCGACGCCCGCTAGAGGTCAACCAATCAGAATAATCGACGCCCGCTATTATGACACCTGTTGCGATATATAAGGGGTCGCTTTTGGTTTCATGGCAATCAGTATTTGGTTTCAATTTCGACGAGCTTAATCTCCCAGTATTTCTCTCTCCAACGACTTTTGACTTTCGACCGTTTATCTTTATTTCATTCCGATTCGGAAACATCGGATTTTGAAGGATTCGACTAATAAAATAGATCTTATAAATATTGAATTTTGGTTTGTTTATTGAATTTCTTATAAAACGCGATTATACAAAACGGACCGTGTGTGATGGGAGGGGGGGGGGGTGCGGCGTATCGGCCGCCGCGGCGCTACTCCCGGAGATTTAACATTTTTGTTAAATTTTGGCGTGTGCGGCGTATCAGCCGCCGCGGCGTTACTCCCAAAAATTACGGTATTCTCAAAGGCGAAGCAACCGCTGGCGTGCATTCCATAATCTATTCAAAACAACTACGGGCGGCAAAAATTGGAGGTTATCACGCTGCAATGATAACCTCCAATGAATACTTAAGCCGCACATTGTTGGCATTTATTAGTTTCAGTTTCTTGCGTTTGTGCAGCGCTGAGAGGCAGCGTGGGTGGGCCGAGGGACAGCGTGGCGGGGTCGAGGGGCAGCGTGATGCTGCGCCACACTGAGTTTGCCTAGCGGCATCACTGCTAATTACACATAATATATATAGATATAAAAACACTGACGAAATTTGCCAGACACACCTCTCTTATACGCAATGACCAAAATAGAGCATAATAGACAATTACAGGAAACAACGAGGGCAACACGCATCCATACTTCCTTATATCAAACAAAAAAAACGCTAAACAACGACTAAGCAACAAATGAAATTAAAACAAAACACAAACGCACACTGACCCAGTCACACCATCAGCATTAATATACATGCTTATGTGATACATTTTATAGGTATTTTTCAGTAAAATACTTATTTCAATGTTATTTTCATTCCATTCTGCTTTCAAATTTTTATTATTTCAGAAAAAATAATCAAGATCCAAAATACTTGCGTGACTTTAGATAGGCAGCGATGTCATGTATAGAAAAAAATTTGTTCTTAATGTTAAGAACCATTCAAATTAATATAAAGCACTAAATTTTTATATATAAATACTAAAATATACAGTGTCCCAAATTGATGTATACACTCTTCAAAACGTTATAGCTCAGCAACAAAATGAGATAAAAATATAAAGATTGTTGTGTATGATCCAGACGGCGCTGGAAAAGCATAGCAACATGTTCATTGTTGTTCATTTGTTTATAAACCAAAATGGCTGTGAGACTTTCATTCGATGAACGTAGGTAGATACTGAAGCGTTATTGGAAACTGGAGAATCTTATTGAGGTTCAACGACGTTGGTAGGTTGAATTTGGTACACCAAAGCCAACAAGAGTAACAATAACAAAACTCCGAGACAAGTTTGAAGCTGAAGGAACAATGAAAGATGAGTTGAAAGGTCGGTGCAGAAGAAAAAGAAGTTGCACTGATAACATGTGTGTTGATTCCGCCATGGAGGTTTTTGCACGATTCCCAAAGAAGTCAGTGAGGCAATGCTCTCATGAAATTGGTATCGCCAAATCCAGTGTTCACCCAGAACATTCCATCAATGGTATTCCATTAGCTACAATCCAGCCGTAAATCGCTTTGTTCGACGTCGGTGTTGGGAGTGTACTGTGGCAGAAGGTGGACATTTTGAACATGTACGGGCCTAAGGAAATTTTAGGAATAAAATAAAACTAACCTTGTATTTCTATCTCATTTCGTTGTTGATTTATAACGTTTCAAAGAGTGTATACATCAATTTGGGACTCCCTGTGTATGTGTAAATATAAGTTTATAATTAATACAACAAATTATGCAAATTTAAACACCCCCCCCCCTGAGTGGATGCCACCTTACCGTGGGTCAGGGGTTTGGTACTTCTGGGATTTTGTGAGCTATGCTGGTTGTAGCACTGGTACTTTAGGGTCACCCTTACCACAAAGATCATGGTTGAGAAGTGAGGCGAAGAGTATCCAAACAAACATATCTCATGATGTTGACGAATGAGAGAATTCATACTGCATTGAGAGTGGCACAGGTTAAAGTCACCCGCGTTCGGGAGTTAGGCAGAGGCTCTCATTCGAAAAATAGTCAACAGTCTCCCAGCTATATCTCCGAGCAATGCCTCCGAGAAGCCCCACCAGTGCACTCGCCATGCGTTATGACAGGAAAGGAATCAGAGTTAGTGGAGGAAGCCAAAAGGTATCGACTGGATATCGTCGGTATTACCTCTACGAAACGTCTGGGTTCTGGAACTGTGAACTTAGGAGGGTGGAAGCTTTTTCTACTCTGGTGTCGACCCTAATATGACTGCCTACGTGGGAGTGAGGATACTCACAAGTCCCTGGCTGGCAGATTATGTTGCACATTGGACCTCCTTAGGTGGAAGACTGTCTCCTGAGGCTTCAGATAGGGAAACTGTCTCTCTCTCTATTCGTTGCATATGCTCCGAATGCAGTCACAGAGTACCCACTTTTTCTAGATGAACTTGATGCTGCTCTTAGCAGGAGAGGGAGTGCAGATTCTGTCATCCTGGTGGGCGACTTCAATGCACACGTAGGGGCTGATGACCAAACGTGGAGAGGCATGATTGGGAGGAATGGTGACAGTGATTTAAATGCGAATGGGAGGTGCTTGTTGGATCTCTGCTGCACCAATGGACTTTCCATCACAAACACCTTCTTCCAGCACAGGGATGTCCATAAGTATACCTGGTACAGGAATGCAATGGACCAGAAGTCACTGATTTTGTAATCGTATCAGCCGACTTATTCCGATCTGTGTTGGATACTCGTGTGAGAAAAGGGGCAGAACTACCAACTGATCACCACCTTGTTGTCTGCACTTTGCAGTTCTCTGAATCCATGCCAACCAAGTGAAACACTAGGTTCTCTGAAATATTTGGCGCATCAAATGGGAGGCATTGGAGGATAGAGATGTGAGGAAGACCTTTGCAGATAACATATTTTGAAGTTTCAAACAACTACCCAGTGATCTTGGTACTGTTGAAGAACAGTGGCAGTTGTTTAAAACTGCTGTGGTTACTTCAGCTGCATTGTGCTGTGGTCGTAAACGGCTGAGTGTGGCACAGGGCGGCGAGAAAAGGACTGCATCGTGGAACAGCAAAGACAGTATCAACAGCAGCAGCAAAGATAGTATCAACAGCAGCAGCAAAGACAGTATCAACAGCTAAAGCCAAGGCCTGGGAGAAGTTCGGGGAGAAATTGGAGGCAGACAATTATTCTGGCAGACCGTGCACCACCTCCGTGGAAAGAAGTCTCTTTCATCACGAACTATTAAGAGTTAAGGTGGGAGGCTTCTGAAAACGGAGGAGAGCGTGTTGCATAGGTGGAAGGAATACTTTGCATCTCTTCTTAATCCGGTGACAGCAACAACTGAGACACATGAGGTGCACCTTGGAGCAGAGAATAGTCACGGTAGTATCACTGAAGCAGAAGTCAGATGGGCAGTTAAGTCACTGAAGACTGGCAAAGCTGCAGGTGATGATGAAATCCGGTCCGAGATGTTAAAGGCCTTAAATCAGGATGGTATCCTGTGGCTGACTCGAGTGTGTCAGGTTGCTTGGATATCTGGACAGGCCCCTAAGCAATGGCAGACAGGAATTGTGATCCCTATCTTCAAAAAGGGAGATGAGAGAGAGATTGCAACAACTATCGAGGCATCTCTTTGCTCAGCATTCCTGGAAAAGTGTATGCTAAGTGTCTGGAGAAGAGAAGTCGGGAAATAGTAGGCTCCAAACTGTCGGGGTAGCAGTATGGTTTCCGACCTGGCCGAAGCACGACGGATCACATCTTTGCTATAAGGCAAATCTTTGAGAAATCCTGGGAGTATTTAAAAGAGGTCTATGCTTGCTTTGTGGACCTCGAAAAAGCATATGACAGAGTTCCTCGGGAGAAGCTCTGGCAAGTGTTGCAAGAGTATGGAGTGGATGGGCAATTACTGGTTGCTATCATGTCTCTGTACTAAAGCTCTGCGATGTGTCAGGATAAATGGCATTAAGTCAATACCGTTCACTGTGGGTGTTGGACTCCACCAAGGGTGCTTACTGTTGCCCCTTCTGTTCATTATGTTTGTGTGGATAACTTCCAGGTGGAGAGGTTGCTCTTTGCCGACGACCTTATCCTCCTTGGGTCTTCTCGCACGTACCTTCAGCATGCACTAGACTGGTTTGCAGCCAAATGTGAAGAAGCTGGGATGAAGATCAGTGTGGCTAAAACTGAGTTCTGGTCCTTTCAAGACAGCCTGCTCAGTCAACACCTCCTAGACAGAAGGCCTGCACAGAGAAACGTCATGCATTGTTACATCACGCTAAAGCGGCTGTTGTTAATCGTATTTCAACCAATAATATTTTTTAAATTTGGCAGTTTGATGATGATGTAACAATGTATACAGTTTCTGTGCACAGGCCTTCTGACTAGGTGGTGTTGGCTCAGTGCACTCTCCATGTCAGGGAAGCCTCATTGAGACAGGTGGAGAAATTCAAGTATCTCGGGATTGCATTCACGAGTGATGGACGGCAGGAGAAAGAATTGGATGCTCGGATTGGTGCAGCAAGCTGTGCCAGACGTGAACTGTGGCGATCCGTGGTAATGAAACGCGAGCTGGGTAACGAAGCCAAGCTCTCAGTCTTCAAATCTATCTTTGTCCCCATTCTCACCTATGGTCATGAGGCTTGGGTAAAGACCGAAAGAGTGCGATCACGGGTATAAGCGGCCGAAATGAGATTTCTGAGAAGTGTGGCAGGGTGTTACCCTACTAGATAGAGTGCACAGCAGCACAATAAGGGAGTCTTTAGGTGTTGAGCCGCTACTTCTCCGCATTGGGAGATCTCAGTTGCGCTGGTAAGATCACGTGATACGGATGCCGCAAACTGGTCTTCCTAGGCAGTTGTTATTTTCCAAGCCGGTGGGTAATAGACCAAGGGGTCGGCCTAGAACCAGGTGGCTAGACTACATGGAGAATCTGGGTTCGAGTCGCTTGGGTATTACCAAGAAGGACATGTGCCTGATGGTGGAAGATCGCGATCGCTGGAGATACTTCATAGGGCTGCTGCCCCCATGATCCTAACGGATAAGCGGGTTTGAAAAGGAAGTAAACACCACCTCCATGCAACATATCTATATAGCAAAATAATTTTGCCCTTCCCTTGAACTCAGTCATACGAAGGTTCTACTGTATAATGTACTTAATCCTGTAATTCATTTTAATTCTTGAATCACTTTTAAGGACCTTGTTCCATAAATGCTTTCTCCAATTTGAATAGGAAGGGAATAGTACTTATTATATTCATATCACCAATTTATTTCACATTTCAGTAACTAATTCAATAATTCAATTCCATTTTCGCTCATCAGTTTGTCTTTATTCAGATTCCGTTCACCCCACTCCCCTTCTCCTTCATGGACTCACAGCGACTGCTCTGCAAGCCGGCTATCAGCACGTCTCTGCTCGCAAGGACGAGCTGGTTTGTGTGGGTATTTTCGTGCCCATGTCTGCAATAGACACAGCAACACCGGAAAAGCTTGAAGTACGATATTATAAAGATTGTTGGATAAATTTGTGTATGGTCAATAATAAAGCACAATACACTTCATTAATAGATCTTGAACTTTTTCTATAAACTGTTAGTTTTAGTCAGTCAGCTCACTAAGAATTTGCTTATCAAAATTCCCTGGAACCTCAAATTTTCTTTGTAGAAAGGCATGCAACTTTTGTAGTTCTACTACAGTCAACTCGGGATATAACAAGTTCACCAAAATCCACAAAGAGTTTGTTATAACCAATATTTCGTTATATGTGAAACAAAATTTTTTAATGTAAGAAAAAACATTTTCCACCTTTGAATTCATAGATCTTAGTTGAAACTTGAATTACTGCGACGATGATGACATATCAGTAATCGAACAAAAAAGTTTTTTTCCATTCAACCTCAATCATTTGGTGAAACCTTTTGATCAAAAACTACCAAAACCAGATTTCCATTCGAATATGATTTTATGGTAGAAAATCTGTCTTTTGAACTGATTGAGATGCCAAGTCGATATATTACTTCTGCTTTCCATCTTTCTCCAATTCCAGAATTTCCGCTCTAGTGTAGATTCTTATTGGCTATTTGCAAGCAAACAAAAACGTCATATTTCTGTACTCTTGAAATTAAAGTACAATTTTCATCGTTACGTGAAATAAGTTTAACGACATTTATTGTGAATTGCATTTTGCGATAAATCGTTATCTTGCCAAATTTACAAAATAATTTTTGAGTTCGCTTAATCAAGTTTAAAATTACTATATATTCAATTACCGTTATGTGTCATTGCAAAATCAATATTTTTTGCTCAATTTTTCGTTATAAGAATTCGTTATAAGCAGTTGGTTTTTTTTTAACAAATCTAACAGACTATTAAAAAACTTCGTTATTTCAGTAATTTCGTAATAACCTATTTCGTTATAACGCGAATCGACTGTATTACAATCTATCAAATGGCTACCACAAATTTTGGTAGCAACTCCGGAATATTTAATAGCATTTGTCTACCAGGCTGCCAGGTTTTGTCGAGCCCCGAATAAAACTAGTGACAAATTCAAAGTAAATTAGTGATAATAAAATTTATTTGTTAATTAATACCTTGCTTTAGGTAAATTACTTAATGCATGATACGTTTTACTTTCTAATAATTGGACTTCAACAAGGAGATTTTTGTCATCTAACTTTTTTAGTTCTTTCAATAAGGCAGACTCTGTTAACAAATAATAATAAAAACAAATATCCATGAAGATAATTTTATTTAATAAAAAGTTACATTATAAAGGCAAAATGAATAACCTATTATAAGTGTAAACTGAATTGAATGAAATATTTTACCTAAAAATAATGCTTCGGTGTATTTTCCTGTGTCATAATACAAAGCTACTAATCGAGACTATATTTAAGAAAAAGATAGTTACTTTTAAAATTTGTTTAATTTTTAATAATATCAATTTTAAAATCATACTATTTTAAATAAAATTTTTACTTCTAAAGACTGTCGTAAAAATGTTCTTTTCTCTTGTTTGGCCCATTCAATGCATTCCTTGCATAAATCAACCTGAAAAAAAATTAATAACCCATTTCAATTGAAATGATTAAACACGATTAAAAATGGTAAAACTTATTCATTAGTTTGTAGTGAATCATAATACAGTAATTTTTGGGATATAATACGCCCTCGCCCTTGTTTTTTCATATTTTTAGAAAAAGTCCTTTATGTACCTAAGATAGCAATTCAGCATCAGGGAATGCTCCGCCACATTTGTTCAAACGTGCAATGCATTATGGTCATCTGATTTTTAAAGGCTTTAGACTTTTTATATATTCCCATAAAATAAAGAAATGAGAAGTATTCGAAATAAATGACCATATAATAAAATTTATTCGTTACAGTGAAACTTATATTTTATCAGAAATAAATTTATTTAAAGTTCTTCAAAATCAGAATCATCTGTGTCGGAGTTCTTTGTTAGGCCTAATTACAGTTTCTTCTTCCCAGTCTTCGATTCTCATGATTGAATCATCCACAGGAAGAGTAATTCCTGCTTTCACAAAAGCATTCAAATTGTTTTCAGATGCCCATGCAAATGAATGATTGACAGATATCCATTTGATAGATAATTCATACGTTTTGTCCCCACATCTTTATAGAGATCGATTAGTAGCAAACATCGGTAAAACTGCGGAATAGCGTCCCCTAACTTCTTTGTATGATATCATCAAGATTGGTTGCATTTATGTATTGCATTTTATTTATTGTGTCAGCTCTAGAACCACTTACTCAGATCGAAAAGGCTCTTAAACAAGCTGAAAAATTCGTGTGAAGCTGATTTGCTGTGGATTTTATCCGATGAAAAAAAACTTTGACCATATCAGAAGGTGAACAGAAGAAATGACAGATGGTTATGTGCAGACCCTTCGGAAGTGCTACGAGTCATGCACATGAAATTTCCTGCAACTGTCATGGTTTTAGGGGTTGTCAGCAGTGAAGGACATGTGATGCCTCCACACTACACTCCCCAGGGACTTAAAGTTAACTCTGCAGTCTGTGTTGAGGTCCTTGAAACTGTTAAGCCTTGGATAGACACTATACGCAACGGAAGGCCGTAAGTATTTCAGCAAGACTCTGCCCCAGCACACAAGTCTCGCATGGCACAGGAATGGATGGCGGACAACTTCCATGATCACGTAACCCCTAACCTTTGGTCCAACTCCCCTGACCTGAATCCGTTAGACTACTACGTATGGAGCGTAGTGGAGAGAGAGGTCAATGAACACCCCCATAACACCAAAGATGAATTGAAAGCTGCCATTGTTCGAGTAATGACCAATATGAACAATGGCCATTTGATTCGCGCATGTTGACGGTTTCAATCTCGCATTGAAGTAGTTATAGAAGCTGAAGGCAGATTCATTGAATAGCCATATAAAAAGAAGGTTTCTTGTGAATGTTAATGATATGTTTCGATAATAAAGTTATTATCTCGACTTATATCTCAGTTTTCTTTCTCGACTTATATCTCAGTTTTCTTTCTCGACTTATATCTCAGTTTTCTTTCCCAAATACATTACGCACCCTGTATATTGTATTTACTGTATAATATCAGGGTTCGATTTAGGCAGGGTTTACAGGGCGCGCCACCCCATTTGCCCTTTTGATGAAAAATTTCCACCCCGCTGCCCTTTCATTGTGATCATGCGGCCCAATACCCGAAAATGTGCTCACAAAGAAAAATCTAAAAATCTTGCAGAGTTAAGGAACTTCTAAAAGAACTATGCAGTTTTAATAGAAAAAAAATCTTTTTTGAAAACGAAATGCCTTTTTTTGAATAGTAAGTGTCCTTTTTGGGGGGCAAAGTGCCCTTTTTTGAAAACGTCATGCTCTTTTAGCCCTTAGCACCCTGCCCTTTTTCTAATCTAGAATGAACCCTGTAATATTGTATAATAAACATCAAGATTGTATAGAAATTCGTCAGCCCCAAGTTCTTTTGACACCCTGGTTCCCTGAGGGAGGTTCCAATAAATTTAGTGGAAGCGACAATTTAGTGAAGGACAATTAGGTGAAGGCAACAATTCGGTAGAAATAACGATGGAAAATTGCTTATAAATTTGTCTCTTTCCATCCGTATGATGACATTAGGGCAATGTTAACAGCAAAAACTAACAGTAAGGGCCAGATTTTTCCTCATGCAACCAGACATGAATCGAAAGTCAGGCGACACCAGAAATCGGGTTACATTTGGAGCTCTGGGCATTACATTTTTTTTTTCTCATATTTTTTTTTTTTTTTAGTGTATTTTCTTAAAGGATGCGTGCACATACCGCATTGAATGAATTAAGATAGTTTTTCTTATCCCAAGATGATGCTTTGGATGAATTGCTAAATTACTTTTATAAATGGAACGATTATGTAAGCAAAAAATTAATTGTTAAGAGTAAACAAACCATGATAACGGATTATTTTTTTCAGAACACAGAATAACAATAAAAGATAAAAATTGTCTATTTTTTGTCTTTTTCTGATATGAAAAATCGCAATTTGCCGTGCGCAATTTTCAAACTTATTGGAGGGGAAGGTTTTCGCGCTCCCTCCGATAATGCAAACTGATTATTAATAAACTTATTATTAAACTTCAATCTTGGATATTACGAAAAGATTCTTGGTTCCGTAGGATTTCGTATTAAACGGGTTAGAGTGTACTTTTTTTTTTTTTTTTAATTTCACAAATGGCTTTTCTATCCAGCAATTTTTTATTACATTGAGGAGAAAAAATATGAAATACGACTGCAGAAAGAATTTTGAACTTTTTATACAGAAAATTATTTGAACTATTTATTCATGCAGACAAACTGTAACTGCTTCACTCGTGATGTCACTCAACTAAACCTGAGACAGTGTGTGGGTTTTCTATATGGGTCATTCTCACGAAAATGGTGCAAATCATGTCCGGTACTTTTGAATTTTTTTCAGAAAATTTCAGAAATGCTACCAATATATTTTTTTATTTATTCTTCATTTAATTCTGTATAATCAGGTATTTATTGTTTTGACTTAAGCTTGTTGCACAAACACAGACTTTTCTCAGTTTTGAAACTTTGTTCGTTTTTCTGGATCACAGAACTTTTTTTGGAAGTTTTGAAAAAAAATGTAGCTTTTTCCAAACCGTTTTACATTATCCGTTTTTTTACAAGTCGACGACGCGAACTCTTATGTGATTGGTGGAATCGAGCATGACTTATACGGGACTGGCGTATTTTTGTGTTCTTTAGAACGCGGGTTCCAAATAGCCGGTCTCGCCTCTACTTCCTTTATTAACTTTTCTTTTCACAGTTTAAGCTGCTTGCCTTTCGAATTTTCCATTTTTTTTTTTTTTTTTTTTGCAACGACAACGTGAAACTTTTGAGCTTATTTGTAATGGTGGCTTTGATCCGACTTCTGGCTTCGACGACGCCCACAATGCATAGCGCTCTCAAAGCTCACCTGATGGGTGCTTTTTTTGGAAAAACTGAGAAAATTCCAACTCAGTTGGAAATCCAAAAGTAGGAAGAAAGTCGGTGAAAAGTCGGACAAAGTTCCAAAGCGCAAAAAAGACTGCAAATGTAAAACTGTCGATTTCTGAAAAACGTGAAAAGTCGGAGAAAGTTCCAAAACACCCAAAAAACGGAGAAAAGTCGGTTTTTGTGCAACAAGCTTTTATAAAAGTCTTTATATTTTTTATTTGAAGAACAATTAGGACAAATCTTGATGTTCCAAATTCAAATGAAGAAGAGTTAAAGCATTTAAGGAAGTGCTTAAATACTACATTCTATGTATATTATCAATTACATTGCATTTCTTACATAAAAATAATTTTAACAATAAATTTCATTAAAAAAATATTTTTTTAATAAGAAAAATTGTTCCTTATTAATGTCCACTATGTTACAGCCATTTCAAAAATAAAATAATAAATTAAATTGAATCTGGCAGTACTTTTGAGATCACTAAGTAGTACAATTTCCATGCTTAGTCAGCCATTTTGGATTCCACAGTCAACAAGCAAAATAAGACTCATTCTTTTTCTCTAATAGTTAATTTGAGTTTTAAATGTCCACGATGTTACATTTAAATTAATGATTAAAAAAAAAGTTTTTTTCCTGAAATTCCATATAAACTAGTAAATTTAATATTTTTTCATTTAATATTATTTTCTTAATTATTACTTTATTTTTATTAGAAAAGCTTCTTTTAGACTTAATTGTCCACTGTTATTAGTCCACTCTATTACATACTATGGGAAATATGTTTTTGCATGAAAAATGAGAATCTATCTTTGTGTTTTGAGAGAAAGTTTATGCTTGCCCAATGAAATAAAATCTTAATACAAACAGAATACCAAGGAATAACAAACTTAAAGTTTCAGATATTTATTCCTCTGCTTCATCAGTTGAGTCCAATGGTGTATCTGATGATTGCCTATTAAACAAGTGAGTGCTAAAAGCATGAAAGCCTGCACATACATGCTTCTTGAATTTAAAGGTGGTGGTGCTATAAAATTAACGTATAAATATGATGTCATGGCTCAAAGTGACATTGAAGAAGATGGCGAAGTTAAAGTGATGAGCTTAAGGACAACAAATAACGAGCGAAAATTATTTAAAATTATTGACACATATCTCTATGTTCATTTGATCAAATTAAAAAAATCCTACTACAGCCAAAGTTAAACTATTGTGCGGACATTTATATTATGAATTTCCATATGCTGTTGATGTTTTCCAAAAAGTTTGCTGTATTAAAAAAGTAAATTTAATACAAAAGTAAATTTAATACAAAATTTATGAAAGTAGAATGCTGTTTGTTTGTTATTAAGTAACGAAAGAATGGAGCTACTTATTAGTTTCACAATGTCAGTCTGTCCGTCCCCTTCATAATTTCTACATCTTTTGAGGTAGAAGGTTGAAATTTGGAAATGTAGCTTACTATGGGCATGAGTACCTTAACTATTTAGCTTGGTTTTGATTGGCCTACAGGGGTTGAATTATGGGGGTGGAGTAAAGCCTGGTTCACATAAAGTGCGTTGTGCGTTGCGCCAGCGTTGTCCGTTCCGTCAGCGTTGTGAGCATTGTAATCATCAAGCGCTGACGCTGGCGCAAGATGGTGCTGCCAGTTCACATAACTTCCATTCCGAACATTGGCGTTATGGGATGGCATAAAAATTTAACATAGATTTTAAAATCGCTGTGTAAAAAAAAAAGTTCATAAATAATATATTCATGATCGATGTTTGTGAAACTAGTAATTCAATAGACTACTTGTTTAAAATAAACTATTATAAATTAAGAAAAAAATAGATTCGACGTAAGTTTTCAAGAATTTTTATTATACAAATTGTTTTATCTATTTCATCATTTGATAAACCTGGGAGAGTTCAGTTACAAGAAAAAAAATCCTTAATTTTAAGGTTTCGGAATAAACCTACGTTTGTTAATTATGTGGCCTGCCTTTGAAAAAAAAACAAAAAACCCTTTTAGAAGGAATTGATGTTGCCAGCACGCAGAGATGAAAACAGGAGGAGTATTTAAAAAATAAAAAAAAAAAAGAAAGAAAGAAATATACCGGGTGGTCATAAATTATTGAGCGCATTTTGACAGTGAATATTTTATTAACCAAGAAATGTACGCACTTCTTGTGAACATCATTGAAAAGTACAACTCAAACAGTTTGTCAGGTATCACTATCACCACCAGGCGGCAGCACTGTTTGGCGTAGGAACACAAAACGCGAAATTGGCGACCGTGCAGCAGAAAGCAATGTGCGTTCTTTGGTTTCATGAGCAGAAATCCGTGATAGCAGTTCAACGGCAATTCCGCTTGGAATATGGACAACCTGCTCCTGGAAAGGATTCCATAAAGCGGTGGTATCAGCAGTTTAAAGACACTGGAAGCGTAGCCCACAAGAAAGGTGCTGGTAGGCCTACCGTCAGTGAGGAAGTCATTGAGAAGGTGCGAGATGCGTTCCAACGGAGCCCTACGAAGTCAACTCGGCGCGCCAGCTTGGAATTGCGAGTCCCACGATCTACGGTTTGCAATTGATGCATAAGCGTTTGAAATTGTATGCCTACAAAGTTCAGATTGTTCAGGAACTAAAGCCCGACGATAAACCGCAACGGTTTGCATTCGCGGAGCTCATTCTGCACAAAATTGGTGTGGACAACACGTTCTTGGATAAAGTGGCTTTCTCAGATGAGTCAACATTTCATGTTTCCGGGCGTGTGAACAGACACAACTATCGCATTTGGGGATCAGAGAACCCTCATGAAGTCCGTGAACATGTTAGAGACAGTCCAAAGGTCAATGTGTGGTGTGCGTTGACTGTCAATGAAGTGATTGGACCATTCTTCTTCACAGAGCAGTCGGTGAATAGCATCACGTACCTTGACATGCTGCAAAGTTATGCTATACCGCAGCTTGAACAACGACAACCAGATGTTATTTTTCAACAGGATGGTGCACCGCCACACTGGGGAACGATTGTGCGGCGATACCTGGATGAACAATTTCCTGGTCGTCGGATTGGCCGCGGGGGGCCGATTTCATGGCCTCCGCGATCTCCTGACATCACACCACTCGATTTTTTCTTGTGGGGATATGTAAAGGACCGCGTGTACTCCAGCAAAGTGCGTGATCTTGATGAATTGAAGGAAAGGATTGTGGCCGTCATTGCAACAGTGACACCTGAAATGCTGCGGAATACATGGCGTGAAATCAAATATCGAATGGATATTCTGCGAGTCACTGCAGGAGCACACGTGGAAGTGCTGTATCTTCGGAATATTACGGAAAAAAACTGTTTGAGTTGTACTTTTCAATGATGTTCACAAGAAGTGTGTACATTTCTTGGTTAATAAAATATTCACTGTCAAAATGTGCTTAATAATTTATGTATATAAAAAGATTAAGGAAGGTCCCAGATCAGGGTAACAGTTGACCTCCCAACACAAATTTTTGTGAATAAATAAAAAATAAATAAATAATAAAATATAGACTATATCAAACCATTGATTATATTAAACATCAATACCCCAAATTATCGACTATCACACGACATTACTTCACGCCATTTTTATTTGCTTTTTGGGGTTATTGTTTTGAAGGGTTAGAATATTAATTTCACTGTTAGAAAACGATTGAAGAAAGGTGGATAATTTAAAGCCATGAACTCAAATCCACCGTGTTTCTATCTGATAATTTCTTACCGATCAGCAATCAAAAAATTTTTAATAATAATTTTTCTTATAATTTTTTACCTTTTCAAAAAATAATAAGTGAATTTTTTAAATAGTAATTTTATTATTTATATAATTATCTAAATTATTTTTATATACTTAATGAAACTTTTATAAATTTATTAATGAACTGTATAAATAATTATAGTAATCTCATTTTTAATTTAATTAGTGTAACTCTTTGGCAGCGGCCATGGCTCTATCAATGAACTGCCGATAGAGCATTCTATGACATCACAACACCTTGGAGTAGAGTGGGGCTTGAAGGAACGCCGACAATAACTTTAACACGTGAAGTACATAATAAAGCGATAATAATTTATGAATGAAAATATGTTAATTATTGTTCTGAAGGGTTAGAATATTAATTTCACTGTTAGAAAACGATTGAACAAAGGCTGGATAATTTAAAGCCATGAACTCAAATCCACCGTGTTTTTATCGAAAAATTTTTTACCGATCGGCGTTCGTTGTACCTTCGTATTGTTGACATCTGATAACATCAACAACTTCTAATCCGATACATATTACAATGGATTCAACAATTCACCTGCTTTTATTAGCTAACCATCAATTTTATTGATTGTAGCTATTTTTTTTAATTTATTAAAAAGAAAACATATATAGCAAAGGTGGTGAATATGCTGCTCTTTCATGATTGGCTAGCGTGCTTGCTGCTGATTGGAGAATGTTGATCCACACATCTGACGCATGACCAACTGACGGCCAACGGACGCAAACCGAAATTGACGCAGCAACGCAAGATGCAACGCACAACGCACGTTATGTGAATCAGGCTTTAGAGTGGACCAAGAAATCTATATGGTATTTAGGTTGAAAAGAAGTGAAATTTGATATGTTTGGAGTTTCGGGGGTCGGATCTTCACGAAGGACCCAAATGGAAAAATAGTGCACCTAAAGTCATCTAAGGACTTTGATCTAGTTCACTGAAATACCATCTGGATATGAACATCTATTGGACTTTTATACTTATGTTCCTAAGTTAGATCATATGTCCATTTGTGAGTACTCGACTTAATTTATAGTTTTAAGTTTTAGTTTTTTACGGATATTTCACATCATGTTATCAATTAGTACAAATCTTACTTCTCTGTTCTCGAGGCTGACTTTTGTATAGATATACTGCTATATAGTGCCAATATTCCTTTACTTGTATTTGTTATAGCGACAATTAATTGTCTTATTATTACTTGTATACACTTTCCTACCGCCGCCCTAATCTAATCTAATACAATCTAATTTAAAGTTGTTATTATTACTGGTTAATTCCAAGTAACACATTTGTTGGCAACTAAACCAATTTTAATAATTAATTAATTGATTTGGTTATAATTTCTTAAATTAATCAGATCCATTCTCTAGAGTCCTACTCTGGTTTATTTCTCCTAACTAGAAAATCTACATACAGTCAATTGTTATTTATCACTAACTATAGTTTACGGTACTGTTCAGCATTTGTTAACTGCCGACTACTCACCCTGAAACGCGGTTCGAAATTTAAACCCGCTAAGTATTTCTTTTCATTTTGTTACAGCTACTTTAATTATGCCAGATTTTTTGTATCCTATAAATTCTGACATTCTAAATTCCTTTGTTGAGGATAATCATAATCTACTTAATTCGGGTATTATTTCTTTATACTATTTGAATATCAGGAGTCTAAGAGCGAACTTCTCAACTGCGATCGCTTCCTTAGCTGATTTAAACATAACCCCTGATGTCATTGCATTTACAGAAACATGGGCTCGTGATGCAGTCGATGTCTCACCAATTTCGGGCTATAAAGCCTTATCCATAAATCGTAAAACTAAACGAGGGGGTGGCATATGCATATATGTGAGCAATTTGCTCACCGGCAATATTATCCCTCAGTACACACTAACAACAAAAGATTTTGAAATATTAACTATTTGTGTTGACGACAAGTATGTTTTCATTACTGTTTACCGCCCTCCAGCTGGAAATTTCAGCCCATTCTGCTCATACATTTCTTCCTTATTGGCCTATTTTCAATTATCTGGGAAATATTTAATTTTACTAGGCGATTTTAATATTAATTTTAGTACCTCATCTCCTGCTTTAAATCTTTTACTCGATCCTGTGTTCCGTTCTGGGCTACTACCAACTACTTATTCTTTTTCTCATTACTCTTCTGGTCACAATACTTATTCTGCAATAGACATGTGTTTTACTAATCTACCAACCCCGTTGTTTAGTAACACTCTGGATATCGCAATAACCGACCATTTTCCGATGTTTACTATTTTCAGATTAACTAATTATAATAAACACAGGCCTAACCGAACTTTTCGCTCACGTATAGTATCTTCGAATCGCATCGAAGCATTCTACTCATTTTTAACCCTAACAGATTGGACCACCCTCTTATCTACATCAAGGGATATTAACCAACTCTTTTCATTATTTTTAAACCAATTTCGCTATGGTTATGATAGATATTTTACGTTTAAAACGTACAGTAAGTTTTCTAAACCAACAACAATTAAGAAACCTTGGATAACTAACCACATTCTGAATCAAATAAAAAAGAAAAATTTTCTTTATCTGAAATCCCGCCATACTCCCTCAGTTTATAACGTTCACTGCTTTAAAAAATTTGCTAATCACTTAAAGAATATTTTAAATACTGCTAAACAATCTTATTTCAACTCCCTTTTTGCTCAATTATATACTAGTAAAGACAAATGGCGCACTCTAAATAAATTATCCTATGATAATTATCCATCCCAATCTCCCTTTCAACAAGGAGCACAAATTAATAATTCATTGCTAACAGATTTTCTTCATGTTCTGTTGCCTCCTTCTAGCTCGTCTGATTCTATTCCTTTATCTGCATTCAATTACCCATACGGGACTCCATCTAAGACTTCTTCTTTCTTTGTTACTCCATCGACTCCTTCTGAAATTTTTGATGTAATATCTAATCTTAAATCGTCTCATGTTCCCGACCCTTTAGACATCCAATCTGATATCGTTATAGCAGTAAAGGAAGCAATTATAGCCCCATTATCTTATTTATTTAATTACTCAATTAGTTCAGGAGCCTATCCATCTATTCTCAAGATAACTAAAGTTACTCCGATATTTAAAAAGGGTGATCCTAAACAATATTCTAACTATAGACCAATCTCGACCTCACCAGTATTTTCAAAAATTTTTGAAAAGTTGTTTTATATACGTTTGTCTCAATTTATTTTTTCTAACGACTTTATAAATCCTCATCAACACGGATTCGTACCTAATCGTAGTGTCGAATCGGCTAGTTTCGAACTAATCGAATTTGTTTCAACTCAAATGACCATCAATAACTTTGTGGCAGCTATTTTTGTAGACTATACTAAGGCGTTTGACAACATACCCATTGCGCTTTTACTATACAAACTATCTATTTTCTTTGGTGTACGAGGATTACCTCTATTATGGTTGACGGATCTTTTAACAGATAGGAAATACTATTTACAACATTCCGGTAAGTCTTCTAATTTATTGGTCAGAAACCTTGGTGTGCCCCAAGGCTCAGTACTTTCACCTCTTTTATTTAATTTATTCCTTAACGATCTTGCATTCATCTTTCCTACTAATAAATCTATCTTCTATGCCGACGATACTACACTATTATTTTCCGGCCCTGATATCTCAGAATTATTGTTAATGATGAATACTGCAATATGTAACTTATTACAATGGAACGAAATAAACTCACTAACAGTTAACGCGGATAAATCCAATGCAATGTTCTTTTTTCAACGAAATAAACGAGATATACCGGTCTCTCCTCTGATACTGTACGGCAATCACTCAATAGTCACAGTCAGATCTTTTAAGTATTTAGGACTATCTCTAACCCACGATCTTACTTGGAATTCACATATTGACAATCTAATAATTAAGCTAAATAAAAAACAAGGCGTTATTTCTAGGCTCCAATTTTTACCTAATGATATTCTTCTTCTCCTTTATTTTACCTGGATCCATTCTTCTTTATGTTACGGGATTATTTTTTGGGGTGCCACCTCCCAATACAACTTAAAGCGAATTTTGAAGCTCCAAAAATGGTTCTTACGCACACTTACTAAATTGCCGAAAACTGCATCGGTTTCTCATCTATTTCAATCCTTCCATATTTTAACTATTAATCAAATTTACTTAATTCAGTCTTGCTGTTTCATTTATAAAGTAATAAATTCCTTACTTAAAATTACAACCCCAATTACAATCAAGTTATACCAAGACACACATTCTTATTCGACTCGGAGCGCCGATAATATCAGTCTCCCATATGTAAATCGTGAGTACCGTAATCGCTGTATATCAATTAAAGGTCTAGGAAATTGGTCGATCATTCCCAAGGAAATACGATTAACCTCACCATACATAACTTTTAGGAAATATTTAATTCGACACGTTACTACCTCAATAAATTAACATCTTTAACTAGATTATGTTAAGGTTCTGGTACTGGTTTATTATTTACTCTATCTTCATATTGCTACTAATCATGTTATTAAGTATATTGTATGTTATTAATTGCTACGTCATTTTTAAGTCTATACCGAAACCAATCACTTTTTTGTAAATATCATTTGTGCCAATTAATTATAACTTTTGTTTATATTCTAATGGATCTGTATTGAGTTACATTTGATTTTTTTTTTTGTTGTTGTTAACGTTCTGATTAGATTGTTTATTTATAATTGTTTTACTAACCCAATTTTGTTTTACCTATTGTTCCGTAATGTGCCCACTTGGCCTAACTTGTCGGTTTTTTACCATACTGGCCTTGTTGGGCACTATTGTAACTTTTTTACCTAACCCAAATAAATAAATAAATAAATAAATATTCCTCTAGACAAAATGTACATTCCTATGATGTTTAGGCCAAATTTTCCCAGTGGGTTCAGAGTTGTGGGGGTTGGCAGTCACTTGGTCAGTAGAACTATGGGAACAAATGGCGTGTGATAAATCATTCGATCGAAAATGATGAGAAAAGAAAGATAGTATTTAGAAAATATAAACGAACCTGAGCTCAAAAAAATTAATTTTTTGATAAAAACAAATTGGGGGTTAAAAAGTGCAGATAAAGGGTAAAAATTGATGAACTAAGAGCTTCTGCTACTTTCCTATACTTTTGGGAGACTTAATTTCTTGTTCTTTCATAAAATTACAGGTTAATCCTATCTACAGCAGTTGTGTCTATTCTGTTACAACTATGTCCACTCTGTTACAGAAGTGTTTTTATTGAACCGATATATATTTAGATAAGGATGAGACAAGAACCCTGGAATACAATAAATAGTTAATAATTAAAAATACAAAATGAAAAAAAATAAGATATAATAAACAAAAATAATTAATCAAAATCAAAATAAAAAGCTGACGTTTCAGATAGAGACTATCCTTTATCAAAGCAAAAAGGATATTAAGCAAATAGAATATTAGAGAATTATCCTGAAGTTATGAAAGGAGTACAAACGGACGGGTTTATATATAGTTTGCATAGGGAATAGTAATATGGTATTGGCTGAAAAACAAGAAGACAAAACAAATGAGATTAATTAGAAGACGTGTTGGGATAGGACAGGACGAGGGACAAATAGGAAATAATAAGAGGGCGGCGAGAAAAATGAACTATATCATTACGAAAATTTAGCCTAAACAAATTACGAGAGGCATTCAATTTAACTTGGACTTTATTTTTTATAAATTCAGGAAACTACAAAACATACACACACCACACGGGTTATTTCTCAATTAACTCTCCTTGCTTCTGTACAAATTTTTTTCAGCATTCTGGGAGCAACTGGATACCGGTCCTGTAGAAATCTTCAGGCTGATATCAAAACCATGTCAAGACAGCCTTTTTCACTTCCTCATTGGAGTGAACCTCTGTCCTTCCAAGAACTCTTTCAATGGTCCAAAAAGTTGATAGTCGCAAGAGGAAAGATCCGGGCTGTATGGGGGATGTGGCAAGATATCTCATTTTAGTTCCGATTGGAGTTGTGTCTCTATAGTCAGTATGGATATGTGGTCTGACATTGTCTTGCACCACTGGTAAGTAGTCTTGGTTGCTATTTCCCTACTGCCAGCTTCAGGGACATCCTCAAAATGTCACAGTAGTAGGGTGCATTTATGGTTCAACATTCTTCCAGAAAATCAACATGAATGATACCCTTAATGTCCCAGAATACAGTCGCCATCACTTTTGTTGCCGACGGTGTCATCTTGAATTTCTCGGGCTGTGGTGAGTCAGAGTGTCACCACTCACACGCTTGCTTTCAGGAGTACAGTGATGAATCCATGTCTCGTCGGTGGTCACAACACACCTTAGGAAGCTATCGCCTTCTCTGTCACATCGCTGCAGCAGCGTGGAACAGATTTCCACCTGGGGGGTTTTGACAACAGTTTCTGGCGTTGTCTTATGGGGTTAGTTACTGGTGGATTCTCACCCTCCTTCAATTTTTTGGCACCAAGCAAAGACGGAAGATTGAGACAAATATGACTCGGTGAACTGTCTTTGAGTCTCTGATGAATTTCAGATGCTTTCACAACTTCGTTGCGGAGAAACTTGATGATTATTCGTTGTTCCACTTTGGTCGATACATTGCTGTCTGCAGTTTTGTTTAAACAAACAATCAGTTGGCAAGGCAACCGGATGAGTGGTACTGCATTTGCATTTCGAGGCAATAGTTGCCATCCCAACAACGAAAGTTTAGATTTTTACAACAATGAAATTTACAAAAAATAAAGTCCATGTCAAATCTGAACGCCCCCTCGTACTCAGTGTTTTTTTAAATCGATGTTATTGTTACGATACATCTATGCTTTCACATCGATGTTATCAAAATATCGATGATTTCAATGTTACATCCCTAATACAAATCATCAATCCAAATGCAAATCATAAATTCGCAAAATTTGATCATTAATGGAAATTTATCTAGTACTGTATTATTTTAACAGCTTTATGAAATTCTTAAACGATTAAAAAAGGAAACTGAAATTATAACTGCGTAGATGCAGAACATTCAAATAGCCATTGATCAAAGGATTTTCACTGTACCCTACTTGGACAAAAGTATCTGAACACGTTTATTAGGAGAGAAAACAATTTTCTATTTCATAAATTGGTATCTGGTACGTCTGCCTTTCACAGCAATAAGTCTGCACTCTTCGGGGAAGCGTTCCACTAGGTTTTGAGAAGTCGCTGGTGGAATTTTCTTCCTTTCTGCAACCGCAGTACGTTATACATTGCTGTCTGCAGATATTGGACGAGTCGACCTGCTCCGTAATCGTCTTTCCAATTCATTCCAAAGTGTTTCTATCGGATTTAAATCCGACCCTCGGAAGGTCAGTCCATTCCTTCAACATCCATTTTATGGAACTATCCCCAAAGACCCTTGCTTTCTGAGGAGGAGCATTATCGTGCTGAAACAGGAAGGGCCATCACCAAATTGTTGCCATAATGTAGGGGTGCCGAATTGTCTAGGATGTCTGTATACCTCTTGCTATTGAGTGTCCCCTTCACTGGTTATGAGGGTCCTAGTCCACACAAAGAAAAATACTCCCACAACATGACAACGCCACCACCAAATTTGACAGTTGCCAACTCAGTCAGACTGAATTCCCCTGGCAATTGTCAAATCCACACCCTTTTGTCGGATTTCCACATGATTCGTCACTCCAGAGAGCACGTTTCCACTGATCCAGAGTCCAGCTGCGGTGAGCTTTACACTACACTAAATGACATTGGATATTCACCTTGGTAATGTTTGGCTTATGCGCTGCAAAATGACTGGAATCCCTTTTTTGTTCAATTCCCTACAAACAGTTTTAGTGCTGACAACGAACCTAGAATAATTTTGAAACTCAGTAATGATTTCTTGCGCTGAGAAAAAGCGATTACTTCAGAGTGAACGTTCCTAGCATAATTATGCTATTTTAGCACAAAATAAGGCCTTCAGCATAAAGTCTAGCATAATGAAATTTTGACATATTTCTAGCATACTTTATATAATTGATGTATAAAAAGAAACAAAGTCTGTTTTATACGAATAAAAATAAAAGTTTCTTTGGTATATTGACAGTTTCGTTTAAGTTCTTCACTCAAACTTCCTCTTCAAACAACAACACAACAAGTTTTAAAAACCTTCAGTTTTAAAATTGAAACTTTCAATTTTTAAACAACTTTCGAGCTCCGCTTTCTACGGCTTCTACAGCTTTCTTCGGATTAAGGTAGGATTATGTTTTTCAACAATGACTTGAGGTTGCAACCAATTTTGTAGAGTTGGATTCTGATTAATCTAGTAGGCCTATGCAGCCTATATTGTTAAGCAGTGTTCTATGATTGTTCTATGTATTCTTTAACGTTCTAAGATTGTTCAAATTTTTTAAAAAATCTTTAAAATTTAAGTGTTCTAATCTTTAAAAAATTTTACGAAACGCTTGAAGTACTTTGCTTACGAGTATGTATATTGAACTGTTTCAAGACCTTTTCTTAATTTTTTAGATGTATTCTGGCACATGAAGTTTCCTGAAACGGTCACACTGGATTACTTTTTACAAGATGCTTTAGAACTTGCTGATACCTTTTTATCAGTTTCCGTGTCTGCCCTGTCATTGTTGAACTTCTTCCGCTCCAGGAAGTTTCCATTTCAAGATTGACATTTACCATTGAAAGAAATTTGTGCCATCCTATTATCATACCATGTTTGAACTCACTGACCTCCTTCGAACCTCCCATCTTGCTAGTATTATTCACAAATGAATATTAGACAATACACTTGGGTTTTATCCATGTTTGAACACTATCTGCGATGTTAGTAGGCATATCCCATGTTTCAAAGGGGAGTTTGGATACTTTTGTCCAAGTCTCTCTCTTTGGTCATTGTTCAATACCAAACATCGTGACTCGTTCATGACGTAATCTTAAGTTTTCTTAAGGCATGTGTATTATGCAGTAGGGGGCCTCTCTCTTTTCTGCGTCACCAGTCTACTCACACTGGCTAAGTTAACGATCGCCACGAGATGATAGTAGCACCCAGGACTGGCAATTTAACGTGCCCTCCAAACCACGGGGAAGGGAGAAAGATGGATGTTCACTGACTGTCACCCAACCAATGCCTAAAGTTGTTTAACTCTATCGATAAGCGAGCTGATCAGCAAAACAACTAGGCCACAGCTCCCCCTTTGTTTATTGTTTTCGAAAATCCAAGGCATTTTAAATGGCTGGACAAGAAAAACAATATTGGAAGTGAATGCTATTTTAAGCTAAAACCACTTTTAGTATATCTTTTCGAAAATCCAAGGCATTTTAAATGGCTGGACAAGAAAAAATTGCCCATCATTTGGAGATCTAACAGGAAAGGTTGGATGACTCAATTTCTCCTGGAAGACTGGAACACAGCGTAGAAGTAAACTCAGCCATTTTATGTTACAAAACGCTGTTGAAATAGCAAAGCGAAGCAAGACAACTTTGTACTAATATTTTATTCCTAGTTTATTTTCGTCATAAAAATGAAACACTGAACAGTGAACATCTTGTTTATCTAAACATTTTGTTTTTGTGTACCCATATTGCATAAGCTTTTTTGTTTTTTTAATTTAGGCTATATATTTTCGATTTTTGTTTCATATATATTATGTTTATGAAGAAATAAAAATAATAAACTAAAGACTATAAAAAATATATACTACTGTGCTGTATTATTTCATAAAAAAAATTGAAACGGGTTTAATTTAATTTGTATATGTTTGTATCAAAATTATTGATGGGCATTGTCAAAGCGTCATCACGGAAATTTATTTTTAAAAAAGTACAATAGTGACCTCTGATGAGAGCTACATAATAAAATGTCTCACGCTTTTCCATTGCCTCGATTCTACTGACCCTGAAAAGTACGTATTCGTTATACGGATATTCAAGTTACGTACCAAGTTTATGGAACCAATTAGTCTATATAACGAGGTATAGATGTACTTGAAACAAGTCAGAAACTGTGGACACAAGAATAAAGAAAAACAAGAAAGACGCACAAAAACCACAAATCTACAAAAAGAATTTAATAATGACTCAGATGTACATTTCGTGAACTACATTCTCATCACTGAGGGATTTCCAGGAGAAACGCCTTTGAATTTATAAGTAAAGGCAGCTTACACAGACCTATAACAAAATAACAGAGCGCGATAAAGTGAACTCTTCCATTGCGAGAACTCTACCACAACCATAGAAAAACATGTTTCTTGATGGTTGTGGCCGTACCCAGAAATTTTTTTTCTGGGGGGGGGGGGGCTGAGGGGACTGGCCCAATCCTACTTGTGGGAGAGGGGGTCCCCTATGTAACAGATTTAGTTGATATGATGCCAAATTTTGAGGGGGGGGGAGCTGCTGATGCCAAATATCATTCATGTGATATTGTGCAGTTGAGAGAGTGACACTGGCGTGCATGGTAGTCGTTTGTGTGAAGTGGCGATAATGGTGTTATCTCTGCAACAGCGCATTTTTGTGGTAGAGCACTATGCACGGCATGGGTCATGGAAACTGTGTGCTGATGAGTTTAAAATTAAGTTTCAAGTTGGTGCTGTGCCTGCAAAACCTCCTGCTAAGAGTGCAATGCAAAACTTAATTACGAAATGGCATGCAACGGGATCAGTACTGAATGCAAAGAAAATGCGCAAAAGGACGGTCTGTACGGCAGCAATCATTGCTGCTGCTGAAGAACACATGCTATGCAGTCCCAAAACGCCATCACGGCGGCTGTCTCAGCAACTGGGTTTGTCTCAGTCAATTGCAATGAAGATCATGAAACGGGATATATACTTACACCCCTTCAAAATGACCACTGTGCATCAGTTGCATGATGTGGACAAGCAGGCCAGGGTTCAGTATTGTGAATGGTTCCTGAGCACCATTGCTCCGAAGGTGCTGGAGGATGATTAGGTGTTCATCTCCGATGAAGCGTGGTTCCATTTGTATGGTTATGTCAACTCACAGAACATGTGCCACTGGTCTTCCGTCAATTCGCATATGTTCATGGAGTCTCCACTGCATCCACAAAAAATTGGAGCGTGGTGTGCTGTCTCCGCCTGCCGCATCATCCCTGTGTTCTTCAATGAAACTGTGAATAGTGACCGTTATGTGCACAACATCTTCAACGTGTTTGCTGCAAAACTTACTGATGACGAGCGTGCCAATGCTTACTTTTCAGCCCATTCTGCACACGCAACACTGGCCCGTATCCAGGAAGTGATCCCACCCGAACATGTGATCAGTCGAGGAACAGAACACCCCTAGCCATCATGGTTGCCAGACCTATCGATCTTCGATTTCTTCCTTCACAGTCGCCGACCTTCAACAAAACCTCCAGGCAACCATTCAGACCATTCCAGCGGAAAAACCCTTGCTCTTGCTTACAGGAACATGTGGACATACCTTCACACGTGCCTCGAGTTCAATGGAGGACACTTCCAGCACCTACTCTAGGTTATTCGCACCGATCTTTGATCTCTTTTCATGCTCATTTTTACATGTTCACCGGGCCACTTTTAAAAAAACTCATCCTGTATATAAGATACTATTTTGTTATACATTATTTTTTCTTGTCATGGATGAGAATACCATTTTATTTGCCAATACGTTATCTTTTTTAAGCATAAACCCAGAAGATACTGTATTTCATTTTGAAAGATTGTTAACTATTCCCTATAAAATACAAAAATAGATTTATTATACATTATATATCATTATTTTGTTAAATGTGCAGAAAACTTAAAGTTAATTTTCTACTACTGATTATTTCATGAAAAACGTCTAAGTGATTTAATTCGTGTATTCGCCATTATATTGTTGAGTGTACTTTGCAGGGGTCGCGCTGTTGATCGCCACATTCGCCAATGGCCCCGCCCCCGGGGAAAAAAAAAAATGGAAGTGGCAAATTTTATTTAGAAGTGGCAAAAGTCGGTGGCAAAAAAAAAAAAATCATGTTTATATCATAATTTTCCTTAATTGTCATTCTCACCCGGGGCTATTCTTGAATTACTTCTAACTAGAAGTTTAAAATTATTCGGATCATTTAAGTTGTCCGTATTCCATGTTTGGACATTGACACCTACATTATTGGGATCATTGTTGCCAATTAGTAGATATTCCGATAAATTTTGTGGATTTTACATAAAAATTATGCAAAAAATCCTCTGAATTTAGTGGATTTAATATCATTTGTACAATTGAATTCAGTGATTATTTTGCTCGGATTTAGAGGGAAAAACGTTTTTGAGTTGGCAACACTAGTGGCTAAAATAATACGAAAGTGGCTAAAAAAATATGGAAGTGGCTAAACAGTGGCTACAAAAAAAAATAATTCAGATCCACCCCTGCTTTGCCAACTTAGCGCTTACTTCCTTGTGTAGTTTTCACGTTATTATACAGTATTTCTGCTAAAATAATAATATACATTGATATATTAATAATAAAGGAAAACTTCCTAATAAGGGCTCAAAATCAGATTTCAATTAAAACAGATTGACGTCACTCATTATGTTTACCTATCCCTGTTGCTAAGAAACAATAAATGGCATCGTCCAACATGATTCGAACTCTACTTCTTGCCTAGAGCGATTAATCTCACTGATTTAATATAATGCAAAGAAGCCGAACATCGTTCACCTAAGTGAAAACGCTTTTGGAATGAACTGTACATAAAGTGCATATAATAGGAGTTTGTGTATTATGGGCTGAGAATTTTTCTAAAAACACGAAAAAACAAATGTGCATATTATCGGCGAGGGCATATTATACCCTGAAAATTATGGTAGTTTCAGTTTGTAAAGCCTTATTTATTTATTTATATATATATATATATATATTTATATAAATAAATAAATAAAATAAATAAAATAAATAATTATTTATTTATTTATTTATTTATTTGCTTTAACAGTAAATTAAATTTTCTGTACTTCAATGTTATCCTAATGTGATAAATCAAAATGACAATATACAATGGGTCTATGATAATTCGTTGGACGCCAATTCAGTGGACATGACAATTGGTGGACGAGACAATTCAGTGACTGACAATTTGGTGGACGACAATTTCGTGAAAGCAACAATTCTGTGAATGACAATTAGGTGAACGCAACAATTCGGTGGAGACAATGATTCGGTGAATGGCAGTTCAATGGACGCGACAATTCAGTGGATGCAGAGTTCTCCCAAGGCCCTTTCGAAGGGGTGCTCCAACTAGATGATTTTGGTGACCACCCAGCTGAATACATGAAAAGCTGCACAACACCTCATAGTGTTTATTTGTTTTTAATTGTTTTCTGCCCAGCTATTTTCTTTCCACCCACCTGATAAAATTTTCTGGTTAGAACAAGGGGATGTGACAATTCGGTGGATGAGACAATTCAGTTGACAAGACAATTTGGTGACTGACAATTTGGTAGACAATTCGGTGGAAGTGCAAATTTGATCAAGATTCTAAATCACTGAAGAATTTTAAATATGTAACTGTTTTGTTTATAATTGCAAACAAATATATTGCAATTGCAAAGAAATTTTCTTCATTCATATTACGTCGAAGTCACTTTTTGTGGGAATCTTTTATTTGTTTTTTATTAGTTTATAAATAAACTAGATGTTACCCGCAGGCTTCACACTGCCCATGACTTAGCCTATCTTAGCTCTAAATTTCTAGGAAATTTTTAAAATGAGAGTTTGAAACTGAAGACTTCAGGATTGGTTTTATACCTTACCTCATGTATTAAAAACCTCTTTGTAGACAATATTTTTTGTCTTTTCTTCTGGCTGAAGGATGACCAGACTGTCAGGTGAACTTACTCTGGAACAGGCTACGTACAACTGGCCATGGGAGAAACACTCACTTCTGAGGTCTATGCCAGCCATCTTGAGACTCTGCCCTTGTTATTTGTTGATGGTCATGGCGTAACAAACCTTTACAGGGAACTGTAAACGTTTAAACTGGAAATGATAGTCCGACGGAATCAGAGGAATACGGGGAATAAAAACAAGTCTCTCCTTTTCCTATGCCTGTAAATATTGTAGCTTCTATAACATGCTTCTGCAAAGTCTTGACCTGTAACCTTGTACCATTACAAAGTCTAGGAGGGTTTAAGTTGCGGAGGAGCATTATAGGAGCACCAACTTTAAGGTAGAGGACGTGAGGTGGTATTCCAGGTGGATCCAGAGTGTGAAGAAATTCGACTGGGTAATGAACAGCATCTTCCGTCTCAACAACTGAGTCCGCTGATTCATATCTCGCCATTTTTGAAGGTAGTTGTTCCAACAACGAAAGGTTAATACTGCCTGCAGAATCATTTCTTGGAGTCAGAATTGCTCTCTCCTGCAGCCATGTTGGACTCTTGCACTCATTATCATTTAAGCCTGGGTAAATCTTGTCGAGTAGTGACTTCAAATCATGAACTAAGTGAGAGGCTTAGTGGAATTATGCATTTTCCATCATTCTCCTCCAACAGTTTGCCGTCTCCTGTCTGTAAGATTAAGGTAGAAAACTCGTCTTCTTTCAAATCGTCTTTCAAGTGAACCCTCATGTTAGTCCTCAATGACTGGACTTCAATTTTTGGCCATAAATAAGATGACTTGAGGCACGCTTTTACTTCATCAGCGCGGGTTCCTCGTGGTATTACAGGTAGGGTTTGCCTGAAGTCTCCAGCCAGCAGAACTGTTACTCCCCCCATCAAACGGTGGTCGCAGTTCCTGATGTCCTGGAGTGTCCTGTCCAGAGCCTCTATACCTCATTTGTGGGCCATGGCACTCGTCCCAAACTATTAACTGTGTTTCTTTGAGTACCTGTGCAAGATTGCTTTGCCTTGATATGTTACACATTAGTGATTCACAGTGGTTCAGATTAAGAGGTAACTTGAAAGCAGAGTGAGCAGTTTTCCCACCCTTAAGCAACGTTGCAGCAATGCCAGAGGAAGCAACTGCAATGGCTATCTTTCCCTCACTTCTTACTTTCGCCAGCAACAAATTAATCAAAAACGTTTTTCCTGTACCAGCAGGAGCATCTAGGAAAAAGACGCCCAGATTCTGAAGTAATGCTACTCGTGATACTATGGTAAACATTATTTTGTTCTTGGTTCAGCTTTGGAACATTTACAGCAACTTCTTCAGATAGCTGAACTACATCGTAAGAGAGTTCCCTCAGGCGTTCACGGTTGTTTGTTTTCGACACTTGTTCGCGTAATGGCGTAGGAAGGCCATATTTTTGGATGTGGTTGCCAGACATTGAATACACCAGATCTTCAAGTAGAATCAAACACTTATTATACACTATGTTCATGACGTCCTTCAAATGTCCACACTCTTTCTACTGACTGCTTTACATCATCTGCCAGGCTGTCTGGATTTTTTTCCATATATCCGTAGGGCTGCTAACTTGGCAAAACACCAGCATGATGGCGAACAGCTCGCGGATCGTGTGAGCAGAATCTGAAAGCGAAGCTTCCTCTTGTGTGCGATCCCAATGAGCGTCTTCCTCGAGTAACCCAAGTGCTAAACATGCAGATTGAAAAGTAGGGTGAACGACACCATCTACATTTTTAAGGTAAATAAATGAAGTTGGACCTTTAACTTCATGCAAAAGGAGGCGTAAAAAGTAGCACTCAGAGTTACCAGGGTGCACAGTGTATACTCGGCCCAGAACCTGATCTTTTTTCACTCCTGGATAACCTGGCACAGGTTTCCCTTGCTTTCTTCTACAAAATGCACTGTTTTTCCAAACAAAATATGAAGGAACTTCAGAGTACAGGAGAGTTCTTGCAAAAGCATCTACTTTACAGAGATGGAAGAAGCCTAAGAGTGTAGTTTTTGGAGGATTGCTTATCCTTTCAACAACATTTGCTTCGGTAAAGTACACTCTTTGGCCATTTTTGAGATGAACAGCTAGATGCATAACTGGGGGAACCATTCATGTATGGGAAAGCAAAACATTCGCCAGACAGCTTCAGAAGTACTGATGTAGCGCCCTGTCTCGTACCTTGTCACCTCGTCCAGTTTGTTTTCAACGGTGAAAGCTGCCTGGTCAGATCCTTTGTTGACATACTTACATACACTATATGATCACAAATATCCGGACACATGCACGTTTGCGCTCTAGCCACGATTTCATGGAAATCAATAGGGCGTTGCACATCCCTTTGCCCGAATCACAGCTTCCACCCTTCGGGGAAGACTTTCCACCAAATGTTGGTAGGTACTTTCCGGAATGTTCCTCCATTCCTCCCGAAGAGCGAAAATCAGTTCAGGTACAGAAGTTGGCCGATGTGATCTGGCCCGCAAGCGTCTTTTCAATTCATCCCACAGACTCTCTATAGGATTGAGGTCTGGATTTTGTGCCGGCCAACCCATTTCTTCGACCCCTCAGTCCGCAAACCACTGCTGTACACGCCTCGCTTTGTGGCACGGAGCATTGTCGTGTTGGTAGAGAAATGGCCCGTTTCCGAAAAATTGCCACAACGTTGGAAGTGCACAGTTGTCCAAAACATTCAGATAACGGTCGGAGTTCATGATTCCTTGCACAGGAACGAGCTGGCCCAGTCCGTACCATGAAAATGAGCCCCACACCATGACTCCTCCTCCTCCGAACTTGACTGTGGGCTCTGTGCACTCAGGTAAGAAGCGTTCTCCAGGTATGTGGCAAACCCAAACTCGTCCATTGGATTGCCAGAGTGTGTAGCGAGATTCGTCTGTCCACATTACACGTTTCCATTGGTCCATTGTCCAGTTTCTGTGGGCTTTGAACCACTCCAGACGTCGCTTGGCGTTGACCCTGCTGATGTGGGGCTTGTGGGCAGCAGCACGGCCATGGAATCCCATCGCGTGCAGTTCCCGACGAATTGTCATGGTACTGGCATCATTTGCAGAGGCGTTTCGAAACTCTGTGGCAATTTTTTCCGCCGAGGACTTCCGGTTGCTGCGGGTGACATGACGAAGCACTCGACGGTCTCTGTCCGTTAGTTTCTTGGGTCTACCGATTCGTTGTTGAACTGTTGTTGATCCCCGGGTCTTCCATTTCATAATGCCATCGCCTACTGTTGACTTGGGTATCTGAAGAAGGCTGGAAATGTCACGCACGGACTTGCCGCATAGGTGACATCCAACGATGGTTCCACGTTGGAAATCACTGAGCTCTGCCAAACGACCCATTCTTGCCAATGTCCAAGCAGAGTTGTGTCTGAAGGTGTGGGAAGCTATTTAAATGATGTGCAAGTCATTATCATGTGACATTGGGCCAATCGATGATCTGTGAGGGATGTCCGGATATTTTTGATCATATAGTGTATATATTTTATGGATTTAACAGAGTTGCAGTATTCAACGTTGATATGCACAGAAAAAGTGCGAGTCAGAACAGCGTTGTATGGTACCACCCAGCGATTATCAAGTTCTAATCCGTTGATTTAAACAGTAAATCAACCATCTGAAGGAGATCGCCTGCGGTATTGAGGGTAGCCATCATTCCCAGTCTGTGTATCACTTAAAAAAGAACGGGGATATTTCTTGCTACAGGATCCGTTCACCATGCAGGGCGAGTTTCTGTTGATAGATCCACATGGGCCATGGATCATGGTGGATTTGGCAATCTCATGGAGAAGCGGGTCAAGTTTCGGGTCAGGTATTTCTGCACTAATTGCCTTGTCAATTATGTCTGGTTTCATCTTTTCCTCCAGCCACAGGAGAATGTGAACGTGGGGTAGTCCTTTCTTTTGCCATTCTATGGAAAACATATGACACCTACTTGGCCCAAAGATAGACCCTTTGGTGAGGAGCTTCATCAGCTGCTTCACCTTCAAGTAGAAAATCCGGGCTACTAAGTCGTGCCTGAAGTGAGACTTTTGACCTTCTTTAAGTCGTTCACATATTTCTCGCCATTTCGGATTGCACGTGAACGTTATAAAGAGATCTGGACGTCCAAAATGGCAGACATAGGTCATGGCCTCTTGGGTACGCTCATGCATATAGCGTGGTCCCCCAGTGAAGGTTGATGGCAGCACCACCATCTTACCCAAATCTGAAAGCTGACCATCTTTTCTCATAGCGTCCTTTAAGTGAATGTAGTCTTCACTTCTTAATTTTTTTTGGTTGTTTCTAATAAAATTCAATCTTTCAGTTTCTATTTTTGCGTACATGTCTACTAAAAATTGGTTGAGAAGATTACGGAACAAAAGTATATATGGCTCTTCGTTGTCTCGCTCCATCAGCCTGTAGGTATAAAAATCAGATGCCGACACGGTTTTCTTTAGTGGTACTTTGGTGTTTGGGTCGTGCTGAGAGGTGTTGATACAGTAACCATCTTCTCCACGGCAGAACATGAGAGGATACTGGAAGGAATCATAGGCTCGATGGATCTCACTAATCCGCACCAGTTTGTTGTCCCTGCTGTGAAGAACGATATCTCGCTTTTCAAACACTTGTCCAACAATCAAAACAGCAACCTCGTCAGAGGTGGGAGCATTGAAGCGTCCTCTATGAGCACGCGAAGGCTTTTTGTCAGCAGTAATTAATATTTTAAAATCTTGAAGATCTTTGGGAACAGACTCAACAGTAGCTTTAAAATCCTTGATATACCTGTTGTCATGAAGGAGCCTCTGAAGTTGATCTATTAATTCTGGCTTGACTTCTGGGAAATAACCATAGCGGATGTCTCTCTTGTGATTGTCATCACCAACAAAGTAAATCTGGAGAAATGAAGGCTGCTGTTGAGGTCCTGGCATCCAGCTCCCTATTCTGTGGTAGGCCTGTCCTTGAACCTTTTAAGTTGGCATAAAATTTCCCTCTTTTATTTCTTTTGCACCAAAAGATGTCATTTGGAAGCTACCATTATACTCTCTGATATTATTGAGGAAATGCTCAGACTCAGGATGCTTGTGAGTAATGAGGCTGTGCAAGGGTTCAGGATATTCTTGAATAGGAGGCAGTTGTACTTTTCCGTTACTACAGCACATGCCAGGGGTCTCATCTTTCCATTTTAAAGCGTGACACCAATTGCAGGTTGTGCGAGGTCCCACATCAACTGTTTTGTCTTTTGCATATTCAATTTGTGGGTCATAATTATAACCTGATAGTTTCTTCACTGTCCACGGCAGCAAGTTCACCTGTGAACGTTTGTCATTGTATTTTGTTACAGCTGCGCGTTTAACTTGAGGATTCTTTTCCGAGTACTTTTTTACAGCGTTTCTATTGATGTGAGGATGGGTTTCGTTATACTTTTTTACAGCCGTTCTATTGATGTGAGGATGGGTTTTGTACTTTTTTACAGCCTTTCTATTGATGTGAGGATGGGTTTCGTTATACTTTTTTACAGCCTTTCTATTGATGTGAGGATGGGTTTTGTTATACTTTTCTACTGCCCCTTTATTAACTTCAGGATGGTTGCCAGTGTACATTTTTACCGCATGCCTATTGACCTCAGGATGTGATTGATTATATTTTCCAACAGATTCTCTTACTTGTTTTCTTCTAATTGAATCTGTGAATCTTTTCCTACGTTTTTTAACTTTAGAATTTATACTTGAAGGCAAGGCAGTTGATTCATCTTAATTGTGAATAACGGAAGTTTAGTCAAGTTCAGGAAGGCTTTGTTTCACTGGGCCAGGTTCCGGAAAGCCAAGGTTGGACGGACCAGGTTCCGGAAAGCCAAGGTTGGACGGACCAGGTTCAGAAATGTCAAGCTTGCCCGGGTCATATTCAGAAAAACCATGTTGGGAGTGGAAAACTGAAGTGAAATTGTCTGAGGTAGAGGCACCATCATCATCAAAAGGTATTATGGTGTTAATGGGTTGGACGTAAGAAATAAGAATATCGAACTGCCCTTCCATGCAATCACCAGAGAACCTAAGTCTTTTGACCCCCTCAGCTTCCTCTCCATAGCAGGCTAGAAGATTTCCACCACGATAAAACTTGAAAGGAAACACCTCTGCCGCCACCATGAGCTCACATAAGGTGCCATAGACATATGGTTTCGACATGTCGGTAATGTACTGATGTTTATTCTTATAAGGAACCTTATCTATTGTCATAGTGTACGGCTTAAGTCTGTGCCAGTTATTGGAGACGTGTCAGTACGCACTCGATATGTCAGTGAAGCTGTACCGTGGATCAAGTATGAGAGAGAGGAGAAAAGGCAAGCACCGTCCCCAGTGATCTTTATAACGCGGTGAGGTATTGTCACTCCATCAATATTAATTTTTTCAACATCAGCATCCATTGTGGTATAGTTTAAAAGAAAGGATAAACCGCAAAATCTAGGGGGGAAATAGAAAGAATAAACTGCGCTTATTAAAAAAAAAAAATCTTATTATAAAACTGCGCTTATAAAAAAATCTTTCTTACCAGTATGTACAGTTTGTAGGCCTAAACAGACAAAGCACGTGAGTAGAAAAAAGAAAGGACCGTATGTACAATCATAGTTTACAATGATAAGAGAGTAGGGTGGCAGGTATTTATAGGCTATGGTACAGTTTGCAATCTAAACAAACAAATCACGCGAGTCATAAAAAAGATAGGAAAGATTAAGGCCAACCACGTGGCCAAAATCCGACCAATCACGATCCATGTGACGTCACGCGGGTCCTCCAAGATACTTCAATACTTGGTCAACCGGATCAAACCGACCTGACATGTGGACTTTGATTCCGGCGCCTCGAAGACGTGCGCCCATCTGTTAGGAGCCTTTTGAGTATGTACAGTTTATAACCTAAACAAACAAATCACGCGAGTCAAAAAGAAAAAAAAAAAGAAAAAAAAAGACCAAACACATGGCCAATTTTTTTTTTATTTATGGATTATATGACTACTTATGAAAACGTCAATCATTATACAGTATCACCCGCTTATAGCGAAATTCAAGGGAACGGAGTTTCTTTTCGTTATATCCAGATTTTGTTATATCCGAATGTAATAAAAATGGACGTAGAGTCATAGAATTAAAACTAGGCATAAAACTAGGCATAATCATTGTTTTAGTCAATTTTATTCAGGATGAAAAAAATCCAATTTGGTTTTCTGTTTCATAGTTTTTACATAACTTTTGTTTATAAATTTATGCAATTTAAAATAACTTTCAAAAATTTCGTTTGGCACATCACCGTAGATGGTTAAGTAATTTTTTACTTGATTCATCAGCGAGTCCATCTGCTTCGATGATGGTATAGGCTGTTCTGGTTCATTGTCACTTTCTTGGCTCTCCTCTCAGTCATCTTGGATTCTCTGGCTCTGTTCCGCAATGGCGTCATCGCTAAGCAGCTCAGAAGTTATGACGGCATCGTCAAACGTCACAAAATCTTCAAATGTCATTGATTCTAATTTATCTCTGTATAGCCTATGACTCCTGATCACTTCCCAATCTTCAAATCCCTCAATTTCTTCCTCCTCCTCCTCAATTTCGTTACCACCAGTAGCACACCCCGCCTTCCTAAAACAGTTCCGGATGGTCTCACCAGTGACACTTTTCCATGCATCACAGATGTTCAAAATGGCGTCTAGGACGTTCCATTTTTAAAATTCGACATCATCTTCTGCAGAAACAATCATCTGACGAACTAAATTTAAGCGCACTTTAGCTTTGAGGGAGCGGATTATCCCCTGGTCTAAAGGCTGCAAATGTGAAGTTGTATTTGCAGGAAAAAACCTTACTTCTACATTTGTCAAAATGTTGTTGGGCGGCACCTTGTGAGGAGCACAATTATCAATTAATAAAAGTACTTTCCGATTCTTCTTTTTCAGTTCTTTGTTCCATGAGGTAAGGAACTGATAAAAAACCTCAGCCAGGCACGTTTGTTATGATAATAATGGCATGGCAGGTTTTTAACATTTTTGAAACAACGTGGATGGCCATATTTCCCTATCACAAATGGTTTTTGCTTGTCCGTGCCACTTTGGTTCGTGCATAACAACACGCTTAATCTCTCTTTACTGTTTTTTTCCTTAAGAAACAAGAAATTAAAAATGGAATTTGAATTTAAGTAACAAAGGGGGATGATGCAGTAATTGATTACACTGTACTGAACATTACGATTAGTACAAAATTTACACTTACCTCTGTGACAATGTTCTCCCTTAAAATGCTGGCTTCTGTGAGGAACAGTATTGAAAAAAACACCAGTTTCATCAGCGTTGTAAATGTTATCCGCGGTATAATTTTCCAAAATTTTGGGGAGGATTTTATCTTTCCAGTCTTCAACAACTTCTTCATTTACAGAATTTGCTTCACCCGCAACTGTCCGGTAAACAATACCGTTTCGTGCCTTAAAGCGGTAAATCCATCCGTTTGAACAATTGAAATTCTCAATGCCCAATTTTTTGCAAATTGATTTGCTTTTTCTTTGAGAATTTCACAGTTTATAGGAATATTTTTCTGTCGCATCTGTAGAATAAAGTTTTAAAATCGACTGTCAAAAAATTCTGTACATACTGTAGAGCACTGTACATTTAATGTATCTGGTGAAACCACGTCAATAAAGCCTCTCCACGTCCTCACGTGTTGCTGTCCGTAACCTTTTCCTTTTTAAAGTTACACTCGTTTCTGCCTGGGCTCTAATTTTGATGGAGGAATTTTGAATTCCTTGGCCACATCTTTCTTTGCTGAAGGATTTTCGGTTGCATCTAAAATCTTTAACTTTAACTCTAGAGATAGAGCGTTTCGCTTTGGTTTACATGTAGCCATGTTGAACTCCTGATCACGTGATCATTCAACTAGGCATGGCAGCCGCGGTGGCGGGAATTATTAACCAACCAATCACAAAGAAAATTCGCAGTTAGGAAAAAATGTTACACGTGTCTACGCATTCGATCTAGACCGACTTATACTAACAATTAGTGATATTTTCCGAATAAATTTCATCGATTTCCCTTCGCTGTAACCGGATTTCTTTCAAAAACATTTCTCAATAAACGTGTAAAAATGCATAGAAAATATACTGACGGGGTTGGGACTGAATTTTTTTTTGCTATATGCGGGTGTTCGTTCTAACCGTGTTCGTTATAAGTGGGTACTACTGTATATTATTTTTACTTCAACTTCCCCCCTTCTCCACCCGACTTAAGAAAATCAGATAATCGAGACAAAGTATCGATATCGCAAATGCAGATTTTACGTTATTCATTACATGCCTTTATAACCAAAATACTGTAATTACCCCCCCCCCCCCATCATCCGGAGATTGGTCGCCACGAAAAGCCCTTTTAGAAAATAAGATACATTATATTCCTGCGTGAAATAATGCTGTTGATGCTGTTTCACGGAATAATCGCAAAAGTTTGGATTTTATATATATAGATAATAGTAGCAAATTCGAAAATTGAGATTATGATTACAAAGTGGATTACTGAACTTCCGTACATATTAAGATGAATTTAGGAAGAAAAAAAAAACATTTCCGAGGGCGGGATTCGAACCCGTACCTGCAAAATACGACGCCAGCAACATACCGCTGTGCTACAACAATAAATTTTGATATTTATGAAGTTTTTTTTCCTCTGAAAACTCATCCAGGTGAATACAGAGCAGCTTCTTTTCAATATTCTTTTTATTTTTTGCCAAATTCTTCGAAGTTCGCCAAGGGAGATGGAGAGAATGCAGACTCGATTCGATAGACACAATAATGGCGGCGAAGCGCCAGACCGACAGCAGCGAAGTCGACACGATTACGTCATGGCGATGCTGCCTTCTGTCGCGAAACGGAATGGAAATTTTTCTTCAACACAGCTCAACGAACTTTCCATCGACATTTTGGTGATCAAAAACTGAATGGAAAGGAAGTGACATCATAAAAATTTTCCGTTAGGGTTCCGTTCTAGCATGATTGCGGTGATGCGAAAACCACGCCTTACTGTTGATGCTGTTTCACGGAATAAGCGCAAAAGCAAACAACGACGTCACAATTTCTAAGCAAACGTCACAATTTTTTAAGGAATGCAAAAATCCCATTGAGCTCCAGGTAAATTGAGTTTTAAAAAAAATCTACAATGGAAAGGAAGAAAGAATAAATAAAATCCTTTCTTAGCGAGCACCTAGAAGTCAAGAGAAATATACTTGTCAAATTTCAAGTTTGAAGGCTTCATAGATCTGGAGATTTCGTGATGAGTGAGTGAGTCAGTGAGTGGTATTTGGATTTTATAGATATAGGTGAGATTATTTCTTTATTACATAATTTATTAGATCATTTATAACCAAACTGAGGAACTGTGGATAATCCTAATATTAAAGAAGAATAAACAACCTCTTGTCCACAACAATTTATTAACCCGTATGCGCATTTCGGCTACCTTGTAGCCATCAGTCAGCGGAATACAGAGTACAGGAGCTAAAAGGTAGAATTTATACAATATCTGTTATCTCCCTTATTTTTACGGTTATCTGTTAAACTTTATTATCGGATTTGTCACTTTGTATAAATTATGGTATTGTAATTTTTCTAATTGGTCGTCCTATTGTAAAAATTCCGCCTTTTGGCCTTCTGTATTCCGCTGACTGATGGCTACAAGGTAGCCGAAATGCGCATACGGGTTAATAAATTGTTGTGGACAAGAGGTTGTTTATTCTTCTTTGGTATATTAGATCATTTGGTAAAAAATGTAACATTTTCTAATTTGTTTTATTGCTAGAGTTCCATTATTCAATTAAAGTCAGTGTAATTTTTAAACTACAGATAGATCCCGTTATACACGATTTCGGTATCCGCGATTTCGGATATACGCGGTTTTCATTTAGTAGCGCCATCGATCGCCAACAAGCGAAAGCTCTTCTATTTTGTTAGGAGTTGAATTAGTCTTTGAGTTTTGTTTTGTTCCTATCCCTGTGTTTGTGCACATTTACACATCATTGGCTATCTATGAATGATAAGGTTGCTATACATCACTTTGGACAAGATCAGCTGAGTTTCTAATCTGTTTGCGGAAACATTTATTGTTGTAGGACTTAAAATGCCGCCAAAACGTAAAGTATTATTACCGAAAAAAAGAAAGTGGGCCCGAAAATCCTACTCGTTAGAAACAGAGTTGGAGGTCCTCGATGGAGATGAAGAAAACGTTACAGGCGACCATCAAGCAATTTTTAACGAAACATCCTTCCAGTTCGAACGATCCCTTTAACATCCAGTCCAAGCTCCTCTTCCAAACTCTCTTCGGGATTCCACCAGCACTATTACAGGAAGGAGACTGTTGGAAACAGCATCAGAATCTTCTGGTACAGATGAACCCAAAGCAATATAAAGTTTAGATTGTGGACACTTCTTTTTGCTGTACATGTGAATGTATTTTGAGTATTTTAGTGTATCTTGAGTTTTATAAAATAATATAAGGTGCTATTTTAAGACTAAAAATAGAAAACTGTTGTATTACTAATCCTATACTTCTGTAACGCAATTATTTATGTTATATCAGGAAAATAATTAATGCTTATGAGAACTAAACTCTGTTCAGTACATGTTAAATGGAACCAGTTTTACGCGAATTCGGTATACACGGCAATTTCGCGGAACATATGTATCGCGTATAACAGGATCTACCTGTACTATATAAGCTCTTTAAAATAGGGCAATAGGAATCTGGTAGGTAAATCTGTAATTTGACATTGATTGGCAAATCACGGTGACCCCCCCCCCCCCCCCTTTGCCATCCCCTCTCCCTAATCTTACCCTACCCTTTCCTGCTGCCAAGCTGTACAGCTTGTTTCTAAGTTCTTTAATTAAAAGGTCTGTATATTTTTATTAACTGGATATTGGATTACACAAATTTCTGATACAGCAGAACATTACCATTTTGTCCGATTTTAATTAATACCATTTGAAAATTATCAGTTACTTATTTCAATTACGATGGTCTAAAGATTCGCAAACATTTAAAAATCAATCCTAATAGAACTCTGAATTACCAATTTTATTCTGATAGTCCTCTTGCTAGATGGTGTTAATGAAACAAATTGGTGAATTCAAACCTAAATTTACAGGTCTAAATTAACATGCCTATATTTACAATTCCCATAACTGAATTTTAAAAAATTATTTTCAAAACACAATTAAGAACAAGAATTATAAATAAAGATTTAATGATGGATATAGAAGAAAAGAAGGATGGAACACAAGAACCCTAGAACAAAATGAAAATTGAACGCAGGGTGGCAAGACCATGAAAATGCTGACGTTCATATAGAGGCTAATTTTGTCAAAGCAAAAAGTAAAAATGATAATATAGGCATTAGGAGGAGGAGTGGGGGGAGGGGGGTATCGGTTAGGGAGAACAGAAGAGAATCAATGAGAAGCCTGAAAATGAAATAGAGTACGTGCTGAGATAGGATTTAAAAATACCTAAGCGTCAGAACATACTATACAATAAGCACATCATTGTACAGTTCATTCCAAAAGAGTTTTCACTTGCTTGGCAGGAGTTGAGCTAAGCGAAGTTGATTGGTTATAAAGTCTAGTAGTTTGAACAAACATCGTAGAAGTTTAAAATGGACTTGGCCATCCAGAGTGGAAAAGGGACGAGTTTATGACCAGTGTGGGCGAATTACAGCACTTAACAGAAAAGATTAATCGCTGCTTTTTATTTCAGCAAGATAGACTTTGCAGATGAAATATTTAACGCACTTATTAAAAACAAGGCAATAAATATTTAAGACTATCTCAAGAGTATTCAATGAGGGTTTATCCTATGCAAAACTTCAAACATTTAAATTATTGATGAAAATAGGAACGAAAACTCCACAGGCTGAATTTGAACCGGGAACCTTCGAAGAGCTGAAGTTTCCCAGTTGGAAACCAAGCTGTGGAATTTTGTTTCCTATTTTCATCAATAAATATTTAATTAATTTATTTTTTCTGTACTTCGAACATTGACATTTTTACTTATTACTTTTTAAATTCTGTAATATTTTGATACTGAAATTGTTCATGCCGCCATATATTATGCTTATGTTTTACAAGAAAACGAAAGCCATTACGATATACCGTATAGTAAACAGCATATTGTATACTGCAAAATATATGCTTTCTTCATATATACCATATTGGCTCGAATATAAGCCGATCTTTTTATCCCAAAAAATGAAGTCGAAAACCAAGCCTCGGCTTAGATTGAGACAGACTCAAATACCCCCCCCCCCCCATGAGAGATACTGTGAGAGATACGCATGAATACACTTTTGTGACTATGTTGTATTAAGGACGTGTAAAAAACGAGATTATCGGTAAATGATTAGAAATTGTCGAAACCCAATGATTGAAATAATCTTGCAGGATATCCTAAATCTTTTCTAAATGGAATAAAAGCATGGAAGAGGCTAATTTCATCGATAAATTATGAGAGTTGTTCTCTAACTTTCCGGGAGAAACTGTTACCCCCCCCCCTCCCCCTTCATCCATCCCTGTTGCGGTGTTGCGTTCTCTTCTTGTTACATTTACCTTTATTTTAGATAATTATAAAAACGATATGGCACATGATTAAGACCAAATACAGTTTATTTATTAAGAAAATCACAATGGAAAAAAAATAATGTCACGAAAGCCGGTAAGATTCTTGTCAGATTTTCACGGCCCGCCATCGGTAACGTTCACTTACACCAGCTTTCATAATTTTTCTGCGTGAATTTAATATAAATTCTCAAACTATGGAAAACCATTTACTTATTATATAGAGATGATACAGTAATAAATTCAGATCATGAACACGACCGAAGATAGACGAACTATTAATACTCAGAAAGGAATCAGGAATCTGAATTTAAAAAAATCAAATGAAATTTTACTCAACTTTGGAGTGAATAATTAAACTGGATTTTTTTTTTTTTTTATAATTGTGTTTTATACTTTTGGTAAATATTTACAATACTATAATTCTTGTATAAGAAATATTCACCATTCTTTTCTTTTTTTTCTCAAAACAAAATGTTTTATTGAATTGTGAATTCCAGGGAATATCAGTGGGCTGTCACATGTGTCCCGGCGGAAGAAATGTAAAGTTTTGTTTTAAAGTAGCTTGGATACTTGGTCATAATCTCGTTTTACAGGGCAGTTTTGTGTGGTTTTGAATTTGTGTTTGGATGTATGTGTTATGGACTTTGTTTTATTTTGGAATTGAGTTATTTACTGTTTGTATTTTTAATTGGGGAATAAAGGGTGAATTTTAATTTTAGCATGAATCTTTTGTCGTATATCAGTCGTAATTGTTGCGTTTGTGGAATGTGTTTGTTGTTATAATGGCATTGTCAATGGCGATGTGGTGAGCTTTGTTGGCGGCTGAGACTGTTGGTCTTGAGGAATTCAGTGTAAATCAGCCCAGTCTCCAACAAAGCAATTGTTACTATAGGAATGGAGATACTTATAAAGAAATGAGCGATATGTTATTGGTGCCGTTGTACGTTTGACATTCGTTCTAGAGAAAATTTGGCGGCCATTGCGAGTGGACGTTTTTCGATTCCCTGCACGCTCGTTTCGAATGAAAGAAAATGCTAGAACAGCGTAACATCAATCTATCAAACATATCGCAATAGCCTAGCTGTAATTATTCACCGTAATTAGTAAGAGTTATACTTTGTCCAACAAGAGAAAAACAGGGTGTGTTTCCGGTCTGATATCGACTACTCACTCATCCACAATGCTTTGTGGGATCTCTCCTTCAGCGGCTGCACAAGTCAATTTGTAATGGCGACGGCCGTGCAACAACTCTTCAGCCAAACAAGGAAAAACTATTCACAGCCAGGCTAGGGAGATTTGTGTGGAACGTATTTTGCTACTTTAAAGGAAAATAATGTTTTAAAAGCTCATCTGCTTTGATAGAAGAATCTTCCTAGGCAACGCAAGTTTCTTTTTCTTGCGTTCGAACAATTGTTCAAGAAGGAAACGAAGCGTCTTCATCGAAGCTACCACCCCCCTCTCCTCGCTTTTCGACTCCTGGAAAGAAAAGCCCAGGGAATCTCGAACAACGATATATAAAAAATTGAGTTAAAAGATAATTTTATGAAGTGTACAATATTTTTAATTATAATTAAAGCAAAGCAACTGAATAATATTAAAGCTTCTGCTGTAATATTAGAAAGCGCTTCTTCAATGAGACATGAGACAGAAGTGATTAAGCGCATGAGGCCCCCTTTCCTGTGACACACCCTGTTTTTCTCTTGTTGGATGAACTATAGATCAGCCGATTCAAACCGAGGAGCTGAAATGGAACGTGTCGGAAAACGAGGTTCGGATCGAAAGCAGCAGAATGATGCCACGGACTACACGAGGAATTGTAGCATCACTCAACTTAAATCCCGGTAACTGATTAATATGCTGAGAAGACTCGGTGAGTGGCTTTTTAATTGCTTTCTGCATGGTATGGACAAAACTTTTGCCGTAATGCGAGCAGTATGGATGTGTTCCTCTTGCCACGCCATCGGGGCTCCTGCAGCAGAAATCGCTAGCTTGACCTTGTCTCGCAAAGTACAAGTGCATGAACTCCGTAGTGGAAACATGTGTATTTGTTCTAAAATAGATGACACACCTGTAACTTACTATATTTAAGATAGGTTAAGATTTGTTTGATATGTTGATAGAATTTCCAAGGTAAATTCCCTTCCTGCCCCCGCACCGCTAAGATCACACCTATATTTAAAAAGGGAGACTCCTCTGAGTTCACAAACTATCGCCCAATTTCTATCCTTCCCTCCTTTGCTAAAGTTTTTGAGAGCCTTTTCTACTCCCGTTTATCCTCCTATATCTTTTCGAACAATCTTCTCTTTTCCTCCCAGCACGGTTTCACGCCTAAACGAGCACCACCACAGCCTGTTTCGAACTCATAGAATACATCGTCTCCAACATGGCTAACAACAAATTTGTTATCTCTCTTTTTATAGACTTCTCAAAAGCATTTGACTCTGTACCTCACAAATTACTCTTACATAAGCTTTGCCATTTTTTCAATATACGCAGACCCCCACTCGACTGGCTCTCAAGTTATCTTACAAATAGGCAATACACCCTTAGCCTTTACAATAAAACATTCTCAACAATTACCCGCAATATAGATGTCCCCCAAGGATCCATTCTATCCCCACTTTTGTTCATTCTATTTATAAACGATCTTCCCATTGCGCTTTCCCCACTCCCCTCTATATTATACGCTGATGATGTTACTATATCTTTGGCTGACACCTCACCTAGTTCAATTGAAGACACATTTAATTCAATTTTAGAAAAACTCCTATTCTGGAACACAACCAATCATCTGTCCCATAATCTAGATAAAACCTTATACATAATATTCCACCAAAACAATAAAAAAATTTGATTCCAGCAAATTCTTTCTACTTTACAATTCTCAGCAGATTACTCAAGTCTAATTCTTTCAAATATTTGGGCATACATTTAACTCAATCTTTCCTGGGATACCCATATTAACGCTCTTGCCCACACACTGAATCAACACTTAGGCCTTTTCTCCCGCCTTCATTATCTTCCCCCAAAAATTCTTCTTTACAACACCATGATTCACACCTCACTATTTTATGGTATCCTATTTTGGGGTGCAACCACTAAACTTAACATTCTACGCCTATTTAGACTACAAAAATGGTTCGTCCGCATTTTACTCAAACTTCATAAGCCAGCCCCAGTTTCTCACCTTTTCAAAATTTTAGGAATATCTCCAATACATCAATTATACCCCATAAACCTAGCAATTTTCATTTTTAAAACGCTCAACAATAATATTGTAACCTCCCTTCCGCATTCACCGTTTATAACAAACAATGCCCCTCCCTACAACACCCGCCAAGCCGACTCTGTCCAAAAGCCATTCATAAAGCACAACTATCAACTTAAATGAGTTTCCATTTCAGGCAGAAAACTTTGGTCCTCCATACCCTTAAGCCTCCGCATCCTAACGAATTTCACAACTTTTAAATCCCGTATAAAGAATCATTTCTCCACTCTCCACAATAAATAATTAATTTCCCATCACACAAGACCTGTCCTCTCATATAAAATTGTAATCACCTATTGTTGTACACAATCTCTTTATCCCCATCCTGGGACCTACCTTGTCGGCTCCTGGCCATACTGGCCCAGGATGGATGAATGTACTTATCCATAGATTAAATAAATAAATAAATAAAATAAATAAAAAAAAATAAAATATGTAGTTGGAGAGCACATGATACCAGAGAGCAACGTAACAGCGAACCCTTGTAAAGCCAAACGCCTCTAGAGCACGTAATATTCATATGCAAAGCAGAGTTACAATAGGCGCGCAAAGGCATTCCCATGCCGTGCAGCGCAGTCAAGCCAACACCCGCCATGAGAGGTTACCATGCCTCCTCCCTGTTTTTCTCCTCATCAAAGGCGGCACTTGGTGCGAGTGATGCACTGTAAACGTTATTGGAATACTTATTTGGGGGTGTTGGGCACACTGACGACTGAGTAATACCATTCAGAGGGTGCTCGCTAGAGGACTGCACCGGCGTGTTTCGCTCGCTCAAATTTGCTCGAGCGTCCCAGACTAGAGCGTACTACGCTCGTTGTGAGCTGCCGCCCGGAGTTGGGCTTTGCTGCTAAACACAACAGTCCATTACTTGTAAGGGGGATTATAAATCTTATTGCAAAGTTCCAATTTGCCAAAATACACTCAAAAAGATATTTAAAAAACTATAGGGTTTTGGAATGGACTGTACATGTACTGACTTAATTCATCAACACCATGCTAAGGTTACAAATTTTAAATTCATTTTTAAAATTTTTTTTTAGTTAATAATAAATAAAGTTTTTAAGGCTACCTTTACTGCCGATTCAAATCTAAAATGTTTTATTGCAAATACATAAAATGGATGAATTCTTTTTATTGCAATAAAGATGTGTCAATTGTAAACAATGAGTTAAATATCTAAAATTCTTTTGAGACTTAAAATCTCGATGATATTTGCACTTTCCCTGAATTATCACATCCACCGAATTGTCGCTTGATCGAATGAGTTCCTATACTGAAGCAAATGAAAATGCCCATACATCCTAATACATTCAATTACGGCATGTCTTTTAATCCTCTGGTATGTGTGCACATGCGAATTCCATTGTTGGAGTCTAACAACTGAACGGCCTGGTGCAGTAACCAGGCAAGTGCACTTACAAAACAATTTTTAACATTTGAGATATATTAATGACAAGTAAATTTTAAACATGCATTTGCTTCTAAACTTTATAATAAACATATACAGAGTGATTCAGAAAGGTAGGTCAAGAATGATACCTGGTTTATACAGTTTCCTATGGAAATATTATCCTTTATCACTTACTTTATTTATGCAGCAGCTAATTTATTCATAGAAAGCTTGTCTATATCTGTTTTATGAATGTTTCCCTAAGAATTAAAATTGTTTCAGTGCATAACTTATACTTTAACAAATTTTTTATTCAGTTACTTGCCTGGTTACTGCATCGAGCCACTCAATTGGATTGAAGATAGAAATTTGCCCCCTCAATTTCATGACTTCAGCCACAGCCCAAGCGTGCGTAACGTATTTTAACGATCGTACAATCTAACAAAACTATCAGCTAATATTATGTGTTCAGCAACAAATACGTAACATTAGCTGACAGTTTTGTTACTTTGTACAATCGTTAAAACACATTAAGTTTGAGCTGTAGCCAAAGTCATGCAATAGTAGGAGCATAACGAATAGAATTAGTGTGATTACTTGCATAGTTTTCTGGCGCATCTGCAAGATGTCACTGCATGACTTTTCGACCAGCGAGTCGCAGGTTTTTAGTACTCGCTTATAAGGAAAAAGATGAAAGGTTAACAGTAGTTTAAAAATTAATTTGCAAACACGATTTCTGTTTTTTTCTTACTGTTTATTTACGGTAAACTCAACTGAAAAATTCGACTTTATTTTATTTTGCATCCAGGGTAATAAAACGTATATCTTTCAAAAATTTTTGATTTATCCTAATATTTTATTAAGAAAAACACCTCGATAGATTGAAAATTGGTCCTCTTGTTCCTTCAGGAGAATCAGCGGAGCAAGAAGTGATTACCTGCCTTGAACCACTTTCGATTCTACATGACATAAGAGTTTGCTTGCCTTTTTTCTATCAGAATGCCTTTAAATTGTTCTCTGTTTGGATGTGTAAATATGAAATCCGACAGAAGCTTCACGTTTCATAGATTTCTACAATCAGAATCGATTAAAAAGCAGTGGATTACCTTTTGCCAGTGAAGGCCTGGTATCCAAATGTGAACAGGATAGGGTGCTCAGTTCATTTTTCTTTTTATATAATTCTGCAGTTTTATATTCGTTGTCAATTAAAATGAAATTTATTGAAACTCGAATCTGTTCTATCTCTAAATGTTCTGGTGATCTTCAAGAACGACGGCGACAGTCAGACATTTGCTAGCCCCGAAGGAATGAAGTAGGCTTATCTGCTCTCATAAGGTACGTGCACGAGTAAATATAACTAGTAAATTTTTTAAAATAAGAGTAAAAATACTGTTTTAAACTTAACAAATGATATACAAATTACACCAAAAACGCAATATAACATGTTCATCACTTATATATAGTGAAACAATAAAATATACGACAGAAACTTAGCACGAAACGTAAAATTCCCATTTGCAGTAAGCAAAAAAAAAAACGCAACAAAGTTGGTCGAAATGGAGCAGCGCTGTTATTTCGCACATCCGCCACTCACCTGATTTTTGGAATTGGTTACTACGCAGTGATGGCGCTAGGCAAAATCAGCGTGGCGCAGCGCCATGCTGCCTCTTGCTCCGCCACGCTGCCCCTCGGCGCTGCACAAACGCAAGGAACTGAATCCAATAAATGCCAACAATGTGCGGCTTAAGTATTCGTTGGAGCTTATCACTGTCACGTGAGTGATTTAAAGCCTAAACGTTTTTATTAAACTACTAACTACATTCATTTAAAATATTAACTAACTGCATCAGCTAAGTTGGTAGCCGTGACGAGCTGTTCATGGCATCACTCCTTGCGCTTTTTTTTATCCTCCATGTTGACAAGTCAAGCCTTTTGTATTCGTGTGCGATGGTTTTCTGTGGTCGCTTTACTGTCAAAACATACTGTCTCCTCCACAAGAAGAAGTATTCCTCAATAAGCTTTCACGTTTAAGTTAGCATAAATAAAATGTTGAGGGATAATACAGATCAACTGTATAAGGTATAAAGTTTAAAAATCTTAATCCAATCATTATTCGCAATTTTATCCTGCAAAAGTAGTGCATAAATTGTTGAAAATTATACTTTAAAAATTATTGAGGACTGTACCACCAGATGACATCTTTTTGTGGCATCACAAAGTAAGGAAGAGATTAGCCTAGAAGAAATTAGAAAGCTTAAATGTGCCTAATCGCATGCAGATTCTAAAGTTAGCATTATGCCTTAAAAATATAAATGTAGGTACAATGGAATCAAGCCAAAAACTATGGACAACTATAGAAAGAAAAGTAACTCCGAAAACACTATTCCGCATAATAAATTTTAATGACTCAGATGTACATTTCGGAAACTAAGTTTCCATCATCAGTGAGTAAAGAACAACAAGAGAAGCCGAGTATTTATAATATATAAGAACCAATCAAAAAATTATATAAAAAATATTACAAAAACAAAACGCGAAAATCAAAAGTAAACAACCAATACAATCTACCTTCTTAGCTTAGCCCTATAAAAGCCAAATAAAACCCCTCC
>JAHWFO010015540.1:553460-563808 GCA_023313115.1 Rhysida immarginata | reverse complement strand
AGGGGTGACCCAGGAATGAAGGGGGGGGGGGGAACTTTGTTTACTTAACGACTTAATAACTTCCTCTTCTCCCTCATTCCTGGGTAATTTTTTTTTTTTGCTTTGCCTCAATTCTAGTCTATTGTGGATAGAGATATACCATGCCTAGAAACGCAGAATTAACAGCAATGATTTGCAATTCCGCTATGCTAATAATCATGGCCAGTTTAATAGAAAAAAAAAAAAAAAAGAAGCCTCGACGATGGTGGCATACTGCATTATATAAAAAACAGACGGGTTCCGAACAATTAATGGATTTAAAGATGCAGTACATCACTGGCGAATTTAAAAATTTTACCCGAATGACTCCCACGGATTTTGAAAATTAATTAACCAAAATAGGGCCGAAAATCTGTAAACACAAAACCCATTTATGGCAGCCTAACTCAATTCAAGACAGGTGAGTGTATAAGTGAAAAATTTATACACTGGACAACATCTAACACCATAAAGATGCTGGAATGGACAACATAACTTAATAACAATGAGTTAGGAGCACTGATTGGAGAATAAACAGTCTCTTCTTAGTTGAGAGAAAAAAATTCCAAATAGTATAGAATTTTTCCTTTATATAATTCCGATGCAAAAATCACACAATTTGAAGACATAGTCAAAAAGGGTTTTTCCCTTCTACGCATAAATGTTGCCCCTGTTTGTCAAGGAAAATTAGTTTGCAAATAAATGTTGTAATCTTCATTTCATAAGTCTAATTCTAAAATTACATTATTAGCTATCATGCACATGGTTGAGTGGGTTACTCGACGAGTGGTCATGGAGTTTCCTGCCAGAACAAGAAGATTTATTGGGTTTTTCAGCGAGTCAGCTACAAACCCGTCCTAACTAGAGAGGGCGAGCCCCTTTGAGTTCGTCAGAGAAACCGACAGGAAATGGATCGCTGCGAGCGCATGTCAAGCGGCTTGAGTGTGGCTCGCTGAGCCATATAAATTTGGCGAACTTGGCTCAGCGTGTGTTCGGCTCACCAGATGTATATGCGCCTTTAGGAGCCCCGGCTGAGAATGGCGATGAGGGATGATTATGGTGAATTTTTTTTTTTTTTTTTTTGGCAACCAACTTTCAGCACTTCTAAATAAAAACTGCCATTTCGATTTTTTGGAGCCACTGGCAAAAGTGGCGATCAGCAGCACGAACCCTGCATAATAGAGTCACTCTATGCATAGGTTGATTTCAATGGCAAAGCGAAGAGCTTGGTGAAGAAAAGTAAATTGTGTTTCAGAAAATTACAACAATTCACCAAATAAAAGAAAAAAAGTTAATTTAAAAAAGAAATAACTGTTGTATTGTAAACAAAATAAATGTTGAATTTCATATTGTACATATTAAAGAAACATTTAATTCAAAAATATAAATCACTATAATATGATGGGTTTCAATTTCCCAAACAAGTTTGGAAACACTTAAGTATCAACAGCAGCGTTCTCCCCAGAAAATTTTATCAGCTGGGTGGCAAGATAAAATAACCGGGCGGACAAAAATTAAAACAAATAAAATATTATGCAATGTTGTGCAGTTTTTCACATATTCAGCCGGGCGGTCATGAAAATCAGCCAGGCAGCACACCCGTTCAAAAGGGCCTGGGGAGAACCCTGAACAGAAAATAAAAATTTAGTTACCTTCAGCTCTTCCTTGTTTTGATAGAACCTGTCCTAATTTTAAGATACTTTGCTCCTTAATTCTAATGCTTTCTTCATCTTCCAAAGGTTCTTCATTATTAACTATGGAAATTCAAAAATTTTTAAATATTTTAACTTGCAACTCAACTTGTTTCTCATTAAGACTGTGAAGTTACATGTGAAGACAAACGTAATTCTTATATCATTACAATGAAAAGGAAAAAAAAAATGTGTACATGAAATGATTCCAAATTATATGAATGAAATGTTTAAAACAGATACATCAAGTTGAAAAGAAAAACAGGTACAAAAGAAAAACACATTTAGAGTTCTTTTTCGTATATAACATGGTATTTCAATTGAAAACTCATTAAGATTTAGTTGAATAAACCTGCTTGGGAAAAATTCTTATCTGATAAGAACTAGATTGTAGATGACAAAAAGAAAGATTGCTACTAGAATTTAACGCTGGTCATGCTGGGTTCTCTCTAAGTTAGATATTATGCCTTCAGAGCAGTTTTAGAAACGCAGAGATTTAACTACAACTGAGAATACAGATTTAATAGTTAGAACATAAAGAAAGAAGAATATTAACTCTGCGTTATTCATTTAGGTATAATGTGAAAATAAATTGAACAGAGGCACTTCATATTCACTGAAATGCAAAAGGCATATAGCAAATACTTTTGTTGAAGGGTGGGTAGTGTAGTTTATGACCAAGATTATTTGCAACTTGAAAACGAGGGTCTAATTTAAATTCGTTCATGACCAATTCATGTCCTACTTTGCAATACTGTAACGTGAAGGGCACCCACTTCATATATTACTTATGTGGTAAACACAGTTAAGAGTTTTTCCACCAATAATGGAAAGCACTTATGAAGTTAACCTTATTCTCAAATCCTACTGTCTAAAGTGATCTTTATATTTAAACACCCACAACATTAAAACATATCTCAAGTGTTTACGTCACTAAAATGTATGAGAAAGAAACAGAAAAGTTAATTCGGTTTCACCATTCCTCATCCCGTTAGGGTTCTATTTGTTTAAAGGGGCAAGTTCGATATTTGAATCTATCTTTTCTTCAAACTCACCCTCACTTAACTTATGTTTATCGGTGTGGTGGATCTTCGGGAGGTCAATTCGAACGTTACGCTCAGTGTCATCGGAGTTAAAGAGTGCAACACAACAAAACAGTTACCATCTTTGTAAGATATTCGTGTCACTATCGTCCAAGAGAACGCCACAGAAAAAAACACTTCGAGTATACCAAGGAATGTATCGAATTCAACTTTCTAATTTAAGTAAGCCGGTTGTGTAATAAGTAATGCTAATTTCTCGACTCCTACGACTCAGTTAGGCCTAAAACGCAAGTGACTCAGCCAAATTGAGAGAATGCCGCTAAGCGACGAATCTAGTAAACGACTCTAGATTAAGGAGGAAAGCTCTACAGAGAGATCAGCGAGGACAGATATGAGCGCAGTGAACAAATATTATTAGCACATTTACCGATTCGTTTGAGGATTTCAATGCCAGCTTTATAGTCGGTATCGCAGAGAGCTTGAGCTCGTTCCAACATTACCGCCGCCGCCATTTCTTTACATGTGCTCGTAGTTGATTCTCCTTCTTCAGACATTAGATGGCACCACCGATAGGGCCTCCTCCATAGACAGTATTTTTAGTACAAATGAGCAACATGTATGGTGAATATTGTTGTTAGTCGTGACTTGTTGACGTCATACGCATGAGCAATAAGTCCTAGTGGTTATCAAGGACCGAAGGAAAATCTCCCATTGTTATGACATGACCTCCTTTATTATTACAGACTTGATTTACTGAATAATTTCCATTGTTGCTTTTTGGCATTTCTCAATTTTGCCATGGCGCTGTTTAACCTCTTTTTTTTTTACCAACTGAGATAAACAAAATGTAGTGCAAAAAAAAAATACAAAACGTATTAAAAATTTTTTGCATAGAATCTTTTAGTTTAAAGGAGTTAAATAGCGAATAAAAAGAAAACTAAATTTGGTTAATGAAATGGATGCTTATTCAGTTTGTTTTTAACGTCACTGAAAAGTCACCTGACCATCTTAGTCCAAGCAAGAATGTAACCTTCATTGTTGGAAACAATCAAAGAGGGAGGTTCAATGACGTATATTAAATATAGACTCCGAATCCTATTGTTAACAGCGGCAAAAAGTGAAGCAAATTGAGCTATGATAGTTCTGGGCAGGAGTGAGCCGTGGAGTAATTAGCTGTCTGGCTGCTTTGTTTTTGAAAGTTTTGGGCCCGAGGAATAATTATTTATTTATTTATTTATTTATTTATTTATTTATTTAACAATCAGCATTCCTAACATCAAAGATAAACTCAATTTTCATGTTGTATAGACATTACATATTGGGCAATCAAACGTTTAGTATGTGCAAGATGATTAACATAGTCTTTAGTTTTACATTCCATCATAGTTGTTCGTAATTGTTCAGGCAACGAATTCCAATCGTTAAGAGAATTGTAAGGAAATAATCTATCAAATTTTTTGGGAATGATTGTAGGAAGAACTAATTTATATCTCTGAAAAGTGCGAGTTAAACTGTCATTCTTCGCCCATTTAGCAATAAAGTGAAACGGGTGAATATTGTCCTTTAAGGCTATATAAATTTCTTTCAGCCTTGCGTTAAGTATGATAGTGTTAAAATTTGGAAGGCCAACTCTACTGCAAGCATTTGTGATAGAAGTATATTTGCCTAACGAAAAGGCTGTGCGAATTATCTCATTGTATTTAGTTTTAAGTCTAATTAGCAAAAATCTAGAAGCAACGGACCAAAGTTGTTCTGCATGGTAACAACTGTACAAACAGACACGAAAAAGGATCAGTAATCAGTAATTTTCCACAAGCTTAAATCAAAAATACGTAATTAAAATGAAAGTACATAACTGAAAAACTATCGAAACGAAATTGAAATTGAAACCATGATTGAAAACTTCTTTATAAAATTTAATGATGAAATACTTCAAATACAAAATAAACGAAAAGATAAACTTATCACTCCGTGATCGGCGTGTGAAAGAATTATTAATCAGCTACTCTCGTGTTTAGTCATGTATTTTGCATCATTTTCACTCACTTTCGGCCATGACAGTTCTGGGCATGGAGCTTCCCAATTTGCTTCAAATTACAACAATTCCTTCAGAGTTTAATATACGTCATTGGGGAGGTTAACGAGGCCAACGAGAAAGACAGGCCTCGAAGCGAAAAAGTCACCTGATCATCTGGGTCCGAACAACAATCCAATCTTCATTGTCTCCATCTTGGATGTAAACAATGAGTGTTTTTCCGATTGTTGGAAACAGTGAGGGTTGGATTGTTGTTCAGACCCAGATGGTCAGGTGACTTTTCCGCTTCGAGGCCTGTCTTTTTCGTTGGCTTCGGGAGGTTAAACAGCGCCATGGCAAAATTGAGAAATGCCAAAAGCAACAATGGAAATTATTCGGTAAAACAGGTCTGTAATAATAAAGGAGATCATGGTTATAATATAAGAGGGAAATATCCTATTGTTAATTAATACAGAGAAGTGATCCATGAACTTTTAAGACAAGCTTTTCTTTTTATTTTTTTATTATTTTTGTTCTGTTAATGTTTCAATTTGAACTTACATGGAAACCCCACATAGTCTAATCGCTTTAACAATGGAGTCCTTGTATTGCTAAGTCAATGACCTAGAAAAAACAACTGGATTGCGCGTGGCACGGTTTGGAGTGAAGCCACCGGATGTGCAATCCGCCATGTTGGGAGGGCAGAAGTAGAATACAAGCAATGCATTTAAGTAAAGTTGTGGCTTCTTTTCCTTATAAAATTGGGGAGTTTTAACATTTTATTTACTGATATGATTAATAGGTTTATTTCCTTTTTTTTGTATTTAAATAGAAGAATACTCCAGGTATTTAAAAGCTTTCAAAACTGTATAAAATATACTACAGTGACAGTAAGTGACTGCAATGTTGGAATGTTAATATTCACAAATTTATTGATGAGCAAATAAAACAGTTGTAGCGATCACAGGAGCTATGCGGATGGATACAGTTGGCAGAGACTCATTGTCAGCATGAGGAAACGACAGGAGTGATACAGTCACAGAGTAAAGCGCGCGAGGATTTGCTCACGAGCTACACTCTACTCACGCCTACTCCTCCATGCTCGCCGCTCGCTCATCCATACGAACTGAATTCCTATAATATTGTTATTTAATGTAGTTAGTAAATAGTTAGATAGTAGTAAATAAAACATGTTGCTATGGACGTCATGTCTCTTTTATTATCTGACCCGAGATACACGACAAGAGATAACAACACAGTTCTGGTTACATGTGATCTGATTTTGATTTCTGTTTCTTTATCAGAGAGTTTATTACACAAATGATTCATTCTTATATTACTGTAACTCTTAGAAATTAATTTTATCAGTCTAAAAACATGATCCATCACATCTTGGCTTGGATGTTTCGGACCACCATAAGCTGATTTTCAGAAAAACCCGTGGTGGTTTAAAATATCCAAGCCAAGATGTGATGGATGTTTATGAAGCCACGGAAAGATGCTTTCGAAGGATGATGGCAGCAAACAACAACAGGCTTCCACAAGCAAGAAGTGTTGCAGAAATTTTTTGTTCTTGTGTTTTTCACGAAGTTACCCGAAAGCCATTTATCAGTAGTCTGGATGAGCATCTTTACGATTCTTCCCCAACTAATAATCATGTTTTCAGACTGATAAAATTAATGTCTAAGAGTTACAGTAATATAAGAATGAATCATTTGTGTAATAAACTCTCTGATAAAAAAAACAGAAATCAAAATCAGATCACATGTAACCAGAACTGTTTAATTTGCTCATCAATAAATTTGTGATTACATGTATTAACATTCCAACAATGCAGTCACTTACTGTCACTGTAGTAATGTTTACACAATTTTCAAAGCTTTTAAATACCTGAAGTATTCTTCTATTTAACTACATAAAAAAGGAAATAAACCTAATAATCATATCAGTAATTAAAATGTTAAAACTCCCCGATTTTATAAGAAGAAGAAGCCAAAAACTTCCTTACTCCACATTGCATATATTCTACTTCTGCCCTCCCAACATGGCGGCGCTGCGACTTCCGGTGGCCTCACCTCTAACTTCTAATAACCATGCCTCTAGTAACGCCTCTAGTAACGCCTCCAGTTGTTCTCTAGGTGGCGTTGCCTCTAGTAAGGAGCCAACAGCGCCAAGCGCAGTCCAGTTGTTTTTTCTAGGTCATTGGGCTAAGTATGCTGAAATTTTTTCGTTTTCGCGGTTTATTTTGAAAAAAAAACACAATTTCGCACTCTCTTATTTTGCAAGCATCTATAGGCCTCGTACACCTTAGCTTTCGTCGCGACTCTGCGCCACTAAGCGGCAGTTTCCGGCAATAGTCCTGTGAGACGCTGAGACTATCAGCATAGGGCGAAGGGCGATTTCGTTCTCATCTCAACAATCCAGTAGTCAATCCACGTTTTATTTTATTAATTAGAATTTTGTTAGTTGCCAGGCTATTTTTGCAGTATGAGTAATAAAAATTGCTCTGTTATGGGCTGTAGCAATACCTACAAAAATACGCTCGTTCTCTAATGCCGTGTCTGACGATCGAGATGCTTCTTCATATTGACAGTATCGTTTATGTTTGTTGTGCGTTAGCATACCTTCAGAGTCCCATTATACAGGAAAAGCAGACCTGAGTCTGTGGAAACATATGTTTTCTTTCTGAATAATAATTTTAAATTTCTTTTCATACAACATGATCTAGAGTTACGATGCTTCGAAGCAAAAATTTGTTATTCACCGCTTCCATCGTTTCTGAGAAGCATCGTAATTCTCAGATTATGAAGGGTTTTTTTTTTTCCCTGAGTGGATGCCCCCTTACCGTGGGTCAGGAGTTTGGGTGCTTCAGGGATTCTGTGAGCCACGGTGGAGATATAGCTATGTGAGGGTCACCCTTACCAGAAAGGTCATGGTTAAGAAGTGAGACGAAGAGTATCCAAACAAACATATCTCATGTTGTCGACGAATGAGAGAAAGTATGAAGTTTTTTTTTTTGTTTTTTTTTTTCATATGTTGTATGAAAAGAAATTTAAATTATTATTCAGTGTGAATTTATCACAACGTATCTTATTTACCGTACTATATTTTTTTTTAATTGGCTAACAGACTAATAAATTATGAAGTACTATTTGTAACCGTTTCAGCTTCTCTTTTTAATGGTTTCACAGTTTTTACAAATGTTGAGATATAGTGTGATTCCTCCTTAACTTAAATGCCAAAATAAAGAATTTATTTTATTTATTGATTTGTAATTTTGCAAGCAACAGGCTATGACAGCCTAATAAAGCTTACAAGAATAAAAATTATAAATAGTAGAATATAAAAAAGAATAAATATAATATTATTAAATATAAACAAGGAAAATGATCATAAGATAAATGTAACATTTCAAAATGATTTTTAACATAGTGATTATAATTTAAAAAAATATAAATCAATAAAAATTGTAAATTATACAGTAATACAAAGAATAAACGTAAAAATATTAATCATCGATTCTCTGAAGAATTGTGTATGAAAAATAGGCAAGAAGCCGCATCGTAACACAACATTGCAATCCATTTTACTATTTGCTATTAGCGCATTCAGCCAGCACCCTCTGTAAAAATTATTTCAGAGGGTGCTGATTCAGCCTCTCTCTCCCCGTAGCCTTCGAGATATTAGGCCTCCGCATCGCCTCTCATTTCAATGCTTTCCTCCGTGCCAGCGGAAGTTCAATTTTTTAACGCTAGAGGGGGATCATCAGGGATAAAACAAGGGTGGATTCAAGCTTAATCTATGGAAACTACAGACGTTGATAAAATTATTTCGTGAATTTAGAGGAAAAACAAATACTTCGAACGCAGTTTTTTTTTATTAATTTGTATTTTGCTTTTCATTGATTATATATTTTTGTAATTTATATTTTTTGTATTCTCTCGTTGAGATATTTCGTTGTTTTTAAAGTGCTAATTCGTTGCGCCCGTGCACTGCACACCTTTGCCTTCATTAACTACGCCCCTGCTTCAGTGTTAGTGTAAACTTGTTTGTTTTCAGAGGCCATGTGTTATTAAATTAATCATTTAATAAAAGTACTTTATTTTGAAATTATTGAAATCCAATTTCGCTTTATGCTGTCATCAGCCCGAAACCTACATTAACAGGTATTTAGTTGTTTTGTTTTTTTAAGTTGAATGTACGTTCAACAGCCTGTTGTTGGATGTATCAATAAAATCGATAATAATACAGACGATCTCGTTTGATAAATCGTCTAGAGCATGATATCAAAAAACAGATGGAGGTAGGTAATTACCCCTCCCTCTTCATCTGTTCTTGATGATATCGAATCGGGGTATTCGTTTTTTTCGAAATCGGTTAACCAACGTCAGACGTTTTTTGAGTCTGAACGCAATAGACCGTGGCAACCGAGAAGACTCAAATCGGCCCACGTATCAATGATTGTTTTATGCAGACCATTCCAGATGACGTGTGGTGAAAAGTAGTTTAGCATTGTGTATGTTATGTTAAAATGATTGATAAACCAAGAACAGATGAAGGTACGTGTGTGAATACCTCCCCCCCCCCCCTGCCCTTCATCTGTTCTTGATAAAACATTTTATTTCAATATTTTGTGTGTGAATAATTTCCGATTTTAAACCGATTTTTCACTTACATCGAATATATTGCTCATTATGATAAATGCAGATCGATTTATATTAAGATTCGATTCAAAGAAAAACCAACAACACAAAACAGTAATTCGTTTTGATGCCAATTCGTTTTCATTAAAATGTGCGAGCGTGACGTTTGAAAAATGTTAAAAATATGTTGGAATAATTTCGTTTCATTAATTTCATTCAGTGCAATGAAAACAAGACCACATATGGATCGCGTCATTTGCTCTTGGTGAAAATTATACAATAAACCGGTGTAAAGACAAATTCATCAATATTACATAAAGATATGCATAAATGTAAATGAGTAAAGGAAATTCAGTTAAGTAATGATTTTTCTCTAAAGTTTTAAAGTGATAATGTTCTTTTATAACAAGGAGAACCTCCCATAAGTACAGGCAGGGATGGATGGGGGTAGGGTTATTTTTTTCACATACTTATAGAATTTTTATTCCACTGTCAATTTGAGCATATAATAAGAATTTCCCTATAAAATCATTTCCATGAAAGATAGTTTTCTTTATTAGATCTAATTTTGTCGTGAGAGCCAGAATTTTGCGAGATAAAGTCGGATAAATTAGCATAGCGATGAGGTAGAAAGTAGTTGTTTATCCCTGACGAGCGCCCATTAGCGGTCAAAAATTGAAACTGCCTCGGCACGCTATTTCAAGCCCGATCCGGAGGCCTAATATAATAGGTTATTATTAGGCTATGCTAATATCTCGAGAACTTACAAATTCGCCGCTATGAGCGCTGAAACTAGAAAAACGGTGCTGCCATCTGAGAGGCGTACGAGGCCTATAGTAGCTTCAGATGAGTAACATCACGGATGAGGTAAAACGGATACGACACTCGGCATTTTTTTTAAACTGAGGCTCTACTGCAACCACCAGAGGGCGAGAGGAG
>JAHWFO010015540.1:501509-538460 GCA_023313115.1 Rhysida immarginata | reverse complement strand
CGACTTTGTGTTTACGATACGAGACTAGAACGATTTAAAAAAGATTGTTTTAAGTGTGAAATTCAGTGATATTAGCTTTTACAACGTTTTTTAACTATGAATACGAATTTGAAGTATCTCCTATTCATCTACCTTAAATACAATACGATCTGTGTCTTCATGGTAAGAATTGCGAATCCGCAGCGTTGTATAGGAAAGTTGCTGAAATTCCACGAGCCACCTTTGCGCCTCCTCCTTTGATGCCACATTGACACGGAATGGTGACTGAAATCTCGGCTCGTTCATAAATGGAGTCTCTTCTATGAATGACACCAATCTGTAGTAAAATCCATGAGGCACAATATCCTAAAAAAATCACAAAAAGAAATTGTACAGAAAGAAAATTGCACAGAAAGGAATTTATTTATGAGCGGCGAAATTACTTTAAGCACAGCTGGTAATCACTTTTCACCGACAGTTGCCATGTTGTAAAGCAGCTGCCTATCGAGCCAATAAGAGCGCAGCAAGATCGGCCCATAAAGAACTGTTGTAACTTTTGCAAACAAGCCTCCGGTCCAATGCTGTCATTGCATAACGAAGACTCGAGAAGCCTTCTCGTCTACGAATATCTGACGCCAATACCCCACTTCCAAACGGGTCAAGAAATTTAATGGGGCTGACGGTGCAGGCTGTGGCGGAAGGTACCCGGTCATTTGGCCGACGGACATTTGGCCGACGGACACTTGGCCGACGGACATTTGGCCGAACGGACATTCGACCGAACGGACATTTGGCCGAACGGACATTTGGCCGAACGGACATTCGACCGAACGGACATTTGGCCGAACGGACATTTCACCGAACGGACATTTGACCGAACGGACATTTGGCCGACGGACATTTCACCGACGGACATATGACCGAACGGAAATTTAACCGACGGAGAAATTCATTTAATGAAAAAAAAAAATTTTTTCAGGACGTTATTTCGTATAACAAATCTTATGAGACAAATCTGTTTAATTCTTTCTACTAAGCAAGCATATTGTATGGACCTATAAAATTATTCTTTTTTGTATGTCTTTTTAAATAAATGTTTGTTTTTATAACGTTAGGTAGGTTAAGATGGGAACCAGACAAAATGCAACTAAGGGTCTTGTATTATTTAATAACATCAAGTCTTTTCTTGTATGTCTTTTGAAATGAATATTTTACTTCTATAAAATGAGATACTCATTAGTGATAGGCAAATATTTGATATTAGATCGTGGTAGTAAAAGTTTATTCCATACACATCAGATTTCTGTCCTGTTTTATGAGAGCACAAAAATTCTTAATCCGATTGTATCAACTACGAAAATTCTGACAGTATAGAGGACGAGAACGTATGCGATACCAAAGTATCGCCCTTCACTAATACCAATCTTGATTTTCATTAGGTTAGGTTCGTTACGAGGTTGGTTTTGTAAAATTCCCTGACTTATTCCGGGGATGAGCTTTCGGATTGGTTTAATAATGGGAACATAAAACGTCGGAAGGAATCGAAATAATCAAATAAAAAAATCCGATGTAGTTACGACTATATCGAGTTGGAATTATTCGACACTTTTAGTCGACTAAGGACCAAATTATTGCGATATTTTAGACTATGGACGATACTTTAATATCGCATATTTTAGAGTCATCGATACTGTCAGAATTTTCGCATTTGATACTATCCGATATTAGAATTTTTGTCTTCTCATAAAACCGGACAGAAACCTGATGTGTATGGAATAAACTTTTACTACCACGATCTAATATCAAATATTGCCCATCACTAATGAGTATCTCATTTTATAGAAGTAAAATATTCATTTAAAAAGACATACAAGAAAAGACTTGATATTATTAAATAATACATTTGCATTAGTCTGGTTCCCATCTTAACCTACCTAACGTTATAAAAACAAACATTTATTTAAAAAGACATACAAAAAAGAATAATTTTATAGGTCCATACAATATGCTTGCTTAGTAGAAAGAATTAAACAGATTTGTCTCATAAGATTTGTTATACGAAATAACCTCCTGAAAACATTTTTTTTTTTCATTAAATGAATTTCTCCGTCGGTTAAAATTCCGTTCGGTCATATGTCCGTCGGCCAAATGTCCGTTCGGCCAAATGTCCGTTCGGTGAAATGTCCGTTCGGCCAAATGTCCGTTCGGTCGAATGTCCGTTCGGTCGAATGTCCGTTCGGCCAAATGTCCGTTCGGCCAAATGTCCGTCGGCCAAGTGTCCGTCGGCCAAATGTCCGTCGGCCAAATGACCGGGTACCGTGGCGGAATATCTTGCCTCCAATTCAATGGAATTTCCTTGCAGCGTTTACGGCGTGGCCGAGGTTTTTCCTTCACTCGCTCTCGTCCGCTGTCTTCCGACGCTGCGGCGTTGTTTCCCGTCGCTCCTCCATTACTCGCTATTCCAGTCGAGTTTCGCATAGAAGTCGCCCTTCTTGCAACAAACCGTTTGGTTTCAACGCGACGTGCAGCATATCTTTCTGCTCTTTCTCCAAACGTCGCTTTCCTCTTTGCCTCTCTTGCTCTCGTGTTCTCTTTTTCTCTACCTTCGGCTCCTCCGTTTTTACGAGTCGAATTACCCGCATTCCGCCTATCCTCGTTCACCACTGGCGCCCTCTGTTGCCGAAAAATTCTTCCTTTGTTACAGCGAGGTTTGCTTTGCTGTAACACTTAATCTTTTGTAAATACAAATGCCATATGACTTCTTTTCCTCGGGTATTTGTCAACGTATACACTTATACAATGTTTATATTACAATTCCGTTTCTCTTTTGACACAAGTCACACGTATTTTTCTGTGTTGATTTCTCACCAGCAACATGGCAGAGTAAGGGTGACGTAGGCAGAGTTGACGTTCAAATACACGTTTTCGAATTAATGTTAGGGCTTGCACTGGTTAAGGCAACAACCCACGCCTCGTCTGTTGTCGCCGATGGTTGAAAAACCTATAGTCGCCGATCTGTCTGGTGTTCAGCACGGATCTTCGCTGGTCTGGGTTTAGGACGCGTGATCGGGGTGATGGCTAATCAGTGCTGGAGACCTCGGTATGGACAGCGCAGCCAGGCTCAAGCCCTGGAGCAATATGTATTGGATTGAGTTAACCGAAAACAGTCGATTTAATAAATCTCACATCGGTAAACCTTTTGGATATTTTCACACTTTATAGTTCTTGTTTGTGGAATATACCAGTGACCTAATCATCTCTTGTAATGTTTAATCTTTAATTTTATAAACGACCTGTCTTCTATCGCCATTTTTTGAAAAAACTCAAACGTTAATGGCTTCATCTACAGTAGTAACGTTTGATTTCGTACGTGAAATATTCACGCCCTGCAATCATAGCGCGACTGCCGAGGAGGTATGCAATCGTCACGCAGTTTCAATGACAGGGTAACACATCTCGCATGCTGTCATCAGCTAGCTATAGAAGGTGTTGTCTGTACTCTTGTGTTCTGCACTTCAAGTTGAAGTCCGGTAAGTTGTCACAAGATTTGGGAGGGGTCGCGATAGCGAGCGCCCAAACCCCAGTTCATGTGAGGAGACGTTTTGAGCAGACGACGGCGGATGGTCGAAAGCCGGTGGTGAAAGCGCCTTATGTTAGAAGGAAGGGAGAAATCAAGGATTTTGAGGTTGGCGGTTGGAGAGATGTTAGAAGAGAGACGCGGCGCGAACCAATGAAAAAGGAGAGAAAATTGGAGAGGAGACGAGGAGTGGAGAGTTACCGAAGATTCCGATGAAAGAGGACGTTTTCGAGAATCGGGGTGAGGCAGTTGAGCTTTCCGGGCGTTCGGCGTTAAGAGGTTCTTCCGGGCGCGGGCACGAGCGGCAGGTAAGAAATTCCAATTCTTATTCCGAGTCTAATACGGAAAAACGGGTTAAATTGAACTATCTGCACAAATCGCGAGTCAAATCGCAAACGCAAGTCTCACTCTCGGCCCTGCGGGCCTCGCCGGTCACTGTTTTCCGTTACTCGAACGCCTTCGGCGTTCTGTCTACGACGTCCCCCTCCGGGGGCAAATAATTGATATATACCCCAACCTATTTGGTTACAGGGGGCAGTTGGTTTCCCCCCGGCCAGTTACAGGAATCGCGACAATTCAGTTTGCGGAATAAGTCATCTCGCGATTTGTGCAGATAGTTCAATTTAACCGAAAAACGGACTAGTCGCCGTGTTCGTCGCGGGAACAAGGAAGGCGTTATCTCCCGAACGCCACAAGTGGAAAGCTCACCAGCCCCGGTTAGCACGCGTCGGTGGAAAAGGCGACGTCCGTTTCACAAAAGTGATTCGGCCAACCAAGCCTCGCATAAGACGTCGGCTGCGGTTGACAGCCGTGTAAGCAGAGGAGGAGACGTTATTCCATCACGGGAGCCAACGGCGTTGGTTTGCGTGGACGTGGAGAGTGAGAGCAGCGTAAGCGCGCATAGCACTGGTGTTCCATGCGTTGCGTGCTGCGAAACTCGCAAATTACCCTCATCCAGTGAGTGCGAGTTGCGTTTCGCGCATTGGTGGTGTGATTCCGTGTGTGGGTGTTGTTGGGCGAATGAGGTGTGTGCAGGTGATCTAATTGCTGCTAACAATAACATATATTTCTTCTGCCCCTATTGCATTAGGTACTCGTGTGGTCACCCTCATCCCAGACGAGCAATTCCGTCCCTGGGTTCCAGTAGTCCTCCCCCCAAAAGGACTACGCGACGAGTTCATCGTTGCGAACGGAGTCAGACGAAAATAGCCGTAGGAGAAATCGGTCATCACGAGCCGGGATTCGTAAGCAGCGGATTCCGAAAGTGACCTTCTGAAATTCCCGAGGAAAAGGCAAAATTCAAAGGCCAAGGCGAGGAGGTCTCGTCAATCATTTTACGAATCCTGACAGTGGACGTTGTCAGACGATATTGAAATTTCGTTTATTTGAACTATTAATTAATTTGCTATTCGTGAGTTGAACTATGTGAAAACTAGAAGTAATATAATTGTTGACTTTTTCTAAGGCGCCTGTTTATCTCGTTGGACCAGTGCGTTAGCTGTCTCGGTATTTCTGGACCCGAGCAGGAGGGCCGAGGGTCTTTCATAGAATTTAAAAATTAACCTTGGATAGAGTTTCCTCCGAAGTGGTGGGAACCTCTTAGAATAAATGTTAGTTATTTTTCCGTAAAGGGATTTATTCCTCGCCCGTTCACGAGCGTTTTGACAATGGACAGCTGGCGTTAGATAATTGGCTTAGTCGTTAAAAGCTGGCGTTTTAAGTTAGAGTCTTAGAAGCCATTAAGTTTGTTTACAATTATTATTTTATGTTAGCAGTACTCGTATTAAGAGTTATGTATTTTCTAATGATCGCACGGGACAAGTTGCAGGAGGATTGCGTGGGCGATCATTGTTAGTAACAAGAAAGTGTAATTACCCAAGACAATTCTATTATTTTAAATAAAACCTTTTTATTTATATGCGCAAACTTTGCAATTCTTTTAAAACCCACAATCACCCGACTTTAGGTACGTTACATAAGTCCTTGTTTATACATCAGAAGAGGTTAATCAAACTTTAGACATCTGGTATTCTTCAGGAGTTCGAGCTGTCACTTTGTGTGCAGAGAGAGCACATGGTGTTGGTTTGCCTCTGCATAACAGAGATCCGACCAAAATAGGTTTTTCCACTTTGTGGAAATTTTCCAAGTCCGCTCTCAAGAGACCGAGAATCTGGTAGCACAAGGTATCTGCTCGAAGAATCAGGGATCTGTAGTGGATCTGCATTCGCAAGTGAATCGAGAATCACTGTACTGAGTAACCTTCACCGGGTTGACACAGGCGTAATTCAACAAAATAAGAAGAATTTTTGAAATGCATATAAAAAATGATTTTTAAACACACCTGTTTTTTTAACGAAGAATAAAGCCGATCTTTGTATAAGTTGAACTGTTTATGTTTTTTTTTTTAATTTCCTTGAGTACGACCGAAATCATATTGTCTTCTGAGAATGTGAAGGTAGGTATCTGGAGAGCCATAAACTCGAGAAGTGAACATCAGCACGATAAATACGAAAAATCTTTAAGATGCAGTTCAAAGACAAAAATTTAGAATTCAAACATTAAAAATCGTCCAAAAAGCGTTCAGTAAAACTGTTGAACATATAAAAAGTAAATTTTAACAAGACACTGTGGCAGCCAATCAACGTGCGGTTCAGGGTTAAGCTACTATGTTTGTGTCACCTGTCTTCTGATTGGTTGTTGAAGGTGATATCATCGCCTTTGTTGTGAGATGGGAAATTTGGTAAAAATAAAGTCAGTCGTTCTCAAGTCGTCTCCTTGTTCATTTCGTAGTATTATTACAACACCAAAGACTGAAAAATAAAATTACCCTGTGAAATCGTCAGACAGCGTAAATCACCTGAATATTTTTTGACTTTGAGGAGATTTCGGGTAACCGAAAAGCTGTCTACGTAAGAATTGGTGAACTCAAAAACTGTCGATTTTAGTTTTTGTTTTCAAACAAAAGTTGACGTTTTAAAATGAAATTAACCTTGAATCCCCATAGAGCATTAAAATCAGCTGACCATTTTCCAGCTTTCAGATGATTCCGTGTAATCGAAAAACGAAACCAGCAGGGTTTCGTGAAACGAAATTCCCGCTCTTGTGTTTTTTGTAAACCAAAAAGTAGCGTCTGAAAGTTTCGTGTATTGGAAAATTCGTCGGACGTATAAAAACCATTAACGAAAAACAGTACCCACGACACTGCAGCGCAACCTTACTCATTTCAACTCAACACCATCGATTAACACTGATCAAGAATACATGTCGCATATTTGGTTATTAGGGAAATGTATGTTATATTTTCAATCTTTAGATATTCGACCAACCAACCAACTAGCTAGCCAACCGATCATTACTTTAATTTTAAGAGCACTGTTACATAATGAATGACATTTTTTCTTTGAAAAATTAAGAATATTTACACATGTTGAAACAGTACATATTCGGTTCATCAAAATTAATATTAACAGTGTGAGTTAATTGTAGTTCACACAGAGCTAATGAATTTGCTTGAGTGACTGAAGGTGAATTGGTGAATGAAAGTGTCAAACATATTTGAAACTTTAATGATGGAATCACTGTACAATATAAGGTTTATAATAATTCCGTTAACTTGTGTTAGCATAAGGAATTTTTGACTAAGCAGTTGACTGGAAACAAACCACTGAAAGGGGTAAAAAACGCGACTGAAAAACGCGAGGTCTGCGCAAACGTTTATCGTAACAGATGTTGACTTAGGTGACGGTGGCGGCGGTGTATGTTATACTTGAACAACGTGATTACCCCTGCCCGCGCATAGTTGTCAAAATGAAAGACATTAATGAGGCGAAATACTTGTAAAACTAATGCAGAAACGTATTTCACATAACCTGAGTGGTAATGTTACCGCGTTATAGCGTGGATTACCGCAAACGTTTAACGTAACAGACGACGACTTAGATGTCAACCAACTGGTAAATGTACTACTTGAATTACGTGAAAAACCATGGTGCAGGAGACGAAGACATTTTAGCGTAAACATTTATCATATCAGCTGCCGATTTAAGTGATGGTCACTGCCAATTATGTGAATAAAAGAACATCATTGGTCACTGCAGTGAATGTTATACTTGAGCCACGTGGTTACCTCTTGCCCACTCAAATATGTCGAAATGTAAGACATTAATGATGCGAAATACTAGCAAAAGTAAAGGAAACGTATTTCACATAACGTGACTGGAAATTACGAAGAATTTTTAGCATTGTTTAGCGTGCGAAAAAGAAAGAATAACAAACAGTAAATTGATGTTAAAGCGAACGAAAAATTTTATTAATCAAAATTTCAGTGAAAAGAGTAACAAGAGCCATAACGAATGCACCTGCAACTAGCTGGATAGGGGACCCCGAAGGATTGCAACAGTAGACGGATAATAGTGAGTCTATCATTACATTATCACCTCTTAGGCAGAGCAGTCAGCAGAGCAGTCAGCAGAGCAGAGGTTGCTAAAGTAACCTTCGGAGATCACAGCTGGATGCTGGCCTTGTTTGAGTTGGCTCACTATACGCATGCCACACCTGGTGGGGGATAGAAATTAGGAAGAATGTGTAACTGACTGAGCGACCCGCTTATACAATCGCCTTACGATCAACTAAACACCAAACGACGATAGAGAAGGCTTCAAACCCATCTAACTTACAATTTCGTTGCCCTACCTACTTTACTAACAAAACCGTCTAAAGACCCAAAAATAGAAAAAGAGTAATGACCCATGTTTTACTAAGTAACAATATTAACCAATGCCCCTCAAAATGTGAACTTAGTAATACCTTAAAAGTGAAATTTGCACTTAAACATTTATTATGCAATACATGTTAACTTAGAATATTTAACATTTGTGCGTGCTTAAATACATAAAAATTAAAGTTTGAATTTTTATTTTATTTTTTAGAGCGTCGGTTAAAATTATAGGGAGTAAAAAGCAATCTATAAAATAGTAACTAAAAACTGAAAATCCTGTAAACTTTTCATCAGCATCATCATTATTATATATAATTATTTTTATAAGAAATGAATGCAAAAGCAGAAAAACAGAGACATGGAAATGCGGAGATAAATTTTCCAAGCTTACGATTGCCCGCAAGAACTAAGAAATGAACAAGTCCTACCGCACATGTGATGATATTGTATTAAAATTGAAACACTGCATTTGACATTAGCAAAATGCGGCAACCCTATGGAAGAGACGCGGGTTTTTTAGCTTAGATTAGCGTGAACATCGAACACAGTGGCTATCGCGGCTGATCACGTCACGGATACGCTAGGCTTCGTACGGCCAGTGTGATAAGAATTACGTTGTGACATTCGTCAATCGCAAAGAATTGCGGCTTGTTTGTCCTCCCCCTCGCACGTGGTCCTAATGTCGGCGCCTCTACACGTGGCTATGAGACCCCACACGTCCACTTGGAGCTGCAGCAGAGTTATGGGAAGTTCCAGCAACAACCACCAGGCGGCGAGTGGATCGAGCCGGAGCGCAACCAATCAGGAACTAGATGACCCGAGGGGACTGCTGGGTAATGCAGGAAGTGTATATATATTTCAACACCCCCACTCAAAGTTATAATATTAAATCAAGTTAGTCAACCCGATACATCTTCTTAACTTCACTTCTGGGAGACTCTTCGTTAGCACATCAGCAATCATTTCATCAGTTGGTTTATACTGAAGGTTCACTATACCAGCATCTGACACTTCTATTATGAAATGATACCTGACATCAATATGTTTGGTTCTCTTATGATGAACCGGGTTCCTTGCTAACTGCAGGCTTCCCTGATTGTCATTGTACAAAGTTATCTGTTCTGATTTTTCCTTATCGCTCATGCACTTCTTTAAATAGATGGCTTCTTTGGCCGCTTCAGTGAGAGTCATATACTCAGCCTCAGTGCTTGATAGCGCAACAGTTCTTTGTTTACGTGATTCCCAGCTAATCGCTGTACCGCCAAGGGTAAATACATAGCCGGTATATGATCGGCGATCAATTTCACAGTTACCCCAGTCAGCGTCTGCATAACCTACAAGTCCTTTTTCACTTTTGCTGAACTCCAAACCGTAAGTGATTGTTCCTTTTAGATATCTTAGTACTCTTTTTGCGTATTTCCAGTGCTCTTCTGTGAAATTTGTACAGAATTGACTCAGTGCGCTCACTGCATATGCGATGTCAGGACGCGTTGAAACAGCTAAGTACATCATCGATCCAATAAGTTGTTGGTATGGATGTTTCGTTTTATCTTGTAATTCACTTACTGGTTTGAATTTGTGGTTCACATCCAGCGGTGTTTTTACGGGCTTGCAGTCATACATATTGAAACGCTTTAGAATTGCTTCTGTGTACTTCTTCTGTGACATGGTGATGCATGACTTGTCCTGCTTGAACTCAATTCCTAAACAGTAACGGATGGGTCCCAAGTCTTTCATCTGAAACTTTTGGTTCAATGCATTTTTAACTTGCGTCACCCAAGTCTCGTTGTCTGAAGCGATCAGAATATCGTCAACATAAATTGTCATTAACATCATATTGTTCTTCCTTTTTAAGGAGTATAAGCATGGATCGCCTTTTGATGGTACTAGGTTTAAGGCTTTTAACTCGTGGTCAAGTCTCTTGTACCATTGTCGACCCGCTTGCTTTAGTCCATAAAGGGCTTTGTTAAGTAAACATACCTTCTGTCCTGGCTTACGGAGTTCATTAAGCCATTGTTTAGCAGTGGTTTCGACTGTCTTGCCCTGTTTACTTGAAAGGATTCGTTGTAGAATGTCTTCCAACTTTTCTGGAAGTTCCATGTATATCTTTTCTTCTACATCTCCATTCAAATATACCGTCACAATATCCATTTGGTGGATGTTGAGGCCATACTTCACTGATAGAGCTGCCATCATTCTAACGGTACTTGCTCTGGATACTGGAGCAAAAGTTTCGGTGTAGTCTATTCCAGATTCCTGTGCGTACCCTTCGCAACCAGTCTGGCTTTGAACTTTGCAACTTCTCCATTTGCCCCATATTTTGTTCTAAACACAAGCCTACATCCAATAACTTTTTGGTTCTTTGGACGACGTACTATTTGCCATGTTTGGTTTTTGAGCAATGACATGTACTCATCTTCTACCGCATTTTTCCATTCAACTGCTTTTGGACTTTCAAGAGCATTTTCCAACGTCGTTGGGTCTGACAAATTGAGAAAAGCGGTGAATTCGTCATTCTGTGGAATTTCAGCCGTTTTTGCCTTTTCTGCGTTACTCCATGAGTCATTTGAAATGGAATTCGATAGTTCATCCGATTCTTGCTCACTTACTGGCACTTCACAATATTTTTTTTTGGTCTGCCACGTTTACCAGTTTTCACTTTACTTGGTCTTCCTGGCCCATGCTTCATGATGACCTGGGATGGTCTTGTAGTCGACTCCCTTTGATCGTCTGTTTCGTGAATTTCTTCCTGTTCAGATTGTATACTTCTCGGGCTTTGAATGCGTTCATGTTGTTGTTGGAATAGATCCACTTCAACTTCTTTTATTCTATCATTCGCTGCTAATTTCTCTTTTTTCAGCAACTCTTCTGTGTCTTGTTTTGGTTTATAATAAAAACTGTTAGTGAATTTAACATCTCTACTTCTGATGATTTTTTGTTCATTCGGAACCCAAAGTCGATAGGCTTTAGACTCATCAGAATACCCAACTAAGACACATTCCTTCGATCTGCCATCTTACTTTCCTTTTCTTGGTTCATTTGTAATGGCAAAAGCTTTCAGCCCAAAAATTTTAAAGTGACTTACTGTGGGTTTTTCCCAGTCCATAGCTTGTGAGGGACTTCACCTTTCAGGCTAGCAGATGAACATCTGTTCCTTGTATAGTTAGCAGTTGCGATGGTTTCAGCCCATAGACTTGTAGGAGCTCCGGATTCAATCAGGAGACACCTTGCCATTTCCACCAAGGTTCGATTTTTTCTCTCTGCTATCCCATTCTGTTGAGGAACACTTGGAACTGTAAGTCGTCTTTTTATGCCATTTTGTTCAAGAAATTTTGTGAAAGCATTACTACAGTATTCAGTTCCGTTATCAGACTGAATAGCTTTAATGTTCTTTCCTGTGAAGTTTTCTGTAAATACTTTGTATTTCTTGAATACATCAAACGCTTCACTTCGATGCTTTAAAAATACACCTCACACCATCTTGAGTAGTCATCAATAAATGTGATGAAGTATTTAGCTCCACCCATTGAAGTCGTTCTCATCGGACCACAAATGTCTGTGTGTAGCCTATGATTTCTAACGCTTCTCGTGTTCTTTTGGAATCACAGATTTGAAATGGAATGCGACTTTGCTTACCTTCTAGGCATACTTCGCATGGCTCGAGTTTTTCTTTTAATGGTACTTTCAGTCCAAGCACTTTTTGCTTTATGGCCATTTCCTTGAGACTTCTCTCGTTCAAATGTCCGAGTTTTCTATGCCATTCTTCTAACTGTGACAATGGTTTCCTTTTCACATCAGCTAAGTTTGTGCTTTCCTCTTGTGCCTTTATATAGTACAAATCATCACAACGTTTAAAAGTCAGTATTGCTTCATGGTTTTCATTATAAATCCATGCATTCTTTTTATCAAAAAGAACTTCGTAATTTTTATCAGTGATTTTTGCTACAGACAAGAGATTTGTTCACATGCAACACATTTTAAGGCTTACTTCTTTGTGTCCACTTCCGTTAGGAATTGATAGGTTTATTTCACCTACTCCCTGGATTTGTGTTGATTCTTTTGTAGCTAAACATAGCGACTTAGAGATGACAGACATCTTCTTAAAGTGTCTTGCTTCAGAAGACATGTGCGATGTGCACCCACTGTCTAGGCACCACAATCTAGTTTGCGACTCGTGATCATGTTCATTCTTCGCAACGGTTCCGAGGACGGTTTGTTCGTTACGTAAGTCTGCGGCTAAGCATACATTATCATTCACATTTTTGGAATGGTACTCACGGTTTTTGGTTCGGCAATCTGAAGCTTTGTGCCCTGTCTTGTGACATTTGTTACACTTGTAAGGAAAAATATGCCTTTTTGTTTCGATCCTGTGGATTTTTGGTCATACGTGGAGGATTGCTTTGTTGAAATTTCTTCTTAATCCACATGGCATTTTGGGGAGACTCCTTTTTCGTGCCTCTTGCTTCGTGTTCATCGAAAATCTTGACCTTTAGGACTTCGAGTTTCGGAAGATCGTCTCGAGTTTCGATGGCACACCTGAAGTTTTCAAAGCAGTCTGGCAGCCTGTAAAGTAATATGATAGTAAGTCTTCATTAATGATTAAGTCCATCTCTTTTAACTTGTCCACTATATCGAAGAAACTTGCTACATGTTCTCTTAGATCATCTCCTTCCTTTATTTTACTTAGGATTAATCGTTTCAGCAATGTGGCTTTTTTAGCTGGACCTTTTGACATGTAAATTGACATGAGCTTGTCCCATATTTGTTTGGATGTTTCACATGCCTTAATTTGCTTCAACTCGGAAGGCTCGATTAACAACAACAAATCTGCTCGAGCTAGTTTGTCCTTTTTAGTCCACCCTTCGATAGCTTGCACATTTTGATCATTTGGAACAGGTCTGGGGATGCTTCCATCAACGTAACCCCATAGTTCATTTTTAGTCAAAACTGCTTCAGCTTGAACTTTCCAAGTATCATAATTATCTTTTCCCAAGGGTTCAATTCGGATTTGACTTGTTGCCATTTTTTTTTTTAATACTGACTGATCTGACCTTGTAATAAACTTCCACTCCGTGACTCTGGAATACGTGCTGGGCCCATAACCTATTGATGTTTATGGATCGGCGGTTGAAAGCAGTTTTGACAAGGATGACACAGTATTTAAGTGCGTAAGTTTAATAAGCCATTGATGATAAGAACAAAAATGTTTCTTTTACGGCTGAAGCCATAACAACAGAATAATATTGCATTTCTTTACAACAATGCTTAGCTTCTCTTGTTTTACACATTAATAACTTTGTTGAAGACATTGTTTACATTTTCAAATATTTTCAACATTTATTTATTTATTTAAACATACAATTTCAATTTCAACATTTTACATCCATGTGTACTCACTGAAAAACTTTATTTTGCTGCTGATGTTCCTCACATCCTGAAAAACATAAGAAACTGCTTATTGGGAAAAAACTAAATCTTTCAGAGTCAACAGTAGCCCAACATGGTATAAATTTTAATACTGTTTCAATGACTCATATTCAAACTTCAATTGAACTGCAAGAAAAAGGTGGACCAACACTAGCTCCAACTCTCTCTATGAAAATAGTGAATCCTATTGCATTTGAAAAAATGAGGGTCCCAATTGCCAAAAGCTTATTTAATAACACTGTGTCTTCAGCTTTAAAATTTTATGTTTATACAAAACGTATTCCTGAAGAAGCCATGGCCACAAGCTGGTTTATTCACCAAATTAGTAAATTATTCACCAAATTATTTTCCTTCCCTTTTCAATTTGTCTTTCGAAATATTGGTGTGTTTCTTCAGTCATTATCTTATAAAAAATTGAAAATTTAGTAAATGGTATGAAATAATGGTGAGCAGGCACAAAATGACTCTCTCTGTGAAAGAAATAAAGAACGGCTGTCTTTTTTGAGAGATACTTTAATTTAGTTTAGATCACTGAGTTTCAATGAGAAGAGACATTGGAAGCCAATCTAAACAGGACTACAACTTTCTACCATTACTGCTTTAGAACTGTTTGAGGAACTCTCTTCACGTGGTTTCCTGGATTATCTGTTAACTAGTAGGCTGTCTACTGATTGTGTTGAGAATTTTTTTTTCACAGGTTCGTGAAACTGGTGACATTAATCCAACACCTGTAAAATTAAGACATGTTATCAGAATGATAAGTATAGCTCAGTATTCCCACATACCACGCTCGGCTTCTTACGAAGTGGATGATGATGAATATTACCTTGATTTTTTTTCTAAAAATGAACACTTAAAGAAGGAAGATAAGGATACGTGTGAGCTTGACGTTTCCAGTGATGTTCAGATGAATGAGGTCCAGTTGGAAGGACTGTATTATTTAGCTGGATGAATAAATACAGCAGTGGTCGACCACACGTTCTCAATGAATGGGACCAACGGCATCTGAGTAGGATGGTCACCGCATCAGAGTGAGGGAGCGTTTTTTTGTCCATGACTGTACTTACTCGTATACATTATTCCATTGAAGCAACTGCTTAAAAATTGTTATTAACCAACTATTCAAAGTATTTCTATAATTAGTAGGTAAGCATTTTATGTAGTTTTCGTCGTTTTCTAAACTATTTTAAGTTTTTTTCATACACTTTGAAAGTAATATTTTTAGTTAAAAATAAAATAAATAAAATTTTGAAGTTTTTGATTTTTATTTATTAAAAAAAAAATTTGTTAACACTCTTTCTTTAGAAACAAAAAAGTTATCGACTTTTGATCCGAAACAGACCGTAATTTTACACAGTGGGACGGGGGGAGAAACGCAGAGACGGAGAAAGTTATCATTGCGGTGAAATGAATCGGGAGTGTCAGAAATGTGATGCAAAGCATTTTGGATATTTATTTTGTTTTCTATTTTTCATTCTTCAAAGTTTATTAATAAGCAAGATCGAGGCTAGAACAATTACACATATTTTCTTATTCTCGAATTTCGATCATTGGGGGATCCTATTTTTTTGAAATGCTCATACTCGTATTGATATCAGATTGCATACAGTGCTATTCAAAAGTATAAGACCAGGCGTTTTTTTATGCTAAAGAGAAAACAGACGCATCATTTTTTCTGACAATTTTTATATCTGTAATGAACACAAATGTCAACCAAAAATACAAGTTTGGATTAAGTAAAAATAATTCTGGAATAAGTTATGCAAAAACCCACTAAAACAATGTGCAAAAGTATAAGACCACCATGAACAAACAACACTGCGATCATGCTGTTTTAGTATTTTGTGATTCCTCCAGTTATGGATTACATCAAAAATACGTTCTGTCATGGACTCAACCAATCTCAGTAAAGTTTCACATGAAACTAACTCCCACGCAGCGAAAATTGCTGATATCAGTTCATCAGTCGTTTGAAACTGCTGCCCATCTTTATAAACATCTCTTGCCAGTAAGCCCCAAAGGTTTTCAATGGGGTTCAAGTCCTTGATCTTGCGGGCCATCGAAGAAACTTATTATTTGGTGTTTGAAAGCACAGTTTCATCATGTTGGTCGTGGGGCAGGATGTGTTATCTTGTTGAAAACTAGACTCGGGCCCTCCTGGAATTTCACCATAGGCCAGAAGTTGCTGGTTTGTCATCTTCACTGACGCCATGGGTCCATTGATAACAACACAGTCCATTTTTCGAGAGCAGAAAATCCACACCAAACCATGACTGCACCTCCTCTCATTTGGCGGCTCATCTTTACTGTTATGGCCCGCCGTAAATCACGCCAGTAAAAGTGATTGCCATCAGGCCCGTCGAGATTAAACTTCTTCTCATCAGAAAAAATTACAGAGTGCCATTCATGGCTGTACGTGGTTTTACGGGCAAAGGACAGACGTTCTGTTTTGTGTCTTGGTGTTAGGGGCGGTGCTCTCTTTTCTTTACAGTATCGTATGTTCTGTGAAGTACTCAAAACTCTTGTAATGGTGCTCGTGGAACAGGAGATGTTCATAGTGGATTTTATTTTCACTGCTGATATTTTCTTCCTGGTAGCAAGAGCACAGATGTGACGACGAGATCTTTCAGAGAGAAGTCCTAGATTTTCCATTCCCATCATGTCATCTGGCTAATACATTGGCAACAGCACATTTTGAATGACCAATCGGTGCAGCAATTTGGCGCTGCGACTTCCCACTACGGTGTAGTGTCCAAATTATTCGGATTTCAGATTCGCTGAGATGTGTGGCCTTAGGCATTGTGTATAAACCTCTGTATATTCCTTCTGACTGTACCGCAGCACTTCTGAAGTTCGATTAGTTGTGCCAATTCATTTATATGCAAAAAAGTGGTAGGGCAGTTCCATTTTTTCAGGGTGGTCTTATGTGTTTTTTGTGGGTTTTTTTGCATAACTTATTAGAGAAATATTTTTACTTAATCCAAAGTTGTAGTTTTGTTTGAAATTTGTGTTCATTATGGATATAAAAATTATCAGAAAAAATGATGCGTCTGTTTTTTCTTTAGCACAAAAAAACGCCTGGTCTTATACTTTTGAATAGCACTGTAATTTAAGCATTCTATAGAAATGTAGATTTATAATTGATTTCTTTAGTAAGGGTAATTAAAAATTTCATTATTTTGGGAATTATTATCTTAATTAATAAATCTTGTTTGCCATTTATATTAATTTTCTTTACAAATTTTCTGGTGCCAAGAGCAAAGATGACTAACCATTGCTAAGCTAAGTGCTTAAGTCACTGGGATAGAAACTGAAGCAAGGGTGCTTAGTTAAGAAAAAATATTAAATATTGGCAGGAATTAATGAGAAGAATAGAAAATGTTTTATTATTGACGGTCTTCTCTTAAATTCCTTATATCATGATAAGGAATGTCTTATTACACTGGGCAACAATTTTTTATGAAAACCATGTACCCACAACCAAAGTGATCTTTTTATACTAATTCTGTATTGCTGAAAACGAATATCAAACAAAAATTCTGAGTTGGCTACAAATATTTAGAAAATGTCATACCGAAAATCACGTTTTTTGAATGTCATAGCATGCATTATACTTGCCTACAGGTCATGTCTCTTCATTTTTCTCTTGTACTGAAGGTCAGGAGCATCTCTACTGACTGTCCAGCAGTAGTCCGCCAACATACTTGCTGACCATTTGCCCTGACACCGCTTCTGACCAACTTGAAACTGTGATCTTTGGCCATTCTCATTGAATGTAATGCAGGCCTCTTGCACGGCTGTCCCATTCACACAAGAAGCAGCTGTACATTGTAAAGCCCAGCTGCAGACCAGTCAAAGTGATGGTAGTGTTGTATCATCATAAATTCATATCCAAGCAGGTATTACGTACCCACACCTCTCATTAACCACAGCTATCATATTAATTCTCAAAGTTTGTACTTATAAGGGGTGTATACTGCATATATAGCTATATTATAATGTATATAATATATAATATCATTGCAAGTGATAATAATTACTGATTTTTCTATATATGCATTATATATAAAAGGTTGAATAAGTCATACCACGTAGCAGTCGTACCTCAAAAACTATAGCCAAAAAAAAATTTGGTTTTCATATTTGTGTTCAGGACACTTTTTTAGTGCGGATTTGGCTATTTTTAATTAAAGTACATTTTCACTGTTGACCAGTGTTATTGATGATTTTTTCCATTTCTTCATTGCTTGTGTATTCGTTAAAAATTACGCCTTTTGTTTTTCCCGTCTTCGTCTTACAAAAGGGTACACAATAATAGACCATTTCGATTTTTAAAAATATAAAAATCATTGAATTTTTTTTTAAATAAAACGAAGCGTTGAGAAATGCTAAGAGTCGGGCTTGTTTATTGCGCCATCTGGCGAGAGTGTTTCAGGAGAAAGGTTACATGTTTTTAACGAGAGTGGGCCATGGCTATTCTAGCCTTTTTCCTGAACGCGTTCGCTAGGCTACGCTAGCTCCACCCGTCCGTAGCAGGTTAGGTCAACACCACGGTCTATAGATATTCATGGTCATCGAGCTTCGGCCATTTTCCATTGTTTCGAGAAGCTAAGGAAAACAGATCGCGCCAGGTGCCGCACAGATCGCGCCAGGTGCCGCACAGATCGCACCAGGGCCGACCGTGACCTGCGATAGAGGTTTTTCATTGAAACTGAAAATGAAAGTAAAGTTTCTGTCTGTCGATAGGGCGGCGCTGCAGGCGTTTTTGGGCCGATTGTACATGCAGCGCCACTTTTCAATAGAGTTACCGCCCTATTGGGAGCTAAAATCTTTAGCTTCATTTTAACAATGGAGGTCGATGACCATGAATATCTATAGACCGTGGTCAACACCCTCTAAACTACGAAAAAATACCGATTGTTAAAATCCAAGATGGAGACAATGAAGATGAATTGTTGCCCAGACCCCGATGGCCAGTTGACTTGAGTGCCCTGACCTGTCTCTCGTCGGCCTCGCTCAAACGTCCTAGAGATTTTACTGCTCTTATTTGTATCAATACTTCTATTACAATCCGATTGTTTAAGAGATCCACTACCCTATCAAAAGTCATGGGACAACCCTGATTTGAATGAAAATGAGACATTCCTTTGCAATTTCACTGTTGGCATTCTTCCCCAGCATTACATAACAGAGTATGCTATTATGAGATGATGCTTGCGGGAATACTGTAAGAATGTCTCTAAGAAAAGAGCTTTCAGACTTTCGAAGAGGTAAAATTCTTGGTGCATCTCGCAGGCCAAACTGGTAGAGCGACGACATTGGACTCTGGATCAATGACGAATGGTTGAATGGAGTGACGAGTCCCGCTACACCATCTGGCAATCGGTTGGACGGGTTTGGGTATGGCGAACGTTATCTGCCAAGCAGTGTTGTGCCCACGGTGAAGTTTGGTGGAGGGTAGGTGATGGTGTGGGGGTAATTTTCATGGTATGGTTTGGTGCAATCGTTTCTGTGGATGGACATCTAAACGCAGGTCGTTACCATAAAGCAGCACTCCCATCTCTCTGGCAGCAATTTGGCAATGGCCCTTTTTTTTCAGCACGAAAACGCACCTTGCATAAAGCAAGGGCTGTAGGCACATGGTTTGATGAAAAGGGGGTTCGAGAACTTGACTGGCCTGCCCAGAGCCCCGATCTGAATTCCATCGAACATCTGTGGGACGTGTTGAACGTCGATTGCGCGCTTGTGCGGAACGCCCGAAATCCGTGACCGAACTGTCCAAAGACACTTATGGGCGAATGGCGAAAATTACCTGTCGAAACGTATCAAAAACTTGTGGACAGTATGCTCCAGAGAGTAGAAGCTGTGATAGCAGCAAAAGGTGGATCAACAAGGTACTAAAATATGTATATTTTGAGTGTTTCTATTAAAGTGATGGTCTCCCATGACTTTTGATAGGATAGTGTAAATTCAATTAACCTCTTCATATCAATATTTCGCTGGATCATTCCCTAACTTATAATTTGGCCACGAATGGATTTTATTTTTCAATTAAGAACGTTTCCCAAAACGGTAAAGAAATTTTCTTAACTTGATTTTTAGGATTTTATCAACTTTTTATTCATATTTTAAACTATTTTTATGCTGATAACGGAGTTACATTTACCATTTAATTGTTCAAAGTTTAAAAAGATCAAATTTTAAAGAAGTTATATTATTTCACTATTTATTTAGAAATCAAATTCAACGATACCCACTTCAAATTTTATACGTGAATTCAGCATTTTTTTACACGCCTCATAAAAAAATGGAACAGTAAATAAAATTTAGTTTTTAATCATATTTTAATATTTTAATTGCCAAAAATTTGGGAAAGTTAATTCTTTATAAATTTTGATATGTATTTCCAAAAGATCACATTGAGAAGGTTGAAGAAGTTTCCCGAAGTTTATTGCTTTAATTTTTTTTCTGCCATTTCTTACTAAGCTGATTCAGTAATCTATGCCGGATCATTGAGCAACAACTCCATTTTCTTTTCTTAAAACCTATATTTAAAGCATAAAGGATAAGGGTTTGAATTCGAAATATATTACTGTTTATTAATTAATAATTAAAAATTACATATTATAATAGAATTTAAAGCAACACAATGTAGGAGATAAAATATCTAATAAGAATATTAGATATTTTTAATAAATATTATAAATTTTAATAACTATATCACTTAAAAAACATGAATAATATTGAATAAGACATCCCCTACTTTCCTTTCCTATTGGTGTAGCGCCATATGGTGGTCAATTTAGTAATGAAATTTCATTAGTTTTATGACAAAAAAAAATTTTACAATTTGTAAGACGATAAATTCGATGAACAGTTTGCTCCACATAAAAGGTTATGCTTTTAAAGCACTCGAATGCAAGGTTAGTAGATAGGATTTGAATCTTTTTTTCTAATTTGCTAAAATTTTTGATATGGAATATATTTAAGTAAAATTATGTTACTAAGGTTATGATAAATGTTACTATACAATCACGGACCAATTTATTAGAAACTGTGCAATTGGGTCGATCCTCGTGCTCATATTCAGATCTCAAAACTGAAGAATATCTCAAAAATGGTCGATGAGGGTTTATCCTACGCCAAACCTCTGATGTTTAAATTATTGATGAAAATAAGAAAGAAAATTCCACAACCTGGATTCCAACCAGGAACTTCAAGCTCTTCGCACTAAACGCGCTAACCGATTGCAACACTGGACATGGAAGCATTACGCTATCTACTTGTCCTTAAGACTGCTTAGAGCAGTTACCTAGTTCGCAGGTTGGGACTATCTTTCCTAAAGAATATCTCAAGAATGGTCAATGAAAGTTTATCCTACACCAAACCTAAGATGTTTAAGTTAGAAAAGATAGTCCCAGTTTGCGAACAAGGTAACTGCGCTAACCAGACTAAGGGTATGTAGATAGCTTAATGCTTCCATGTCAAAAGTGGCGCAATTGGTTAGCGCGTCCAGCGCGAAGAGCTGAAGGTTCCTGGTTCGAATCAGGCTGTGGAATTTTCTTTCCTGTTTCCATCAATAATAAAAACTGAATATAGGAGAAACAATGGAGATCAATAGTGCATCTTTGCAATTCCAACCACATAATGATAGTGAGCGCTAGAAGAGCAGATATCAACGACTCCTTTTAAGCTTTGAAGACTTCAGTTTCAAGAATGTTGGACGAATGACGTGATCATCGAAAAAAATTTCTAATCTAATCTTTAGCCTACTAGATTAACGCAAAGTAGCAGTATTTTATGACCTAGGCAGCGTACTGGTTCAGTATTGCGCCCTCTGACGTCTGCACCTTAGGCGGCTGACTATAGGCCTGGTAGACCATCCCTGCAATAGGGCCCCTGCTCATCAGCTAACAGGTCAATATAATGCTGGAACCATGGCGGCATTTCAGAACGCACAATTCGTCGAACTTTTTCACGGTCAAGTTACAACAATAGACGTCCTCGTCGGATTCCTCTGTAGAATCGGAAGAGGAAAACACTATTCCAGTAGACGGTGATCAAGATTGGATTGTGGACGACTTCAGAAAAATTGATTCACCTTACGAGTTCCGTTTCCAACTGCTCCAAACAAAGGACGTGTCAGGGTCTGAGCATAAACCCTTCCTGTCTGATATCAGCTCTGCAAGCCAATGATAGCAATGCGATGGTTTGGGGAATATTTTCTTGGAACTGTCCTAGTTTATTAATCACAGTTGGTCAACGTTAACCGATACCGAATAATTAAAAATTATCCTGAACAGATGCATCCACACATGGTCACCGTAACCGCGAGGGGATGAACATTCAGAAAGATCCTACGTCATAAGAGTAATTTTTAGAACACAGGGCAGACTTTGCAGTGATCGACTGATCACAATCTAACAGCTTTGGGAAGTGAACGACAGCCCAATACAGCACAATCGGCTATTACTGTGCAACTTTGGACTACTATGCAGGGGGCATGAACTAGTATCTCTGGAGAGTTTCGGGGAGCTTGTGCAATCAATACCTACACAAATCTGGACAGATCTGCAGCTGCGCACAAGGAAACAAAGCCGTATGAGATGTGGTTCCTAATAACATGACCGATGAGCATCCATTTAATCATACGTTCCTCAAAAGTTTATTACTCGTTTGAGCTCCTGTTAAAGGGTCTTCAAATGTAAACGAGCCACGAGGCTTACTAGACATTTTTCTTTTTAGCAATGTAATTGTAATGCATCTCAAGATAGATTCCTAATGGATCGATGCCGAGATGTTGGTAAAACAATTCCCGAACATCCTGCACCTTCCCTCCGAGTGAAACCTATCATCCCGCACAATTTTCATATCTCCATACATTTTCTTTAATTCTCCAAATTAAATTATTAACTCAAACTGAAATAAAATTATGCAAAACTTGTTCCCAAATACGTAGGACAACCCTCAAAAATAAGTAAAACAAAAAAATATCACTATCATTTTATAAAATCTTGTCATAAAAATTTAATTAAATTAAAACTGAAGACGAGGATCAACGCATATTTTAAAAAGAAAAGAATCATAACCGCATGTGTTATGATTTTGATGTTACAGGCTAGCGCCCTTCTTTAGCTATCTGGATACAGAAATTAGTCTTCCCAGTTTTTATGGAAGCGCATGAGCTCTTGTCAGACCCCTTCAACAACCGTAGAGTGCCACGGGACCGATTCCAGAGCACCTCATATCATGTCGACCGAAGCAGGGCAACTATCATTTATGTCAACAAGCTCCGGATCGGCATGTCAGACTCAACCTAAAAGGATAAGTGCTGCTGCCCATCGCTCATTGGACAGGAAAATCAGGGTTAAAGATGAGCCAATGGGCGATGAGCGGAATTCCCGTAAAGCTCTATGCGAGCAAGTCTCAAAACAGCAGAAAACGACCAGCCGCTAAACATGCTGTTTGAAGCAAAAGGGAAAGATCTCTGGTTGATAGCACGCCTATTTCAACCCGATAAAATCGTCGATCGTCGAAGACTTCTACGCTCTAAAAAAAAAAGCAAGGACAATGTCACACGGGAAATTTTCAGAAAATAAAATTTCCGAAAACTACGAGATCTCGTCCGCACGAGATTATGCAAAAAAGGGGACGTGGTCTCAAAGACTGACAATGAACTAAACCCATTTTCGTTTGGTGCGAAATTCTCATTTCCTGACATCGTTGATTCTATACATCAAGCATGGATCGAAACGCAATTCAGCGGAGGTCAAGCTGTGAAGGGAAGCAAGATTCGCCACTGACGCTTCCTTCAACCAACTGCGGTAACGCCATTCTCGCTATTATTGTAATTTTCAGTGAACATTCTCAACTTTTGCTTAAATCGCTCGTGCTTCAGAGTTGCCTCCCGCTATCAATTGTACTAATACGAGATGGTTCATGCAAGGCTCCCCAGAGTCTCGATCATTTACAGAAATCTGCGACATCTGCCTGTGGGGAATCGAGGCTTGGAGAAGGCCTGGAGTGCACAATCAAAGATTCAGTACTTCAATATGAAAGTTTTTCTAATTATAATTTTGTGAACGATTACGAATTGCCTTATTTTCTACTACCTTCTCTCCTACTTTAAGGAATTTATATCCACAAATAGAATTTACTTCTATCGACTTGTTCCATTATTTCAACGTTCCTACCCGAACAAAGGCTATAATATAGCTATATTATACTTATTCAGCATCTGCAACATTTCAATAATCCCTACAAGACCGGACATGGAACACCCTGTATTATCTTGCCGTTGAGAATGAAGACATAGTCTTCGAAATACGTATGCGGCATTTCATTATCTCGGGCATTTTTTTATCTCTGACATGGATTCTTACTATTCCTCAACGATAGCGTCCTGCAACCGATTGCTAAATTGGTGCATCCAATGCATCTGAATGTGAGATTTCTCTGAAAGGCGTGGAAACTTTACCGTTCGTCGGCCGTTACAACTGGTATGAGAAACGGTTCGGTATATAGTGCATTCAGCAAATGGGAAAGGACAATTGATGGGCTCTTGTCGCATTTAAAAGATTCAATTTCATTCCACAAATTCTCTATGGTAGAGTCTCCTAATTATCTAAGAGCTGTGGGCCCCTTTCTTTTCTTTAGGTTACCTACGGAACCTTATACTTTTTTGAAAGCTGTGTTAATTGTTTGGTAACTAAACTCAAGAAATAGTTAGTGATATTAAAGCTTTTAACAAATACGAGTGCATTTTTAAAGTTTTTTTTTTGTGGATCCCCTTAAATCTCAAGTATCCACAGACTCAATGAAAAACACTGCTCTACTTGATAAGATCTTGAGACTGCATTGGCATGGAAGCGGGGTAAATTCTTGGTCAGGGACCTTGTCGTACTGAAAAAGACAGTCCTGGCTGTGAACGGGAGAACATGGTCGGCTTAAACGTTTCGATATGGTGTAACTTAAAAGGATTATTCACATACCTCATGCTATCGAACGTCTTCCATATAAACATTCTCTGGACGACAACGTTCCCAACAGTACCTGTAATATCGAAAACATCCATCGCACAGCTCGTGCGTTTTATACCTGATCCACAGTCCGTCATCAACATGAAGGATGAAGTTTTGCCATTGATGGACCTGTACAGTATTGTCTAAGCGATATCTACTGTCGGCCACAGAACTGTCTTTAGTCGACGCCTTAAGGGCGTTGCACCTTTCTTAATAAGGGTAAGCAGCTGTTGTACGTGAACAGCCCAGCATGAGGCAGTTGCAGAAAAGCTGGGTCCAGCTTCTATGGTACCAACTATCATGGTGTATTCGCAACTTAGATTAAACAGATTAGATTAAGCGTGTTTTTTTTTCTTCATCGAGCTCGTTTATCCGATTAAATACTCTTAAACTATAGTTACATTTGCCGGTCATTTATCTCCTAATCGGATCCGTTCATTATTGCGAGTAATAAACTAGCCATTATGTACAATGCTACCAAAGTTTTCTTCATTCACCTCTAAAATTTTTCCTTTAATTTCTTTAGCTTTCAGACTAATCATAATTCAGTATACAATCAAATCCTTTTAATTACGTGGGCAATTTATTATAGAGCAGATCATTTAACAATTCTGATAATCGAACAAAAATTAAAAAATTTAAAGATGAATATACTATTTAACATCGTTAAACAGTTTATTCATTGCTAACATTTAACATATTCAGAATGTACCGTATGTATGATTACATTAAATTTAAGGAGTTTTGCCATTCGTCAATGATTAATCAACGCCTTTTCTAAAATATTTTTTTACTAGTCAGGCAGATAGCATATGGAAGACTGACAGCACCATATCGCTCTTCTTTCGGAGCACTCGTCAATTCATTTTCGATTAATGTCAGTAACTTCAATTCTCATACCAGAGATTTGTGGGTTACGACTGTATTCGCATCGGACAGCACACTATCACCGAGAGAAAATGGAATTAGTAAACGACATTCTAAATAGACTACGTTATAATGTTCCTATTTTCCGCGTGCAATAGCGCTAAAACTGAATTTAAATATTAATAAACTAAATTATTACCAGTCCGTACTTCTCATTCTGCTTTTATACCGTTCTACCAATTTCATCTCGAATGAAATTTCTGAAAGAAAACAAATTTACATAAATAATCTGAAAGTATTTAGAAAAGAAAGACTTTAACAATCTTAAAACGTTGTTACGACTGGAATGAAATATAAGAAATCAAAAACATTTCCCCGATACTTAAACTCGCATAAAATAGTTACAAGCTTTATACTTATCAAAATGTACACACTTTTGAATAGTTTGAATTATTTTTAATTGAGAGACCAAACATATTGGATTGCTTCACAATTATTGGCTGATTCTGACAAACAGCAGTAAAAGACAAAGAAATCCATTTTATTCAGCAAAATTTGCCCCACGTAGCAATACTGTGCTCAACGCAATCTCAGTGCAAAATAACGCGGTGGGAGAAGCTGGTATCACAGTGGTCTAAGACCTCGCTGACGTCATGAAATTACAGCATCCTGGTTAGTGAATCGTTTGCCCTAAATATGTAGCCCGAGGCCAACGAGACAAGCCCTGGAAGCGAAAAAGTCACCTGACCAACTGGGCGCTAGCAACAATCCAACCTTCATTGTCTCCATCTTGGATGTTAAAAATCAGTTTTTCCTTTTGTTGTAAACAATGAGGGTTGGGTTGTTGCTAGCACCCAGTTGGTCAGGTGACTTTTTCGCTTCCAGGTCTTGTTATCTCGTTGGCCTAGTATGTAGCTCGAGGCTAACATGAAAGACAGGCTCCGGCAGTGAAAAGTCATATGACCAAGATGGGTCTATTAACAATGTAACTTTCATTGTTTCCATCTTGTATTTTAACAATCAATGTTTTTTTGTTTGTTGGAAACAATGAAGATTGGATTGTTAATAGACCTATCTTGGTCAGGTGACTTTTCAGTGCCTGGAGCCTGTATTTCTCGTTAGCCTCGATGTAGCCCAAATGATGAAACAAGTGAAAGTCTGATGGGGCGATGTCTGTTGAATACGCAGGATGAGGAAGGACTTCGTATCAAGGCATTGAATTTTTCCAAGCTTCCAATAGACAATCATGGAGTCAGTGGTAATGATGCCCCGGGCTTTATATCCTCGCGGAGGACAAGCGAAACAATAAATACCATTTACTCTCGCTAAAAGGTAAGGTGCCCTAATATGGGCTACTTTTTTTTTAGTGAGCCCATACTTTTTAGTGTAACCACTTTCAGGTATCCCCACCTGTAGAAATGTACAGTATATTTTCTGAGTAAGCATATGCAAGTCTGGAAATAGTAAAAATACCTTTATTACGAGTAAAATAACATTAAAAAAACATTACAATTAGATTTCCTAATATGGCTACTCATGTATTAGGAAAACAATTTCATAATACAGATTAATATTGTAAACAGTTATTGGCCCTTGCTCTACAAGCATATGTCGCAGTGAAGGATCTCTCTCGATCCCTGGCATAAGCACTGTGAATCCACTACTCCGTTTTGATCGTCCGAAAACAGTCCTGCACAGAAGACACATTCCGCATCACCATGGGCCGGGGGAGAACTGTTTTTCTTCCCAAAGAAATATTGATTCCATATTTCTGGAGGGGATTCCATAGACTTGGCATACCACTGAAGAGTTGCCCGCTAAAGAATTGCCCATGGAACACAGTACAGCTTCGCGGCTTTCAAAGCACCCATTTCCCCGTTGCGAACTGCAAGAAAAGCTGCCTTCATGGCGGATTGTCCCAAGATTTCCTACTAGGCTTAGAAAGCGATATTTGTGAAATGGAAGCAAAAATTAGCTTTCCAAAAACCGTGCAATATGATTAACTCGTCATCGCTATTGCAACTACCGTAATATTATTGTTAACCCTATATTATTTTTATTAAGATTCCAACATCAAATTCGAACCTTGAATGTACACGGTTCCTAAAATGGGCTAGTCCATAATAGGACCCACCTTGGTAGCTCAATACGCACGTCTCGTCGACATGATTATAACGCAATTTGCCCAACTCAGTGTCGATAAGCAACAAAGTTAATCGCATGATATGAACTTCTATTCGTACTCTACACGGCATTAACTAAGTTTTTTGGTTCATCCATGTTACATGTACGTTTTCTGGAATAAGTTTCATATAACAAAAACTTTGGACCTAACTTTTTTCAATGTTTGCGTGTACCGTAACTCGCTGCGTAGCTACAGACTTGAATTTTCACACAACCTCTTGTTCTCGTAAGCTTTTTCAGTTATTTTTAAGATGGCAGCACCAGATTGACGAAAAAATGGCGTAGCTCATTTTAGGAACTAGCCCATATTAGGGCACTTTACCCTACTACTGCATGGAGGGTTTGGACATTTGTTTTGGTGTCTCTCCTCATTGTGCTGTTTGCTTTTATATCAAAGCGATAGGTTTTCATCAACCGTAAAGACGGATGCAGAAAAGGAGCGATAGCTTCACGTCTTTGAAGGGCAATGCACGTTTCCAGAAGCCGTATCGGCTGCTATTCGGCGAGTTCTTAATTATGTCTGCAAACTGTCGCTGCTGGTATTATTGTCGACGCCGATTTGCCTTATACAGCGAATTAAGAGGATAAATTCCCCACATTTTCTACATAATTTGTTAATTCTTAATGATATAGAATATCCAGAAGAAATAGCATGCCCTGAAACATAAGCTGCGAATTTTGAACGTCAATATCTAGATCATTTCGCGCCCTTGCACTTGATTAAAATTATAACACAATTTTGAGACAACTGCACATGCATGACATATTTACTCTTTCCTGGGGAAATCAAACAGCTACGCCCACAGAAGAATTCGAACCTGCGATAGCGAATCTTTTTCCAAATATAACATTAGGGAATCCGTATATATTTGTCAAATATAGTTAAAACATCTTGGAGAATTCCACTATATAAAAGAACCCTGGAAAATCTAGCGTTTCTCTTCGGAATGATTGGTAATGATACGATTACCAGTGTTAAAGATAGATTTTCGTCGATGCTTGTTTAGTGACAAGAATCCCTGATGAAAAGATAACATTTTAAGAAAGAATCTGATCTTAAGGAATTCATATAGCTTCGGTGGGAAAAAATAGGTGGTGTGAGTGTCAAAAATGCAATTCATAGAACAAAATGCAATGTCGCCAGATAAATAAACCTTATTCGAGTAGGGCTAACAAATATAAGACTTAATTTTTTGACAAATTTTTTGATGGGCGGGGGGGGGGGGGGCATATAATCTACTTGTGTACAAGAGCTATATTTATATTGTAGCATTTTTTAAATAAAATTTTATAAAAAAGCTCTTTATCGGGAAATTACCTGATTAAGAATTGTTGGATAGTGAATGTGTAAAAATGGAGGCCGGTATTTATTCTTCGGACATTGCCGCGTAAGCAATGGTCATCATTACAATTACATTGAGACATATTATTACGGCCGTAAGGAACATTGCCAATCTGAGAAATTTTGAGACGAGATGAAAATTGGGCTAAAGAGCCAACTTTAGTAGAGCTTACAACCCCATGAAATGAATTTTGCCTTGTGAAGCTTAATCTTCTATGATTTAATACTTCAAAACGTTAGGCAACAATGGTCACGTTTTCTTATCTGAATGAAAGAAAAGAAAAATAATTCCGAAGAAAATGTCAAAAAAATACATTCATCAACAATGAAACGTGCTAAACGTGTTTTATATCTAATGCGTGGAAAAATAATAGGCCTATTTCTTATTGAGGCTATTTTATCTTGAAATTTTGGAGGTTTCTTCTAGAAATGCAATTTTCTGGTAGAAAATAAAGAAATTTAACACATTTAACTTTTTCAATTAATTTACCTTTGCTGAATTCCTTTCAAAGCATATTCTACAGTCATTCAGTTTGAGAAATGTAATGCTAAATGGGGTTAACAAAGAAGCGATTTGTAAAAAAATCAAAGGCTCTGAAAAGAATCTCATAAAAGATTCGCCATAAAAGATCATCTGTCTGAAAGCTGAGATTTTGTGTGCGACGCAGTTATTAGAGTTTCTGTCTATGTATCTAGGCACAAACGTATATTTTCTACACACCTCAATGTTTATGTGCTATCCCCAGTCTCCCTGCCGATCAAAATATCTAAGAAAGGTAATTTTCCTTCTTGTTCAACCTCCATGGTGAATTTAACACTATTGGAGACTCGGTTTAGGTAATTAAGGAAGAGGTCTAGATTATATCTTGTGGTATTGAAGACGCGAAAATATAGTCCACATACCTACACCAGATATCAGGGAAGTAAGTGAACGTTTCACGAGCGTGATTCTCAAAATGGTTTAAGTACAAGTTGGCAAGGAAGGGGCTAATGCAGCACCCCATGGGTGTGCCCTCCGTCATCTTATAGAATTTGCATGTACGAACAGCATACTCTCGTGATGAGCATAATATCTCTCCATTCTCCCAGAGAAACCGAGTTGTCCTCAAGCACCAATTCCAGTACCTCCAAAGTTTCCTTGATGGGAATGCTGGGAAAAAGAGCGCAGACATCAAAGGATACAAAGATACATGCTTTATTAATGATAACATTGGTTAATTTCTCCACAACCTCACCACTATTTTTAACTGAAAAATCATGCCCTGTTAGCTTGAGCATCCGGAATTTCATGAGGAATTATACAACTAGGCTTGTGGGAGCATTAGTATTATAAATTCAGTTATAAATTCAGCTATAACATGCCCCAAAACGATAACGGGTTCTCTTCAAATTTGAGAGCAACTGAAATTCAACTCATTCTTTCGGCGATATCTTTCCGAATTTTCATGATATTTGCTTTGGCTTTTTATAAGATTAGCTCTATACAATTGGCTAATAAATTATGCAAAAAAATTTTTATTACGCTTGCGCAAGCGCAGTTAAACATTATTTAATTAAAACGCCCATATTTCATCAAATATTTAATATTTTTATATTCTGATTGCAGGGTGTTGTCTCTACTGTAGTTTGTCAAGTCTCCTGAAAATGGAATTGAATTGGATGTTATAAACAAAAAATTAGAAAAAAATTTCGATTTTTTTTGTTAAAGAAACCATTATATCTCCATGAATATATGTGCTATTCTCATCCAAATGAAGAGAGATAAGTAAGTGTTCACTTGTGAATACCAACCAGCACTTGTTACAATTTTGACTGCGTAACTCGGAAACTTCTCGTTGGAATTCGATCATATTTTAATGGATATACACAGTCTTATGTACCCTGTTATTCCTCCAATCATTTCATTTCATTAATTTAGGATTTACAGAACCTGAGTTATTAACTTGTTGATCTTGGTGGCGGCATTTTTATTTCTGTTCATATCTCAGTTATCGTTCAAATTCGGACCCATGTTCATATGAACTTTTTTGCTTACAATCACCCATATAACCTCCCACAACAGTTTGTACATTGAAGTTTGAATCACCCTGTATACAGGGTGAATACAAAAGTCTGAACCCCCCTTTTATTTTTTGAACCGAAGCAGATATGTCAATTTTGATGAATCCAATGAATAGGAAGTTGTGGGTGGCCTATCCCATGGTGCACTTTTCATCATCCCAAATATGCAAATTAGGACACATTCAAAATTTATCTCAAAAACCGTAAGGGATAGGGAAAAAACCCAATTGCAAACTTGTTCAGCATAAAAAAACAAACAAAACAAAAAAAATATCATCCAAATCGGACCAACCAATCACCCACAATCATGACTGTTTTTTGACCATTTCCGGAACAGTGTAGCTTGCCATCCTGGAATTGTTCTGTTTTCTGTGTGCTGAAACATGCCTAGTATTTGCTTTTCCGCATGAAAGTGAATGTGAGTATGGTAATTTATGTTAATTTTTTGATTTGCATGCTTTACTTGGTGGAAATATCAACATTCAGTTTTCCTTGTGCAGTGTGACTGTTTGTAAGCTACAAACAGTTCACCACGTGATTGTGTGTGATTGGTTGGTCCGATTTGGATGATTTTTTTTTGGTTTTGTTTGTTTTTTTTTATGCTGAACAAGTTTGCAATTGGGTTTTTTTCCTCTATCCCTTATGGTTTTTGAGATAAATTTTGAATGTGTCCTAATTTGCATATTTGGGATGATGAAAAGTGCACCATGAGATAGACCACCCACAACTTCCTATTCATTGGATTCATCAAAATTGACATATCTGCTTCGGTTCAAAAAATAAAAGGTGGGTTCAGACTTTTGTATTCACCCTGTATAGGGATGTGTGGATACTTATACAATATTTCATATATACCAGCATATCTTAAATTACGCGTATATTATATGGAAGAAAGCCATTGGACACTGTGGGATAAATGCAACAAGAGGATTTAGTAACTCAGGACGTGATAGGGACACCACGTGCAGCGATTGCAGCAGCAAACCTTCAAGGTAAACAACAAGCCTGCGGACAAAAGGTATATACATTGTTACAGCATCATCAAGGGGCCAAATTTAAGGCTTATTATTGGTAGAAATACGATCAACAATAGCAGCTTGATGATGTAACAATGTATACAACTTTTGTCCGCAGGCCTTCTCTCTCTACTCTGTCCAACGAAAGAAAAACTGGGTGTGTCCAGTTAAATTTCCAATTTCAGTTGTCAAACATTGTTAATTTTATTTAGCAACAATGTCTAACAATTGAAATTGGGAATTTAAATAGACACGCCCAGTTTTTCTTTCGTTGAACAGAGTATAGGAGGTGTTGGCTCAACACCACCTAAAGAGAAGGCCTGCGCACAGAAATTTCATACATTGTTACATCAACATACCTAGTCATAATTACGGGTTTATCAGTAGTAGAAATGGGATTAAAGATGACTACGAGGCTAACGAGAAAAACAGGCTCTGGCACTGAAAAATCACCTGACCAAGATAGTTATAGCAACAATTTTACCTTCATTGTTTCCATCTTGGATTTTAACAATCAATGTTTTTTTGTTTGTTGGAAACAATGAAGGTTGGATTGTTACAAGACCTATCTTGATCAGGTGACTTTTCAGTGCGGGAGCCTGTCTTTCTCGTTAGCCTCCAGATGACTACGCAGCCGACAAAAAAGACAGGCCCCGGGACTGAAAAATCAACTGACCATTCTAGTCCGAGTAACAATCCAACCTTCATTGTTTCTACCAAACGAAACAACACTAATTGTTAAAATCCAAGATGGAGACAATGAAAGTTGGATTGTTGCTCAGACCACTACGGTCAGGCGAAATTTCAGTGCCGCGGCCTGTCTTTCTCGTTGGCTACGAGATGACTACTTATGACGTTTTAACAATATATGCCTTTTCAGCGCTCAGACCTTGTCTTTGGGTGGTGTCAACTCATAGCCTGAGCGCGAAAACGTCATACATTGTTACATCATCACATTTCGACCCGTAGCCCACGTGAAAGACACGATCTAAACCAACACCACCTCTACTCAAAGTCTAAGCGCGGAAACATTATACATTGTTACATCATCATGCGGAATCATGTTTAATCGTACAATACTCATTTCCAAAAAAGTTGGGACAGTGCAAAATATATAGAAAAAACAAAAAGGGATGATGTGACAAAACTTTCTCGCGAATACAAAATAGCAGATACGTTTATGAAATGACATAAATATACCTTGTGCACCAAAACATTTTGTATCGTAGCCGGGACGTTCATTTTGAATGGGGATGTTGCAACACGTTCCAAAATAGTAGGGACATACGTTGTAGAAGGTGCCGTTAGTAGTGGAACCTTCCGAATTGTTCGGGAATAATCTAAAATGATGACGTCGTACTACATTCCGTATAAATAACATTTGCCATCCGTCGTTCAGGTAACTTATTCGGAACGATGGGTCGAGGCAAGCCAGTTAGCGAAGATCTTCGTGTTCGAATCATTCAAGAATTCACAAACAACGTTTCTCAGCGTGCAATAGCCAGAAGATTTAACCTGTCATCATCTACAGTACATAATATTATCAAGCGCTACCGAGATAGTGGTGAGATCACAGTTCGGAAAGGCCAAGGTAGAAAACCTATTCTGAATGCTCGAGCTCTTCGGATCCTCCGACGTCACTGCGTCACGCATAGGAATGCTGCGATTACGGACATACCCACGTGGGCCCGCGATTTCTTCGGGAAGCCATTATCGTTGAATACTGTACACCGGTGCATCCACAAATGCAAACTTAAGTTATACTGTGCACAACGGAAGCCATACACCAACAAATGACAGCAACGTCGCCGTCTGATATGGGCTCGAGCCCATCGCAATTGGTCCCAAGCAGGCTGGAAGAACATATAGTGGTCCGATGAATCAACCTTTACGATTGTTTACGGAAATAATGGACGCCGTACACTCCGGACCAAAGACGAAAAGAATATTCCCGCGTGCTACAGGCGTTCGGTACAGAAACCACCGTCTGTCATGGTCTGGGGCTGTATTAGTGGCCATGGAATGGGAGACTTGCACATCTGCAATGGCACCGTCAATGCTGAAGCGTATATACAGATCCTGGAACAAGCTATGGTGCCATCTAAGAGGCGCCTGTTTGGACGACGTCAGTGTATATTTCAACAAGACAACGCCAGACCGCATGCAGCGCGCATAACTTCTGCATGGCTACGTCAGCAGTGCATTCGTATGTTGGATTGGCCCCCTTGCAGCCCGGATCTGTCGCCTATAGAAAACGTTTGGCGTATTATTAAAGGAAAACTACGACAGCGACGACCCCGGACAGTTGAACAGCTGAAAACCTATATCCAACAGGAATGGGACAGAATTCCGGTTACGGTGTTAGAAAGATTGGTGTCATCAATGCCCAGAAGATTACAGTGTGTCATCAAGAGGAGAGGTTACGCCACACCGTGGTAAACGCCGTGCTGTCCCAACTTTTTTGGGACTGCGTTGCACGTGCCAAACAGGAAAACCACCTGTATCTTTCTTTAAGCATATAAGATATGTGATCCCATGCCTAATTTATCGTTTATGTATTGTAATGCGTTGAAATAAATGGCAATACAATAATCCAAACAAATGTGTTGGAGTTCTTCTTATTTGTTGCACTGTCCCAACTTTTTTGGAAATGAGTATTGTATTTCCACCAATAATAAGCCCTAAATTATGACTGCCCATGCTGATGTAACAAAGTATGACGTTTTGGCACTCAGGCTTTGAGTAGAGGCAACACCTCCTAGAAAGAAAGCCAAACAACTGAAACGTCATACATTGTTACATCATCATAAGTCGACCAAATTTACAGCTTATTATTGGTAGAAATATGATTAACAATGGTCGAAATCGTAGCCAACGAGAAAGACAGGCCCCGGCCGTGACCACCGACAGAGAAGGCCTCTGCGATGAAACGTAATACATTGTTACATCATCATAGATAGTGCATTGTTATTCGTATTTCATCCAATAATAAGCCCTGAATTAGCACTATCTATGATGATGTAACAATGTATTAAATTTCAATGCGGAGGCCTTCTCTCTCGGTGGTCACGCCCCGGCGCAGAAAAGTCATCTGACTATACTAGTCCGAGTAACAACGTAACCTTCATTGTTTCCAACTTGGATTTTAACAATCAATATTTTTTCGTTTGTTGGAAACAATGAAGGTTAGATTGTTGGCCGGACTATTATGATCAGGTGACTTTTTCGCGCCAGGGCCTGTCTTTCTCATTGGCTACGGGTCGAAATCGAGGCCAACAAGAAAGACAGGCCTCGAAGTAGAAAAGTCACCTGACCAACTGGGTCTGAACAACAATCCAACCTTCATTGTTTCCAACAAACGAAAAAATACTGATTGTTAAAATCCAAGATGGAGACAATGAAAATCCCTATCGGCAGACAGAAACTTCACTTTTGTATTCAGTTTCAATGAAAATCCCTATCGCACGTTGCGGTCGGCTGTAGTGCGATCTATGCGGCACCTGGCGCGATCTGTTTTCCTTAGCTTTTCGAAACAATGGAAAATGGCCGAAGCTCGATGACCATGAATATCTATAGACAGTGATTTCTACCAATAGTAAGCCCTAAATTTGGCCGCTTGATGATGATGCAACAATGTATACATCCCTTGTCTGGAGGCCTTCTCTCTAGGAGATGTTGGTAGAGGCAACACCATCTTGATAAAAGACCTGATAATGGAAATGTCATACATTGTTATATCGTCATCAAGCGACCATTATTAATCTTATTTCTACCAATAATAAGCCCTAAATTTGGTCGACTAATGATGATGTAACAATATATGAAGTTTCCGTTATCAAGCTTTCTGTCTAGAAGGTGTTGGTAGAATGGTGTTGTCTAAACAAGCCGTGGCACTGTTTTTGTGATATCATGCAAACGGATGGATTTTGTGATGTCTTGCAAAAAGAAATTTAAAAACAAAATAAGGATATTTTTAAAATTTAAAATAAAATAATATAATAAAAATGTAAATGACCCATATTTGGCAGTAATACATTTTATTATACTGTATTTACTTATCTAAAATACCAAATTCACATTTCAAAATATCCCATCGGTTTTCGTGACGTTTCAACGATAGAAGTGACGTAGTGCCATGGCTTTGTATAGATCGCGTCGGCTTAACCGTGACCACCGAGAGAGAAGGCCTCCACAATGAAATTGAATACATTGTTACATCGTCATGGATAGTGCAAATTCAGGGCTTATTATTGGTAGAAGTACGAATAACAATGCACTATCTATGTGATGCAATAATGTATTCAGTTTCATTGCGGAGGCCTTCTCTCTCGGTGGTCACGGCTCAACACCTCCTAGAAAGAAAGCCTGTGCACTGAAAATTCAAACATTGTTCTATCATCATAAAAAGGCATTGTTAATTGTATTTCTACCACGTCTATAGATATTCATCGTCATCGAGCTTCGGCCATTTTCCATTGTTTCGAGAAGCTAAGGAAAACAGATCGCGCCAGGTGCCGTATAGATCGCACTATAGCCGACCGCAACCTGCAATAGAGATTTTCATTGAAACTGAATACGAAAGTAAAGGTTCTGTCTGCCGATAGGGTGGCGCTGCAGGCGCAGTTGGGCAGATTGTCATTGCAGCGCCACTTTTCAATAGAGTTCCTGCCTTACCGGGAGCTAGAAACTTTAGCTTCATTTTAACAATGGAGCTCAATGACCATGAATATCTATAGACCGTGATTTCTACCAATAATAAG
>JAHWFO010015540.1:442259-491509 GCA_023313115.1 Rhysida immarginata | reverse complement strand
TTTGTCACAATGCGGTAAGTGCAAATTTTTTTGGTAGCTACTGTACAATGGAGCGGGGAAGGTCCCTCGTTGTTTTTCGATGATAGTCTTCATTTCTGTGAGTAACTGTTACCAATAACTATTGCTTATCTTATTCCAGTTTGTTTTACTGTTCATCCAGCGCATCATATTTTCCCGTTTCGGAATATTTTTGCCTCGATGTCGGTTAACTCGTTTACTCCTTCCTCTACTGGTCGGGTCTTGGACCAGTCCCTTCGCATCTAGTTCCCCACCTCAGTGGACGTTTATCAGCTTTACCTCCGTCGTCGGTATTTACGGCAGCTAACGTATTGAATGATATGGATTCATTCTTGTTTTCACTACTCGTTTACTGACTTTCATTCATGATTAACTTCCAAGATGGATTTTCCGGATTGTTGACGTTTTTTTTTTATGAAGCTTATACTTTGATCAATGGAATTTTCTTTTATTCTGCATTTTTTCTTATTTGGTGGCCGGACTTGTTAATTTAATTTTTTTTCTTTTTCTCTTGTCTTCCCTTTTTTATTATTTTTTTTTGTTTTTCAGCTGCTTCCGCAAGAGCCTCTGTTATTCGTTGTGATGTTCTAATGGTGCGTGTAAGTTTTGTCCGCTGTTGGTGTCTCTTTTGTTTTTTGTTGAACCTTTTCATTATTAAAGACAATATTCTTTTTTGATATTATTTATCTCTTTAGGTGCGGTCCTTCCCGGAGGCTATTAGAGCTCATGTCATTTAATTTTTTTTTTTAATTTTTTTTGATTTTCCTTATTTTTTTGTTTTATTTCATTTATTTATTTAATCTTTTTCTAGTATTATTTTATTATTTTCTTGTAAATTTTTATTTCCTTTTTTAATGTGACCTAATTGCTTAACATTACGCATATCTTTTTTTGAGTTTTATCAAGCAGGTTAACCATAATGATGTTCCCACAATTAAAATACTCGTCTCTCGTTCATCATTGACTGTAATGTCAATTATAAAATTTTGCTTGTCAGCCTGAGGGTATTGTCTTCTAGTGGACTTTTAGTTATTACTTGGAATTGTTATACCAGAAATACTTTTTATATATAACCTCTTTTAATTTTTTCCTTTTATTTCCGAATAATGTTATTACTTCCTCGATTTACAGTTGCGTGAAATCTCGAACAAATATTTTTACCGTCTGCAGTACGTGGTACTTCGTCTTCTCTTCAAGATAGAAATTTTTAAAACAACGTGCATTCAACCTGACGTGTCGCGACGGTTCTTTTTCCGACTTTCCTTGCTTTCTCTGGGACTCTTGACTCAGTTGCCAGATTTTGTGTCCCACCCAGTTCTTCTAGCAACTGCTCGTCTTTTTTGTATTTACTTTTGTAATTTTTTATTGCTTTTTGTTTTCTTGCAATAAAGGAAATATTTTATTTGGAATTCTATTTAACTTAATTACGGGGGAAAATATTTAAAAAATTTGATTAAATATCAATATTATCTTTACTCTTAATTCTCCTTCTTGAATACTTGTGACCGTAAAGTTAACGTAATTATTTCCTATTTTGATTTTCCATTAAGCTCGGGGATTTTGGGGGATCCTTAACTTTGTTTGATAGGGTAATTAACTTTGATCTTTATCGACTTATTTCTTTATAGTACAGAATTTTCGGAGGTCAGCAAAGGTGGGTTTTTTTGCTTTGCTGTAAGCTGAACGTATCGGAAAGAAGTTTTCTTTTCTGCACGTTACAAAACATGCATATACATACTCTGTAAGTAACACTATACAGTATTATGCGTATGTACAGGGTGATGCAAATAAATGCCAGTCACATACCAACACCGCATTTCCTTTCTAATACGAGGGTTGGGGCATTAGTCATGGCAACTATTTTTTTTCTTGTAGATATGTGAACGGATCACAAACGTATGTGTTGTGTGGAAGTTCTACAGGCATAATGTGTATGCAAGGAAAACAGATGGCTCTGTGATAGCTGGTAGTAGAGCAGCGAGGGCTGTGAAATCAGTCAGTTGGTGAGTGTCGTGCGAGATGGAAGTAATCCGTGTTGAGCAGCGCGCTTACATCAAAATAGCCGTTCTCCGAGGGAGAAATGCGATGGAATGTCACAGTGAATTAGTGGAAGCCCTTGGGAATAATGCCCTACCATACCGTACAGTAGCACGGTGGGTAGGAAAGTTTCAGCAAGGACGTGTGACCCGATTCACACATGGTGCGGCAAATGCTGAGGTTGATGGTATTCAGCGCCTGCAACATCGTTGGCAGCGTGCGGTGACAGTAGCAAGGGACTACTTTGAGGGTCTTTAGGCCCAGGTTTGTCGTGTCAACTTTATGTGTACAGTGTTGTCATTCTTTTGCACCGTGAAGGCCATATTGCCCTGTATACTACCGTAATAAATTAGTGTGTTACGATATTTCAGTGCTATTCATTGTCCACACATTTAGTTAACACCTTGTCCTTTCGTCTGTATATGTCACATTTTCCAACCGGACAGGTATCTTCAAGAAAAAATTGAAATATTGAAATATTTAAATGTTTGAAATGAAACGTTTAAATATGTTTGAAATATTGAAACTTATTTGAAATTATCTTATTAATTTGCAGTATAATTATTCTTATTTTTGAACATTAACTATTAACTTGTTAGCGAATAGAATTGAGTAAATATAATTTTTCTTATCAAATCTGCCTGTCATTGCGTACCACACTATTTTTACAATTTTAGCGATTCCGTTGTGCATATTTAATTTTTCTACGTGGCATGTGGTTTCGCTTTTTCCGATTTTACCTATATTCCAACCAACACCACCTAAAGATAAGGCCCGAGCCAGCACCTCCTAGAGAGAGAGAGATCATGCGGACAAAAACGTCATATATTGTTACATCATCATCAAGCGGCTACTATTAATCGCATTTCTACCAATGATAAACCCTAAATTTGGCCGCTTGACGATGATGTAACAATGTGTACAGTTTTTGTATACATAACATAATGTATGTACAGTCCTCATCCGATAAGTTAAACCTCGACCTTGAAGGGAAGAAATTTATTCTATTGCTACCCCTCCAAGAAAGTATGGAATACATACACAGTGGATGACACAATAATATAACACTTTCGTGACTAAGCAATTTATTCTCTCCAATTGTTACACTAAGATGAATTATATGTTAATATGGTCCTGATATTTGAAATTCAATCACCAGACGTTATGAAATATGATGCTTAGGAAATACATCAGCATCTTCTTGAAACCCCTGCAATCAAAGAATTATGGAATATGAGATAGGTCGCCAAACAAGTTTGGAATATAGAGTTTTCAAACCTACTTCGTATTGTGTGGGACTTCCTCTTGCTTTAATTACCGCTCTGATCCTGCTGGGCATGGATTCCATTAACTGTTGGCAGAACCCGGTGTCGATGTTTGCCCAACATGTTCGTAGAGCAGTCTTCAGTTCCTGTTTTGTTGTTGGGTGTTCGTTGTGTACCAGTTGCTACAGTCTCCACCAAAAGTTTTCAATGGGATTGATATCAGGGCTATTGGGAGGCTATGGCAGTTGCTTAACCCCTTTAGTTTTCAAAAACTCTACCATTTTTTTGGCTCTGTGGCACGACGCGTTATCATCCTGGAATATAACATTGTCATCCTCAGGAAACTGCTGTTCAATGGTTGGGACTAGAAAGCCTACAATAATCTCGCAATAGACATCTGCATTAACATTAGTGTTTAAAATACATAGCTGTCCTGGTCCACGAGCCGAAATACAGCCCCATATCATGATTGAGGAAGGAAATTTCCGAGTAGAACGCAGGCACTGTTCGTTGAACTTTTCAGAAGGTAGTTTCCATACGAAAGTTCCAGCATCATCACCTCTACCAATGCAGATTCTCGACTCATCGCTAAAGAGCACCCTTGACCAGTCATCTTGAGTCAAAGCTTGATGCTCTTTTGCCCAACTCAAACGTTGTTTCTTCTGCGTTTTCGTCATGAAGGGTTTACACTTAGCCTTGCAAAAGATATCCCATGTCTTTTAATCGTTTTCTTACAGTTTCATTGGATACATGTATGCCGCCTCGCTGCCAATCTTTGTTTATTTGTGCAGCAGTATAGCTTCTACTGCCCTTAACGATAGCTCTCAATCGTCTGTAATCCCTGGTAGATGTTTTCCTTGGTGCTCCAGATCGTTGAACAGTCTTTACATTTCCCGTTGTCTTATATTTTTTTCCAAATTTTGGAAATCGTTCCTTGGTTTAATTTCAATAATTCCGCCACTTCAGATTGCTTCTTACCATCCACTAAGAGTTTGACTACTTTCATTCTTATGTCGTCTGAAAGCTCGTTTACAGGTGCCATGATCAGACGTGCAGTTATTGAACAAATACAAGCACAAATTGAATATGAAGCACAATAAGCTATGGTCTCACCCATTTATACAAAGTGGATCTTAACCAAAGTCAATTCCATTACGGTTTAGGTGCATAGTTTCTACTTATTCCAAATTTATTTGGCGACCAATCGCATATTCCATATTTAATTGACTGAAGGGGTGTCAGGCAGATGCTGTTACATTTCCTGCGTGTGATTTTTCATAACCTTTGGCAATTCGCCTAAAATTCGCCTTAGTGTTACCTCTGATACAATAAATTGCTTAGTCACGAAAGTGTTATATTATTGTGTCATCCACTGTGTGTGTATTCCATTATTCCATACTTACTTGGAGGGGTGTAAAATGGGAGGCAAGAGGATGAAAAAAAAATCTGATGTAGTACTAGTACTTCCCTACATCAGATTTTTTTATCCTCTTGCCTCCCATTTTAGCAATAGAATAAATTTCTTCCCTTCAAGATCGAGGTTTAACGAATCGGATGAGGACTGTATACAGTTTTTGTATATATGTATACAGTTTGTTATACATAACATAAGAAAAATGAAGTTAGGTGGTATTGCCTGAGCGCGAAAACGTCATACATTGTCACATGATCATAAGGAGTCATTTTTAATCGTATTTCTACCAATAAAAAGCCCGAAATTATGACTCCGTGTCACGTGACCTTTTCTGTATTATTGCAGAAGGGCGCAGTGGAATGTAGTAAAACACGTAACACAGGCGGAATAGAAAATAAAATAAATTTAATGGGAAAATACTATCAGAAAAACACAAAATAAACAATTGGTATGGAAAAATAGAATTATATCAACGGAGCTACTTAGCTACGCTTTAGCAAATTATCAAGTAACTAAATAAATCTTATCAATTATAATTTCACTTCATAGGTTAACATGCCTTACACAAAGATAAATGTTTCACTTAAATTTGCAACAAAATTTACAAGAATTTGAAATAATTCTCCATTCGGTAATTCCAAAGAATTTCAATAAATTCAATAATATTGGCCGGTAATTGAACCTTGTAACAATTTCAGCAAACTTATGTCAAATAAATTGTACATTTATGCTTAACACACCTTATTAATAATGACCATTAAAGTAAACCAAACACTAAGTACAAATGTGTATAGCTTAACCAACATTGGAAAATCGGCTTCTTATGTTTGACTTTCCTTTTAAGTAAATTATTATTCGAACAATATTATTTTTAATGTAAGAATAAAACCTTATTCACTTAACTTACGGAAATACAATTAAACTTGACGACTTTTTCTTTTTACAAAACAACCTGAGACACACGGTTTAAATTGTAATTCACATGAGAACAATATAGGATGGATTAAATGAAGTATTATTCACTGTTCGATTCTTGAAATGGTGTAATAGTCACATTCGACAAATTTAAGTAATGTTCACTGAGTCCGTAAATTTTAATATAATCGGGGAAATGACACACAAGAGAGCAGGAAAGAAATGGTAATAATAGTCACTGTTCGGTAAGTCTTAGCCAGTAAATAATATCACATTAGGTATACAATAAACCAGGTCGCTGCTTTCCCTATTAACTCTCCACTGAAATGAAACATTAAATTACATTAACCAAGGTAATTATTACACTACGTTGATTTGTTGAATTCCCTTCCTGACCAAGAAGCATGGAGCACTTTATTTTAAAATATGCCGGGCTTCTTTAGATAAGAAATTAAACATAAATTGACATGCCCGACCACCAACTGGTCATAATACCATTCCGTCGTGCGTTTACGAAAGCAACGCTTGAACGGGACTTCTGTTGAACGAAGCTCCCGAAAAAGCTGTTAAATAAACTGGCGTTTCCGCCTACAGAAAGCACAGTACTCACGGCTTTGCAATTTGTCGGATTTACGAATAACAGCGGCTCCTCGGACGCTTGTGTTCCAACGTCGCACTCGCCTGTTTCGTGGTTCCCGTCGGTGAATGTACGAGGTTCCTCGTACTACGTAGCCTGGAAGAAGCCTCCCCTTCGGATGCTTCACGGCTCGACTCCGGCGAAGCCGCGCTTCTCCTTCCGTTCCCCGCACAGGGTTCTTCACGCTCCGTGCTCTGGCTACTCGTGGTCTCCGAGTTCACAATTGCGAACAAATTTTGAACCCGCTTCGTTCTCTCTCCGTTCCGACGAACGTTAACCTCGGGAACCGACTCTTCTCTAACTGCCTTTTTCTTGGCGTATTTGAATTTTGCCTCTCGTTCTTCGTCTGTTCTCTTATTGGAGCAGGCGTGCTGATGCTGATGACACGTCGCCTGGAGCTTCTCCCTCCTCCTGGTGTTGTAGAAAACACGGAGCGGAAATCCAGAACGAGTGTCATAGGAAATCGGGTTGGCGTTTGATTTCCGTGACACTCCGTATGATGATGAAATAAACCATTAAAGAATGACATAAACAAGTACCGAAAGGTTAAACTAAACCATTCGCTAAACCATATTTTTAAATCGCCCATTGTAAGTTTCTAATAGACCATAAAGATACCATTAAACCACGTACCTTTGAACCAATTACGACTGTCATTAATTTTACGTTATATTCATTCATGACACATCATTCGAAGCTGTTTGATATATTACATGCCATATTTTAGCATAGAAAGTTCCAATGAACCATAAGGGTTCCACTAAACCAGGTTCCTTGGAACCAATTTCGACTATCATTAACTTTACGTTATATTCATTCATGACACATCACCCCTATGTGTTTGATTTATTAAATGCCATATCTTATCATTGAAAATATTTGAGGGTGTCATAAGGGTACTATTAGAGCACGTGTCATTGTATCGATTTCAACCATTTTCAAAATGGTTCATTCCCGGAACCTTATCTATTAATTGGCGAAAATAATAATTTATATCCGCTTCTATCTCATTACGATTTGTTTGTTATATTACTTAATATCTCTCTTCATTGAAAATTGCTTGATGGGGTCGTGAAGGTACCATTTGTGCACGTGCTATTTAACGGATTTATATAATGCTAGTATTAAAGCCCGTCATACGACGGTTCCACAACAGGGAAATCTGTAAATTCCATTTTGATTATAAAATTTCCCCTGTGATAGGACTGTGATAATTGACAGGGCTGCCAATAATAATAAAAATGTTTACTTAGTTTTCAAACCTGCTTATTCGTTAAGGTCGCGGGGCAGCGCTCGAGATTTTCCGCCATCAGGTTCATGTCCTCAATTGTAATGCCCAAGCGACTCGAACCCAGATAATGAATGTAATCTAGCCACATAGTTCTAGGCCGACCCTTGGTCTCTTATGAGACATACTTCTCCTCTTCTTCCGCGACCTCCACGGTCATATAACCTAACCTTTTGATTTTTAGGTTATATGACCGTTTTAGGTTATATGACTTCCATATGACATTTTTAGGTTATATGACCTCCACGGTCATATAACCATAACCTAATCTTATGGGCTTACGACCAAGTTCATGTTTTTGCCCCCTCCCCTACCCCCACCCAGCCCGTTCTCAACCACCGACTTGGAAAATAGCAACTGCCTAGGAAGATGGTTTTGCGGCATCCGTACATGTGGCCAAACCAATGCACCTGAGGCCTCTCAATGCGAAGAAGTAGTGGTTCAGCATCTAAAGACTGCCTTATTGTGATGCTGAACACTCTCTGGCAGGGAACACCTATGCCACCTCTCAGAATCTCATTTCGGCACTATTTCTGTCATTACCCAAGACTCATGACCATAGAAGGGAATGGGGACAAAGATTTGCAAGAAGACAGCTTGAGTTTCTTTCCTAGTTCAAGATTTTTACAACGGATCACCACATTTCGCGTCAGACAGAGCTTGCTGCACCGATCCGAGCATCCAATAAATAATGTTATTGCGTTTGATTTTATTCGAAAGCCCGGCGTACGAAGGTTACTGCAATACTGGAAACTGCAAGTTCGATTTTATTTTTAAAAAATTTCATCTGTGACAGGATTGTAATAATTGGCAGGACTGCGATAATTGACAGTATTGCTAATACTAAAAAAAGTCATTGTCAACATGAGAGTGATACTAACATAATGTGTCCTGTTACAATGGGACAAAGTCACTACTGTCAATTTGACAGTTATAACCTACCGGGTGTTTCAAAAATAACCGGTATACCGGTATATTTGAAAAATCAATAAAAACTAAACGGGCAGTGATAGAAATACACCGTTTGTAATTTCGAAAGTTTGTCTGCCTGAAAATTTACTGTTGTCCCAAGCATATTGCAACACACGGTGTATTTCTATCGCTGCCCGTTTAGTTTTTATTGATTTTTCAAATATACCGGTCATTTTTGAAACACCCGGTAACACAAAAACACATTTACAACTATTTGATGTAAACTTTGCTCTTCAGTGAAAATGACTCGGCGGGCTGCTTTTTGTTTTGTTTTTTTTTTCACCTCCCTCATTGCTCTATTTCCCGGCAGACCGTTTCTGGGGGACACGACCACTATATTTTAAAACTAAAAAATTAATTATAAACATATAATGAACATTAAAAAATATGAGAAAAAAATGTTATTTGCTTTTAATTTTTTTCGATTTGATTTTTTATTTTTTTATTTTATGAATTTTTTCTTTTTATCAATTTGTACAACTGAAAAATTATTACTATACAGGGTGATTTACATCGAATGTAAAATACTTAAAGGGGGTATTATAGAGGTTAAGATAAACACAAAACGTCCTATGAACATGGGTTCAAATATGAACGATAACTGAGATATGAACAGAAATAAAAATGCCGCCACCAAGATCAACAAGTTAATAACTCAGGTTCTGTAAAGCCTAGATTAATGCAATTTGGGGGAATAACAAGGTACATAAGACTGTGTATACCGTTAAAATTTGATTGAATTCCAACGAGAAGTTACACAGTTTCCGAGTTACACAGTCAAAATGATGTTGAATGAGTAACTTGGAAACTTCTTGTTAGAATTAGATCAAATTTTAAAGGTATACACAGTCTTATGTACTCTGTTATTCCTCCAAATTTCATTAATCTGAGTTATTAACTTGTTGATCTTGGTGACGGCATTTTTATTTCTGTTCATATCTCAGTTATCGTTCATATTTGAGCCCATGTTCATAGGACGTTTTGTGTTTATCTTAACCTCTATAATACCCCCTTTAAGTGTTTTACATTCGATGTAAATCACCCTGTATAAAGAATGTCATAAAATGTAAAAACTAATGTCACCTACTTGTGATTTGAATTGTTAATCAATTTCAAAATGTTTTATTTGAATGTTATTATTTTTTTTAAATTAAAAAATAAGAATGCATATAATGATTTTAAAATTACTTAAGATTTAATTAGGTTTATTTATTTATTTTAATGTGCTATTTTTAAATGTCAATAGATGTATGTAGTAAAACCTATGACGACAATATATTTTTGAACCGTAGCCTGCGAAAAATGTAAAATTTTTTAGTAGTCTTGATCGTCGGCTGCGATTTTTGGATTTTAACAATCAGTGTTTTTTCATTTGTTGGAAACAATGAAACTTGTATTGTTGCTCCTCACTATGGTAACGGGCACGGAGCAGAAGGATTTAGCATTTTATATACATTATTGTTGCTGTATAATATTTGTGACTTGTTCGTGCTATGTACCATATTCATCGACTGACGAAAATAGCAACGAATAACTGCTTCTATCTCGTCATTACGATTTGTTTGATATATTACTTAATATATCTTCCCATTGAAAATTGCTAGGTGGGAAAATAGAGGTACCATTTGTGTAGGTGCCAATGAACCGACTTAGATAATATTTGTGCTTGGTTCGTGGCATGACCCATATTCATCGACTGACGAAAACAGATTTTGAAAATCATTCATAGCCTCAGAGGAGTTACAGACAGACAGACAGACACGTTTTCCCACACTGATAGCAGAAAGCACCTTTCGGTACTTAATAAACCATTAAGGAATGACATAACCAAGTTCCGAAAGGTTAAACCAAACCATTCGCGGTACTATAGTTATAGACGGTCCTATGTTAATATTGTAAGTTTCTAATGGACCATAAAGAAACCATTAAATCACGTACCTTTGAAACAATTTCTACTATCATTAATTGAACGTTATATTCATTAATGACACATCATTCTAAGTTGTTGGATAAATTACATGCCATACTTTAGTATTAAAAGTTCCAATAAACCACAATGGTTCCACTAAACCCGGTTCCTGAGAACAAATTTCGGCTATCATTAATTTTACGTTACATTCATTCATGACATATCACTCCAAGTTGTGTGATATATTACATACCATATTTGAGCATTGTAATTCCAAGGTACCATAATGGTGCCTCTAAACTAGGTTCCTTGAAACTAATTTCGACTATCATTAATTTTAAGTAATATTCATTCATGACACATCATTCCAAGTCGTTAGATATATCACATGCCATATTTTAGCATTGAAAGTGTCAATGATCCATAATGGTTCCACTAAACCACAGTTCCTTGAAACCAATTTCGACTATCATTAATTTTACGTTCTATTCATTCATGATACATCATCCCAATTTGTTTGATATATTACATGCCATATTTTAGCATTGAAAGTTCCAATGAACTATAATGGTTCCACTAAACTAGGTGTCTTTGAACCAATTTCGCCTATCAATAATTTTACGTTCTATTCATTCATGATACATCATCCCAATTTGTTTGATATATTCCATGCCATATCTTATCATTGAAAATTTTTGAGGGTGTCATAAGGATACCATTAGAGCACGTGCCATTGTTTCGATTACAACTATTTTCAAAATGTTTCATTTCCTGAACTATATCAATTGGCGAAAATAGTAATTTATATCCGCTTCTATCTCATTACGATTTGTTTGATATATTACTTTATATATCTCTCCTTTGGGAATTGCTAGGTGGGGTCGAATGTACCATCTGTGCACGTGCTATTGAACCGATTTTGATATTTGTGATTTGTTCGTGCCATGTACAATATTCATATACTGACGAAAATAACAATGAATAGCCGCTTCTATCTCGTCATTACGATTTGTTTGATTTATTAATTAACACCGGGTTTTTTAAAAATGACCGGTATATTTGAAAAATCAATAAATCAATGAAAAATCAATAAATCAATAGAGCAATATGCTTGGGACAACAGTAAATTTTCAGGCAGACATACTTTCGAAATTACAAACGGTGTATTTCTATCACTGCCCCTTTAGTTTTTATTGGTTTTTCAAATATACCGGTTATCCGGTTATTTTTGAAACACCCGGTATGTCCTCCCATTGAAAATTGCTTGGCGGGAAAATAGAGTACCATTTGAGTACGTGCCAATGAACCAATTTAGATATCTGTGATTGGTTCGTGCCATGAACCATATTCATCGACTGACGAAAACAGGTTTTGAAAATCTTTCATAGCCTCGGAGGAGTTAGAGTTACAGACAGACAGACAGACAGACGGACAGACAGACAGACAGACACGTTTCCCCACACAGATAGCATAAAGCGCTTTTGGTACTTAATAAAGTATGACGTTTCCGCGCTCAGGCCTTATCTTTAGGTGGTGTTGGTCCAACCATGGCCGACAAGAATAAAAGGAAAGCCTGCCCAATGGCCTTTCAACAGGTAATCCAAAATTTTGTGAAATGGTTTCTCACCTTAACACTAGGTGGTGCTATAACTAACCTCATCTGCATCGTTTGAATGTATGGATTGATTCTACTGACAAGGGAACACCACATAGCCTTTTTTTTTGCGCGCAAGCACACCGTTGAAGCGATAGCTTTGCGCGGCAGTGAAGCGCTCCGGAAGTGCGCAGAGTTCAACAAACATGGCGGAAAGAGGGGAGGCGAGCTTGTTAGCGGCGATCGCCAAAGAATTGCAGTTAGATCACTGATATTAAGCATAAAACCTTAATATTGCTGTACAATTATTCGTTTCGAAATAATTTATAAGATGAGGTAGGCATCCATGAATACTATTTTTATTTAAAATTACAAAGCACCGCAATACATACCCCCTCACCAACGCAACTTATTACTCGACGTTGCATATGAAGCCAGAACGGTGTTTGATTACCGAATTACTTAATAAAATGAAATAATAAATTAAGGAAATGGTTATTATTTACTATAGACATTTTGTACTGGAAGGCAATTAGCTAATTGTATTAATCTATTTTTAAAAACTAAGTTTGTTTAGAAACTTCAGAAGCCATTCAATTGCCGTTTGCTGCTGTCTATTTCATTTGAAGTGGATTCGTGCTTATTGCTGAGTAGTGGAAGAAAGGAGTTCCGTTAAGCGCATTAATACACTTACACCGCTTTAACAATGGAGTCCTTGTATGACTATGTATGCTGAAATTTTTTCGTTTTCGTGGTTTATTTTGAAAGAAACAAAATTTCACACTCTTATTTTGCAAGCATCTATTGTAAATTCAATTGAGTAACATATTTCAATTTGGTGGAAATCTGTGACATACATGTTCGAGGGATTCCCTTGTCAGTAGTGCATTTATAGGCCTCGGTGGCTCAGTGGTTGCGTGACCTCCTCTGATGCCCGAGGATGCGGGTTCGATCCCGGCCGAGGACGAGGATTTTTTCAGGGGGAAAATCCTGAGATCACGCACTTCCTTCGGAAGGGAAGTAAAGCCGTTGGTCCAGTGTAGTCGTTTGCCAGCTACACGTAAAAGAACCCTTGCGAGGCAAAATATGCGGCCCCTATAACGCTGTCCTGCAATGACCATGGCCGTTGAAAAGGATGTTAATACCAAACAAACAACAAACAAATAACAATAGTGCATTTACGCGATTTTTGATGTATATAAAATGTACAAGGTCTTTATAATTAAAGTTCCATTTTGACATGGCCATTAAAAAAAAACTACTGGACCAAAAGCTATAATACTTGGTAATATATACATGAGGGCATGGGAAGTTCATACCCACCAAAACCAAAAATTAGTTCAAAAGGTCACCACCAGCATGGAATGGCGCTCTATGCAATATTCGTATACGAAATTAGACACGAAGGCACAGGTTAACAAGTCTTTAATCGTTACTAAAATTAGTTACGTGTTGAATGTGGCCTCCACCATTTACTGAAAGCAGGTTAACCTGTGTTTTCGTGTCTAATTTCGTATACGAATATTGCATACAGCGCCATTCCATGCTGATGGTGGCCTTTTGAACTAATTTTTTGTGAACTAATTTTTTGTTTTGGTGGGTATGAACTTCCCATGCCCTCTTCTATAATATTACCAAGTATTATAGCTTTTGGTCCAGTAGTTTTTTTTTATGGCCATGTCAAAATGGAACTTTAATTATAAAGACCCTGTATTATAAAAAAAAATATTACCATCAAAGTACACGGTTGCGTACATGTCTGCACTAGATTTTAAAAATTTCTTCTAAACTCACGGAGAAAAATCTCAAATTATATTTTGCCATGGGACAATAAAGAATCCCATTTTTTTGCGATGTTTTCTTTTGCCATGGGATTTATGCATGTCTGTGAAAATCTATTTTGTATAAAAAGAGGTTTGTAACAACTTTACTTACGTTTCTCAGATGCTTCTAATTCATTGATTAGTGTGTATTATAAAAAACTTAGGAATACAATCTACGAATTAACTTGAACAAACTGTAAGCGTTTTAATAAAAATTCTGCGTATTAATTTTACATCGTTATCATCAATTTTATTAAAAACGGGGGTAAAATAAACTGATTATTTTTGATGATTGTCGTCAATGTTTTGTGTGTTCGTTTGATTTAGCATGTTATTTTCTCTTGGGTTTTCATCATTTACGGCGTTCGATTCCGATTCATTAACGTCTGTTTCTATTAATTCCTGTTCGTCGTCTGCTTGAGTGGACGATTCCTCCACTTGAGTCATTTCTTCTTCTACTGAAATGTCTGCCTGATCCTCACTTGGAGGCGCCGTTGCTTCAGCCTGATCCATTCCACTATTCTGTTCTGGTGCAGGCTGGGGACCATATAGAATCGGCAAATGAGGACCAACTGAGCGGCTCACTTCCCTCGACCTGATTGTCGTTTGGCCCATTATTTGCAAAGGACCCGACCGAGCACTTTGCAGTGCAGCTTGGGTAATAGAAATTGCCTCGGATACTAATATGTCACCCGCCATTATAGCTTCCAGAACATGGAGTGCGTGTGCTTGAAGGAATATCTGGTCGATTTCAGTGAATTCGTTTGTCTCGGTACCAGGATCGGATACCGTAATTTGATTGTTTTCGGTATCTGAGCTTTCCTCCTCTGTCGAATTGAAGAAATGGGCATCGATCACCAAATTGTTTGATGGCAGCTCGTAGTTAAGTCTCAATTCGTGCACCAGATGTGAAGGCAAGTTTAATCTTTCGAGATCTTCTATAGTATTAACCCCTTCGCAGATAACTTCACAACATCGATACTTCAGCGAAAATACTAAATAGATAAAAAAATTATTGCATTAACCAAGCATGCATATATCTTGAAAATTTTGACATTATCTATTCGCTTATTTTAAAAAAATTTAAATATTGATTAATAAAGAAATAAAATTATTTCATGAACATAAATATAAAAAAATTAAAACCAGTTGAGAATGCGCGAGCTTGGAACAATTCTCTGAAATTTGTAAGTTTGTGTCCGCAGAAATGTTGAATTTTTGAAATTCTGACTTCGGATTCTCAAGGATTATCAAAAACTCAAAGACCGACCATCAATCTCTCCCTTCATCGATAAAACTGATTTGAATACCTGAAAGATCATGAACAGATATGGTACTTTGATTGATATTATCCCAATTATGGGTAATGACAGTCAGAGTTTTGGTTGCTTAAAACGCATTAAAAAATCATTGCTTTCAATTGAACTCTAAATGAATAAAGCTGGCTAGATAATAGCTAGAATGAAATCATTTTTAAACAAGTTATGGCAAGGTTCCATCTACCTTTTATCCCCTTTTATCGATGAAGACAAAGATAAAAGAGGGAGGGGTGTACATATTAAGAATTACAAACAACTAGACGTTTGTAAATTCTCTTATCAAATAGACGATTGGCTGCTTTAACATTAACCTCTTTAATAGCGCAGATAGAAACAAGGAACTACAGGGTGACATAGCTGTATTTCGGAAATTGTGTGTAATAAGAACGATTTGACCACGCCAACTGGGAATAGGATAGGTGCTCTATCCTTTGGGAGTTTTGGAATTTGGTCGCCATCTTGATATCCGACAACTTGGATCAAGATTCATTTTCTTAAATGGGAAGGGGGTCATGTGGCATATCAAATAACACGAGTTTTTTCCCAGGAGTTCATTCCTGCAATCGGATTTCATTTAACTGTTGTGGTTCAGAAGTTTATAATAAAAACATTGAACTTTCAAAGCACAAAAACTGGATTGTAGCAGCTAAAGGATGTGTTCGCAGAGTTCAAGACGTTTTATCATTCTTTATGCACGCGCACAAGAACATCGGAGGGGAATGCTGTCACAGGCATGTAGGATGCGTTGCTGAATGTGATGTTTGCTTTGGATTTTCACAGCTTACACGTGTTTTTCAAGTGGTCCCACAGGGAAGAAATCTAATGGTGAGATTGATGGTAGTGAAATGTGGTAACCACTCCACAGGACCCCACGGGCCCATCCAGCCATTGACGGACTTTATGTCCGTAGTGAGGTGGTGCACCTCCTGGGAAAAAAAAAAACTTGTCATACTGCCATCTTCATCAACAGTGACTGGAACACAGTGCTCTGTAACATTCGCAGATACTCATTAGCATTTAGGGTATCGTCTATGACAATTGGTTCGATTAAACAGTGCTCCACATTTCACACCAAACCATAACTTTGACATATTAATGATTTTGGATATATCTGTACAATGAGAGTTCGTATCGTTCCAATATTTCATGTTCTGACGGTTCACCTCACTATGGACCTAAAAATTTGACTCATCACTGAACACAATTTTATTGTCAAATGAAATATCCAGTCAATAGTTTTTGCTGCATCTGAACTTTGAATGGATGCCACCTTATCAGAGCCAGCCAGGTGGCCGAGAGGGCTAGGGCGTAAGCTTTCTACTTCTTGAGTCCACCTGGTCGTGGGTTCGAATCCCACCGTGGGCATGAGTGTTTGTGGTTGTCCCGGGCTGCGTACAGATATGACTTGTGTAAAAGGCGCAAAATCGCCTTAGTAGTCGACGCCAAAAATTCTAATAAACCAACCAACCAACCACCTTATCGGTTGATGTTTTTAGCCGGCCTGTACCAGCTTTATGTTCAACAGTCCCAGTATCTCTGAAATGTGATATCACATATGCGACGATACTGTGTGCGATTGGTTCTCTTTCGGGGAAATCAGCAACAGTGGCACGGTAGGCACGTTCCTTGGATAGCTGGATCAGTTCAATCCTCTCCTCCTTCATTAGTCCTATCCGAAACCGTCCTATCTGAAACTGGAATCCGTTTGCAGGAATAAACTGAGAAAAAATTGCCACATGACCTCCTTCCCATTTAAGAAAATGAACCTCCGCTCAAAATGGCGGAATTCAAAACGGCGATCAAGTTTCAAAACTGTTCCATAAGATAGAGCACCTATTCTATTCCCTGCTAGCATGATCATATCATTCATTTTACATACTATTTCCGAAATACGACTTTGTCCAGTTACTTTTAACTCTCCAATGTACTATATATCCGTAAATGTTTCACTAAGTAATATAACATCATATCTTAATTGTTAAATTATTCGACAAGATATCCACAAAAGAGCGCCCCTATTTTAGCTTGCAATATCTTTGACATAGGTGAGCACAGACTGTGACTGTTTATATATTCGTGAAGGGAAGGTTCTGTAGTTATGAATGAATGCAAATTAGTACCGCGAATTCAGCCGATTTCTGAATGAAACCTACCACATTCATAGGGGTCATTGTGGGAATCAAAACATGTCTCTCTATTAGGCTTCACCGGTCCCAAGACATAACTATGTAATTTTTTCCTATGGGGGACTTGCGAAGGAAACCATAGAGACCACCATTGCAGAGAAACTCGGCATTTTTGTGGGTTCCACTTTCTCTTGGTACCTTACACAGTACCAACACCACCTCTACTCAAAGCCTGAGTGGGAAAATTTCATACATTGTTACATCATCATACCTAGTCATGATTTAGGATTTATTATTGGTAGAAATGCGATTAAAGATGACTACCTATGACGTTTTAACAATGTATGACGTTTCGGCGCTCAGGCTTTCTTTTTAGGTGGTGTTGACAGTGCTCCCATCTATATGGTTTTTTTTTTACCCGCAATAGAGGTTTCAAACTGCATTACTGTTTTTAAGCTATCGTTAAAAGACTCGCCCTGTATATTGATTGTAATTTTTTCTGGTCTGCACATTAGAGACTAAACAAGATTATATTTAGGATCCCCTTTGAACTTTGCCTTGACGTAGTGTCCAGTTTCAAGGAAGGAAAATAAAGTAAAAGCTACAAAGATATGTTTAACTATCGCAAGTTATAAACTCGAATTACAGTAGCAGTGGGAACTGTAACGATTTATATGCAGGAGAAAGTGTGGGAAGAGTTTGAATATCGTGTAGACGTTGTTCGAGTATCTAGTGGGGAGCACATCCACCAATTATAAAATTTTGAAAAATATGTTTGAAATGAAAGAAATACAGGGTGTATTATACATGTTTACTACTCAAAAACTACTACAGATTTTAATGTCATTTTTTTTATTCACAAAGAAAAAATACAATTTCTTAGCCTCGCTTGAGTTGATAATGAATAAACCGACACAATTGCCGCGTTTGGGGCTCACAAAACCCCCACGTTCTAAGGGAGCATATACGCGACAGCCCAAAGGTTAATGTTTGGTGCGGTTTAATGCATGATCGAGTAATCGGGCCTTTCTTTTTCGCTGAAGACAACATTACCGCTGCAACATACCTAGATATGCTGGAGAACTACCTGATTTCACAGGTGGAAGAACTACAGCCCAACATAGTCTACCAACAAGATGGAGCACCTTCTCACTGGGGCCTGCAAGTTAGGCAGTGCCTTGTACGAACTTTCCAGGACGATGGATTGGAAGGGATGGGCCAACCCCTCCCCCCCCCCCCTCGCTCAGCTGATGCGAACCCTCTGGATTTTTTCTTCTGGGGATATGTGAAAGACAGAGTGTACAAGACCAACGTTGATAATATTGAAAACATGAAGAAGTAGAATGGGAAGCGAAGCTCGTAACAGTTCCAATGCTAAATCAGTGAAATAAAAACAGCGCCAATTCCTTGCAGTGGATGAGTCGAATTGGGGTCAACTTCCGCTGCTTCTTTCACTCCATGTTATTTTAATTGCTGACATGCCAGAATGCCCTCAGCTGTTCTACCATGCCCTCTTCCTCCCCTAGATGATTTTGTTTTTAAATTTCCTTTCTGGTCGAAAGTTACAATAGATTGCTCCTTTAGAATCTGCCTTCCGTGTGCTCTCCATGTCGATGTTGGACGTGAAAAACAAACTTTTCGATGAATGAAGAGTTATACAATTGAAAAGCAGACATTGGAGTTACTTAGCAACAAATTGTCCCTTGGCGATCGCTCTTCCACAACTAAGTGTCATTTTAATTCCTGACCACAGACCACAGGAGAAGAACCCATCCTTTCAATGACTGACTTAACCATGAAAGGAGTGACCTGCAATAGATTCACTTTCGCTGCATTACGATTCGACTCATCCACTAGGATCCCTAGTGTACTTTTTATTTCACAATTTCTCATTCTTCTTCTTCCCATGCTTCGCTTCCCATTCTTCTTCTTCCATGTTGAAATTCTCAAGAACAGAATAATTGAAACAATCTGTGAAATCACCCCCGAAATGCTAGCCCGAGCATGGGAGGAAATCGAGTTTCGCTTTGACGTCCTTCACGCCATAAATGGGGGACACATTGAAATTTATTAAGGCATGCTAATAAACTTTGAGTTTTTCTTTGTGAATAAAAAAAAATCACGTTAAAATCTGTAATAGTTTTTGAGTAGTAAACATGTGTAATACGGGAGATATGTTAGAAACACCCTGTATACCAAAGTAATGTAAGGCCATTCGTTTTTGGACACCCTGAATTATACGTAAATTTGAATGAAATATCTGTAATTTTGTTATGGAATATTTTCCCCTGTAAGCTGAAAACTTATACATCAGCTCTCAGCCACTGTAACCCTTTCGAATTTTTTGTAACACTTAAAAATCAATGATAAATTACCTCCCATTTAAGTTTTTCAATCTAAGATTTGAAGAAATGGCAATAGCTAGATGAACTCTGGGTTGTCAGATGGATAATCACAAAACTTACAATCGCCTCTTTGCAGGACTTGTCATATTGAATACACAGCATCAGTTTGAAAAAACTGCAGTACCATGAAGGAATAATGATAAACACAGAAATTACAGGAAATGCACGATAGTTATAACATGCCGTACTCAATGCTTTGCGGCAGATTTCCTTCTCTGAAGTATGGACGCCTCATGATATTCAGACAACTGTGTGCGGATTGGCAACATGTCCTGTTTACATTAATTGGCAGGTGCAGGCCAAAACGAACAAGAATCAACATCTGTTGATGATGCGGACAAGGTTGGCGAATTTTTCTCAAAGCTTCGTTGTCATTTCTTGGAAAATCACATTCTCGGAGAGCCGCATACACGTTAAACTAGGCACTAGATAGAAGGTATTGACGATATTAGTGAAACCGAAACTTGAGGGTACTTCCAACTTTCGTTTTCAGGTTTCTGGCTAGTCTCATCACCTTCTAAACTTCAGGCCTCACAACAGACGGTGAAAACGTCATCAATATTAGGCTGAGGCTAACGAGAAATACAGTCTCCGGCACTGAAAAATCACCTGACCAAGATAAGTCTATTAACAGGGTTAGGGTCATAATCCCGACAGCTACAATCCCGACAAGCCACGTATTCCCGACAGGTTACAATCTATTATCCCGAAAAAGCAGAGTCCCATTTATTTCTATTATGTTTTATAGGAGTGCTGTTATATACGGAGTGCTCTTGTATGCGAAGTTGGACTGTAACATTTTTTTTCAGTAATTCTGTCATTTTGATTCTGTATGTGTACAATTTTATCATTGGTCCTTTCTCTTGTCCTATCTCATCACGTTTTCATGCTCGTTTTCTAATTCATTACAAGCTTGCGGATTATCAGTTCGTTACAGAAACGATGAACAATTCAGCTTATTGTTATGTCATTTATTTGCGCTGGCGTTTGTCCCAGCTAACGAAATGCCAGCATCATTTGACATCTTAAAAGCTGAGATGCCTCCCGAATCTATAGATGTAGTGAACTGGTTCGAAGAAAACTACGTTCACGGGAGAATAAGACGCCGAAATCGTGGACAATTTATACGTTCTCCGCCTATATTTCCACCAGCACTGTGGAGTGTCGCAGATTCAATTGAGCTCGGCATTCTTCGTACTCAGAATGCCGTAGAAGCCTGGCACAGGAGATGGGAGACATTGCTTGGCCGCAGTCATGTTCGTCTTTTCAAAATTATACAAGAGCTTCAAAAAAAAAACAACAACGAGTAGATTTAGAAGTGGAAAGTATTTTCGCGGTCAGCCATATCCTACTCCGAAGAGAGCTGTACTCGACAGAGAGAGAAGACTTATGGCAGTATTTAGAGACAGAGTAAACCGACTATTGATGGGCTATCTTCGTGGTATTGCATATAAGGTCCCATTTTGATTAAAAGTAATAAATATTTTATTGAATCGCAATTTATTGAACAAGTTATTGAAGAATAAACTAAAAATATTAATAAAGCTAATAAAGCCAATGATAAAATTGTACACCTACAGAATCTAAAATAAGAGCTCTCCGCATCTAACAGCACTCCCATAAAACACAATAGAAATAAATGGGATTCTGCTTTGTCGGGATAATAGATTGTAACCTGTCGGGAATACCTGGCTTGTCGGGAATAATTGCGTGTCGGGATTTTGGCTTGTCGGGATTGTGGCTGTCGGGATTCTGGGTGTCGGGATTGTGGCCCGCACCCCTATTAACAATCCAACCTTCATTGTTTCCAACAAAGGAAAAAACACTGATAGTTAAAATACAAGATAGAAACAATGAAAGTTACATTGATAATAGACCTACCTTGGTCAGGTGACTTTTCAGCAAGGCTTGTTCTATATAGGTTAGAAAATCCCATGTTAAGAGCTTTGAACATTTTTTTCTCTGGCCGACAGAGCGGCGTTGGGAACACTGTAGTGGGGAGAAATTCTATCGCTCACTATGGATTAGTATAGGTTTTCTACTTACCAACTGAAATTTTTCTCAGGTATTTTTAAGATTTTTGTTTCCAACAATCCGTGAAAAATGAAAAATTACAACTAGAGAACTAAAATTATCTATATAATAATTTCAATCTCGATTTGTTGGATAACGGTATAATTAAATCCGTTTACATAAATTTTTATCAATTAATTGTTACCGGCCTCGGTGGCTCAATGGTTGCCTGATCGCCTCCGATGCCCGAGGGCGCAGGTTCGATCACAGCCGATGACGACGAATATATTTTTAGGGGGGAATTCCTGAGATCACGCACTTCCTTGGGAAGGGAAGTAAATCCGTTGGTCCCGTGATCAATATATTATGACATTTCTCCAGAATATTACAAAACGATGTTTAAAGATGATTAAATAAACTTCATATAATTTAAGCAATGATTGGGAGAACTTACTACGTAAAAATTGCTTTTCATCATTTTTTATGATATCGATTAAAATTAATTATTTATTAAAGTTTAAAATGTTGAGGTGGAAAATCAAATAAAGAAATCAATTAAACTGAAACTATTTCATCGATTTTTATTACCAACCCTACAGGATGAATCAGAAATCTACCCACTACAAGGTCTATAAAAGAAGGTCAAGACACGATCCCACAATTCTTTGCGCCAGCGGCCATTTTGGTTCTAAAGTATATTGAAGGCACACAAATTACATATCTTTGCAGAATGATTTTAATAAAAAAAAAATGCATGCAAAAACAATGTATGGAAGTAAGAGTTCCTTCATGAGAACCTCTGCAGATATTTATAGGAAATTTGAAGGCATAAAAATTTAATTCTAATTTCACTAACTCTTCACTGTTCCCAAATATTTTATTTATATAATTAATTGTGAAATATTCAGTTTATATTATTTATCGTGAAATTTTCTGTTTATATTATTTATTATAAAATTTTATTTATATTATTTATTATAAAATTTTCTGTTTATTATTTTTTTTGAAATTTTGTCTATATTATTTATTATAAACTTTTTTGTTTAAATTATTGTAAATTTTCTGTTGAAGTTATTTATTGCAAAATTGATTTTTTTATAATTTATTTGAAAATTTTCTGTTTATATTATTTATTGTAAAATTGATTTTTGTATAATTATATAAAAATTTTTGTAATATACGATAAAAATATGATCTGAGACGTGATTAAAACTAGTTTTAAAAGTTTCCGTTTATTTAATTAGATATGTTTTGTTCGAAAATCACCTATATTAACCATGAAAATTTGTGTAGGAAACGCCACATTTAGAACCAAAATGGCCGCTCTATTTTCGTGTCCTGACGTGTCAAGGTCTTTTACAGACCTTGACCAACACCTCCTAAAGAGAAAGCCTCTGCACGGAAACCGTCATACATTGTTATACTATAACTCCGTAGTTATAAAGGAGGCCATGCCATAACCCCCTACACTGTCCTTTACGCCATCTGGCGAGCAAGAAAAAATAGGTCCAAACTTTGCTATTGTGACGTCACGCGACTTTCTAACCTGTATAGATAAAGCCTTGATTTTCAGTGCAGGAGCCTGTCCATGGTTTCTTAATTGAAGAGGTTATGACACGTAACTGTTCCATTCACAGTGTAAACAGAGCGATCATGCAGCATTAAATGTGTTAGCCAGCTGCGTCGCCACCGGAAGCTCTCGCGCGGCCATCTTTTGGTGGGACTCAGATCGCAAATTCCACGGTACTTTCCATATGTTTAGGCACGTATTTGAGGGTAGGGAACGTTTTTTTCTACTTTAGCTACCGTGAAATGAGTGAACAACATGCCAAACTACTGCGTGGCATACGGATGCAACATAACAACAAAAGACAGCGGGTTATCTTTTCGCAGGAAAGAAAAGAGAATTGTAAAGTCATCGTGCGTTATATGACTTTCAACCCATGCCCAAATCGCTGCAAATTATATCCCTAGCCTTTCTTTGTGTCCCCAACATTAAAAATCTATTCTAAAAAATCTTTCTTTGATAAAAATATCAAAGAATTTCAGTCATTTTTCAGCAGTATTATCAATGTAAGATGCTGCTAAATGCTTTCAAAAAGTTCACTTTTAGATAAATAATTAAATACATACTGGAGATGACCTCCAAACATGATGCAATAATTTTTCTATCGAAAAATGGAAGGAAAAATTTTGTAATGAATATTTTGCCCACTTCCTGACTACCGACAGGTCTGCAACTTTCCCCAACGGCGTCTTATAGATGACAATGCATGTTTCAACCGTTAGTTTCACTAATCTTTTATTTATTCGTAAGTTATTTAATATTTTAGTTTAATATGTATACAGTGCAATCATGACGTAACGACTGCCTTTATTGTTTTCGTTGTTAATTTGATCATCAGTGCTAGCAAGTTGTTGATTGTGGTGAGCATTGTTTATGAATAGCCAGTATAAAGTATTGTAAAAGTTTACCCGATATCAGACGGTAGATTTCCAAAGTGTTGTGGTTTTCTAGATATCATATAAAAAGCTTAATTTTTATAAAGACTAAAAAGACTAAAATAAAATATATAAAATAAACATTTTAAAGCACACACTTTCACCTTAAAAGTTCAGAAAAAAAGTAAAAAATCTAATTTAAAAAGAAAATACTACATAATAAACGCGCCACCACACTTTTACCTTTTTTTTAATTCAGTTTTTTACTTTTTTCTGAACTTTTTAAAGTAAAAGTGTGTGCTTTAAAATATTTATTTTATATATTTTATTTTATTTAAAATTAAATTGAAATTGAGAAAATGTAACGCCATGTAGCAGTTGAACATTAAATTTTATTTCCTAAGAAATTGATGAATGTTACCAAAAAAAAAATCACTTTTATGGGAAAATATAATAATTTCACATGAAAATCAACGTATACCATGTAAAAAGCGGATTATTCGCTATTATGGGTATGTCTTCTACAGTGTAAAACGCGGTATCGTCCCACCACAAGATGGCTGCCAAGAGGCGACGCGCTTTAGAGGCCGTAAGCGCTCTGTTCCAATGCTATCGGCGCGAGCCAGAAGATGTACCGGAAGTAGATGGTGAACGAGCAAACTATACTTCATTTATTAAATTTTTATGAATCATTTTGAATCATTTATTTAATAAAAAGCTTAAAATGTATAATTAGCTGTGCCTTAAAATAAACATCGATAACTTATGCTTTATATGTTGAATTCTATTATATATATTCTATTATATTATTATTTAAATCATACTTCGATGTTTCGCTATCTGGTGGACAAAATAATAGCGGGATCGCGTTTAAACGAGAGTGTCATAATCTCTTCAATTAAGAAACCAGGGCCTGTTTTTCTCGTTAACCTCGTATTAGGCCCAAACAACGGCGCTTTTAGCAGGGGGAGTTAATAAAAAAAATGATTTCTTCTTTCCATATTTTTCATGTACTGAAGAACACAGCTGTAAGAATATTTTGCACAATATTATAAAAATTGCAACTACAATAATAATATTAAGGGGAAAAACGATTCCTGCATTGATAAAATTACCTTTTGCTAAGAGCGTTATTGTTTGGGCCTAACATTGATGACATTTTGATCGTCTGTTGTGAGGTCTGTAGTTTATAAGGTGATGCTAGTCCTTGTAATGTTATTAGTCGATTCGCGACAGCGTCGAATATTTCGCCAATGGCATTACCAACTACAGCCGAAAGTAAGCTGTACCCAGACCGGATGTTTACAATTTGAACAAGGTGAATACCACGGATGAATAAAACGGATGCGCAACTCGCCCGATTTTTCAAACTAATTTTAAGTGATTTTCTACTGCAACCACTAGAGGGGGGACTCGCAGCCGAGAGAGACAGGCCTAGGCACTGAGAAATCTTCTAACTATAATCCAACCTTTATTGTCTCCATCTTGGAATTTAACAACACACCATTGTTTTTTCGTTTGTTGGAAAAGTTATACGAGTGCACAGCATTTCGAAGAAAAACATTTCATGAATAATTTAAAACAAACTTTGAACCACTAAGAAAGTTTTATTTGTTGAGTTGTTTATTAAGTTTTAGTTTAGGTGAAGTTAGGTATGGAGATATTAAATTCAATTTGTTGTACTTGAAAATATATTCTACATTTTATAAGATAAAATAGGAAAGGTTAGCAAATACTTTTTAAAGTAAATTAGAAGTTTTTAAAATAACTCTTATTGTTAAAATTTTATTAAATGTGCTATGTAGCGTAAAATATGATATGCAAAAATTTGCATGTGTAAGCGATAGAATTGTATGTTATATTTAATAAAATTATTTTATTCGAAAGAAATTTGTTTGTATTGACTACAAAAATTTAATTAATGAAGTTTACAAAAATAAATAACTTAATCAAATGAGCATATGAATTAAATATATGCAATAATTAAAAAACATATTTAATTTGTGGAGTAGGCTGCGAGGGGTGTTTATAAGCAGCCCCTGAAAATTGGCTGCCTGGAATACTTTTAACTTTCTACTGCAACCACTAGTTGGGGCCACTAAATTCAGTTTAAACGTAATCTGTTAAAGTGTCGTATCCGTTTTACCTCATCCGTGGTGAATACGCAATCCCCCATTGCTGGTCATTATTTCTATAGTGATGTATTGGAAGTTTCTAAATATTTGTGTTTAGTGCTAAAAATATATAAAATAAATAAAATTTACGACCTTAAAAGGTATCAAATATACAATTATTTTTTAAATTTATTCTCAAATAGCGTTTGATATGAAATTTTGTAAAAGGATGTAGGTAAATCGTTTTAGGCGTTTCCTTTGTAAAAGCACAAAGTAAAGCTTATCTCACAAAGAAGGTTGGATTGTTGCTAGACCTATCTTGATCAGGTGACTTTTCAGAACCGGAGCCTGTATTTCTCGTTAGCCTCTGAACGAATCGTAGCCAACAAGACAGGCCCCGGCCAACACCACTTAAACAGAAGGCCTGCGCACTGAAACTGTATACATTATTACATCATCATCAAACGGCCAAATTTAGGGCTTATTATTGGTGGAAATACGATTAACAATAGCCGCTTTAGTATGTTGTAACAATGTAGGACGTTTTCGCGCTCAGGCCTTATCTTTAAGAGGCGTTGCCCCGGCGCGGAAAAGTCACCTGAACATACTAGTCCGAGTAAAGCCTGTTTCACAATTAGGGTTTGCGTGCGGAAAATGGGCGGATGCGGAGTCCTCAACGCGTAGAGAGGTTTTCCCGCAAACGCGGTCATTTCGCAAAAAAATAAAGACGCGCGGATTCCGTCCCGCAAGCAGATTGCGGGCGGATTTCTCATATCTAGACAGCAGGGGTCCCACACTTAAATGATAAAAAATACTAACCAAATGCTAAAAAAAAAGTATTAAAAACTTCTAAAAAGTACTACAAAATAAAAAAAAAAAGCTTTATATAAAAAAACTGTCATTTTGCATAATTTATTTGATGGAAATATTTATTAGCAACAACGTAGCTAAGCCTTTCTTGCTTTCTGCTAAATCTAAACTTGGACAGATGTTATAATACATACCAGAAAATACTTCTTCTAGAACTTAAATACAAAATAATCAATAATTGAATGGCACAGGGGAAAACCTAATCCGTTGTTAGCAGGTGTAATCTTCTTCTTTATATATAAAAATTCAGGCTGAGGGTGCGTCTGTAAATGTTCTAAAAACTTTTGAACCACTTAACCGATTGCACTCATATTTGCAACATATATTACTTAGGTCCAGAGTAAGGTTTACATGTCCCTAAAGTCGGGGAAGAAGGGGTAAAAATCATATATCTTGGTTTATGTTTGTTTGTTTACTCAAGAGATGGCGCCAGAGTTTGTTTATCTTTTCCTTGAAACCGAAACTTGACTAACTGCGCAGAAGCAGGACAGCAAAAAACTTGCGTTTCCTCCCTTGAAATGTACAAACACTACTACACATCCGGAAGAAAACGGAAGTTTTTTTTTGCTGTCCTGCTTCTGCGCAGTTAGTTTCGGTTTCAATGGAAAGGTCTATATAAAAATTCAGGGTGCATCTGTGAATGTTCTTAAAACTTTTGAACCACTTTTCCTTTTGAGCTCATACTTGCACCAGATGTTCGTTAGGTTCAGGGTAAGGTTTACATGTGCCGAGTGTCCGGTTGGCCCAAAGGGGAAAGGGTAAAAATAATTTGCTTGATCTGTCTGTCTGACATGAGCCTACGATATGCGCGGACCAACAATGTATGTCATGTCCTATAATGCAGAGTAAAGTTTCTGCAACAATAGGCCATAAAAAATTACTTTGGCTATGGTCATGGATGAAGAAATACAGGATGGGAAACTCCATTGTTTAAAGCGTGATTTTTTTTTCATTGGCGCTCTCTGGCCATTTGCGAAGCCGACGCGATATAATCAAGCCGTGGCACTGATTTTGTGACATCATGCAAACAGTTGGATTTTGTGACGTCTTGGAAAAATAAATTTAAGAACAAAATAAGGATATTTAAAATTTAAAGTAAAAAGATTTATTAAAAAAGTAAATGACCCATGTTTGGCATTAATGCATTTTATTCTACTGTTTTTACTTAGTTATCTAAAATACGAAATTCATATTTAAAATATTTCACGAAAACCGATGGGATTTCAACATTGCCAAGTGATATAGTGCCATGGCTTTGTATAGATCGCGTCGCCTTCGCCGTTTGCTTGGGCATTACTCTGTCTTGCAGACGACTTTACTTTTCCTTATTGGCCTCGATGGCTCAGTGGTTGCGTGATCTCCTCTGATCAACACCTCCTAGATAGAAGGCCTGATAACGGAAACCTCCTACATTGTTACATCATGATTAGTCGACCACATTTAGGCTTATTATTGGTAGAAATAGGATTAACAATGGTCGACTGATGATGATGTAACAGTGTATGACGTTTCCGTTATCAGGCCTTCTGTCTAGGTGGTGTTGCTGTGATGTCCGTAGATGTGGCTTCGATCCCAGCCGAGGACGACGAGGATTTTTTCAGGGGAAAAATACTATTATATAAAAGAAAGAGCGAAAAATGTATACACTCACTCATTCATTCATTCATTCATTACGAAATCTCCAGAACTATGAAGCCTACAAACTTGAAATTTGGCAGGTATATTTCTCTCGGCTTCTAGGTGAGGGTGATAGAGGGATAAAATGTAGGCAACATTTACCTCTTTCATTTTTTTTCTCTGGGGCATTGTTTTTGAGATAAAAAAATTTTGAAATCCTGCCTGCAGGAAACAGTTGTTTGGAATCTGTGGATACACTTAAAGATATTGGTATATGAGACAACAGTGGGATCCGATGAAGAGATGGTAGCACGAATCGCCATAGCTGCGGACCAGATTCGCGAAGAACTAGGAACTCTTGAAATTTTTATGTTAGTCCATGCGGCGACGTTGTGATGCATGCATTCATGCCAGAGGGAGTGAATTAGAACACTTATTATTGATGAAAATAGGAAAGAAAATCCCACAGCCTGGGTTCGAACCAGGAACCTTCTGTCCACCGTGCAGACACGCCAACCAATTGCGCCACTGTAGACATGTAAGCATTAACGCTATCTACAGGGTGATTCAGTCAATTTCTGACCATTTCAGTACTATGATTTATTGACCCATTAATGTTTACAAACTTAGCATTTCAGTATGATATTTTAGGCAGTTCGGAGTTTTTATTCCCGTGAAAAAGTCTTGATGATATGCTCAATGTGGCCACCACGAACGTTTTGAACTGCTCGCAGCCGAATGGTGAAGTTGTTCATAACTCTATCCAGGATTTCTGCATCCACAAGGGTGCAGTCGACGATGCTCTGTCGCAGCTGGTCTAGGGTTCTTGGTGCTGTAGTGAACACACTGTCTTTAAGGAACCCCCAGAGATAAAAATCACATGGTTTAGGTCAGGACTCGTAGAGGGCCAAAGAAAGCCACCCCTGAATCGATCTGGAAACCTGTTTGAAATGACACGATTTCCGAATTTCTGATTGAGAAAGTCTAGCACTTCATTGGTGGTGTGAGGCCTAGCCCCATCCTGTTGAAAGCATTGATGTCGAAGCGGTATACGCCTCCTTCGCAGCTCGGGGATGAAGGTTTCCAACATGTTAAGATAAGCCTGTGACGTTACGGTGCCCTCAAAAAAGAACGGACCAATGATGCCTCTTTTGGAAATCGCGCACCAAGCCATAACTTTCGTGGATGAAGAGGTGACTTATGGATCTCATGAGGTTGCTGGGAACCCCAAAAACGAACGTTGTGTTTATTAACGTCACCTGACAGATGGAAGAAGGCCTCAACTGACACCACAGGTTGTCCACAATGTCCTGATTGGCTTCTATTTCTGCTCAAAACTCCATCGCAAATTGTTGTCGCTTCTGTCTTCCAGTGTCTGTTAACTCCTGATAAACATGGATCTTATACGGGAACAGGTGTAAATCCTTTCTCAAAATTCGCCACGACGTGGTATACGACAGCCCTTTTTCAATGGATAGGCGGCGAACAGATTTTTTGGTAGGGGAATTGACCAACCTTGTGCGAACATTTTCGACAACTTCGTCCGTTCGAACACGAGCTTCGCTCCCGCCTTTTTTCTTGCCTTTAACACATCCAGTGGCCCGAAATTGTTTGATAAAATCCATGACTGCTTGCCTGCCTGGTGCGTCTCGACACTTATACTCCTTCCGGAACTTTCTTTGTACGGATACAGGTGATTTTGTCTCGAAATACCATTCGACAACCTTGCATTTCTGCTCTGTTGATAAAGCGGGCGCCATTTTTCAACAATACGATTTTCATGCAGCGCCGTTGCAACAATACAAACTCCAACTATTTAGAAATTCGATATGGCGCTCATATTCTTTCAATTGTTCATCCCTAATGCACGTCATTCGAGTGAAATGGCCAGAAATTGACTGAATCACCCGATATATATCCTTGGGGCTGGTTGGAGCAGTACCCAGTTCGTAGGCTGGGACTATCTTTCCTACTGCGTATAATCGTTCCTGGTTCGAACCCAGGATGTGGAATTTTCTTTCCTATTTTCATCAATAATTTCAACATCTGAGGTTTGGCGTTAAAAAAATAAAAAGAAAAAAGAAAAAAAGAAAAAAAATCCACTTAAGACTTTTCATTTATTAATCTAGAACACTTATTTTAAAACTTTTGCATGTTTCATAAAAAACAAGTAACATTATTGTACTGTACGCAGTGTGTTTTTTGTTATTTTATTACATGATTGACCATGATTTTGAAATAGTACAGAAGTACGGGTTGAGTGGCATTACGTCTACGCGACGACCAACATTTTTTATCTCAAAAACAATACCCCGAGAAAAAATAAAAGGGGAAAATGTTGCTTAGATTTGATCCCTCTATCACCCCCATGTTTGTATACATAAATATGAAAAACTATACTTTTCTCCGAGCGATGCCGGGTACTATAGCTAGTTTTTTATAAATTTGAATCGATTAAAATTTATAGAAAAAAAATAATAAAAGGACATACAATTAGCCAATTATTTCGATACAACTCTGAAACAAAGGTCGCCAACCAAAGGGAACTGAGGCGTGTCATCTTCATGCCTGGTCATGACGTCATTCGGTCCAAGCGACATGAATCAACGCCACCTATAACGGTTATTTCTAATCACGTCGCCTAATCTTGATTAATTAATCGATTGCAACTCTCTGAGTCTCACATTTTTCAAAATTTTATTGCATTTTGATAACGAGAAACATTGCACTGACATTTTGCGTTTCGTACTAAATTCCGTCACCGTATCACTGCCGTACTAACGAAGAACAAAAAGTACTAAATCTAGTACAACGGTACTGACTGTGGGCCCGACAATCGACAATCGAACGTGCAGGGAAAACGAAATGAGCGGTCCGAAAGCAACGCTTTCACTGCCATACTCATCCAGGAAGTAACCAGGGGAAGTACACTGAAGTAGGCAAGAAGCCAGATGAAACCTAGTTAAGTCATCCAGTGGATAAGATTGAGTCCTTTCCTATAAGGACGAATAAGTTGATTGTTGATTGACGAGGGGCACGAGGAGCTATGAGATCCAGTAGTCGGGAAAGATGGCCTTTTGGATGTCGTCGAAATTGATGTCCAGGACGTGTCGAGGCCTGCGATGCCTGAGGAAACTTCTAAACGTGAGTGAATGCTCCAGAATATCTGCAACCAGAGGATTGGGATTGCAACTTCTTCAGTGACTCCTGTACATAGCTACCAATGGGAGGTATCTCAAAATCGTCGGTAATAGAAGTATTTGTTGCAACTCTCCTGTCAAGTTGGGCAATGGTCCTCAAGGTAACGTTTTGGAAGGTTTGGAGGTCCTTCCATCTGGACTTACATGTTGTGGCCCAGGCAGGCATACCATAAAGCAAGATGGTTCGGATTACCGTCCTGTACAGCAATAGTTTGCAGTCCAATCCAAGCGCGCTGTTTCGCCCCAGAAGAGCTACCAGACTGAATTTTGTCTTCTTTGCCTTGTTGATGGCGTAGGAGACATGGTCGCCCCAATTTAGTTTGGCATCTATTACCACTCCGAGGTATTTGTAATCTTTTACCCATTCGAGCTCTTTACCAGAAAGGAAGAGAGGACTCGGGGGTTTCCGAAGTTTCTTCGTAATGAACATCGCCTTGCACTTGTCAACGTTTAGGTCGAGTCTCCACTTTGCAAACCATTTCTCGCACAGATGTAAGGCCTTTTGTAACCGTGACATGACGTGAGCGGGAACGCGGTCAGTGGTCATGATGGACGCGTCGTCAGCGAACAGATACAGCTTGCATTTTGTAAATGTTGGGAAGTCATAGATGAAAAAGTTGAAGAGTGCAGGGCCTAGACAGAACCCTGGGGAACACCAGCTTTGACGTCACACGGGGTAGACATGGAGCAACCAACCCTGACACGAAATATCCTGTTCGACAGAAAGGATCTAATCAAGGCAATAAGATCGTCCGGAAAACCACAAGTAATCATTTTGTAAATCAGGCCTTCGTGCCAAACCTGATCAAAAGCTTTTCGGACATCCAAAAAGACAAGGCCACCATATTTAGCACAGTTAAGAGGAGTGTTTAAGTCTGCAATAAGCCTCCAGATCTGGAGTTGGCAGGAGTGACCTGGGCGAAAGCCGAATTGCTCTTCACGAACAAGATTGTTAGCCACACACAAGTCGTTAAATCTCTTAAGAATGACGCGTTCAAACACTTTTGATAGCATAGGTAACAAGCTTATAGGCCTATAGCTGACAGGAGAGCAGGGTTAAAACCAGGCTTTTGTATGGTAACGATAACAGACTCTTTCCACTGGTCGGGGAAGTAACCATGTCTCCAGCAGTCATTCATGGCTTTGGTAATGATCGAGACAATATTAGAAGGCAAGTTCTTGAAAGCACTGTTAGTGATGGAATCAATACCTGCTGCTTTCTGGATTTTAAGTTGCTTGATGATGTCGGAGATTTCTTGAGCACTAATGACTTCTTCAGGGGCGGGAACACGATGAATGTACTGCTAAGCGATACACACATCGTTAACTAGCTGAGTGTTTTGGAGGTTGTCCAAGTTTGTCTCACCGGGCGTGGTAAATTGACTTTTCAGGGAATCAGCGATCAATTGAGCCTTATCCCCGTCACTGGTGACAACGTTGCCATTGTCTGCAAGCAGTGGCGGCAATTGGATTGGCCTGTTACCCTTTAAAGCCCTCACAGTTCCTCTGAGCGAGTTGTCCTGGACAGACAAGGGCTTCAGTTTTTCACTCCACCTTTGATTTCGTAGTGCTTTAACCTCTTCCTGAACCTTGCGAGAAAGCCGGTTGTACTTGGTCTTGAAGTAGGGAAGTCGCTTACGCTGCCATAATCTTCTGTAAGAATTCCTTTCGAGAATAAGACGCCTGATATAAGGAGGCAGGTCGAGATGTTCAGGACGTTTACGATCGATAGTAGAGGTACTGGAAGTAGTGGCATTGTTGACAACACGGGTGATAGCATTATTATTACTATTGATATCCTCCTTGTAAGAAATGCTATTATCTCTAAGAATATCTCTAAAGAGCTTCCAGTCCGGTTTAGAGTGGATCACAATCTTCTTATCGATGTTTAAGCCCTCAAACATAAGCATCACTGAACGGTGATCAGAAGATAAGTCGTCGACTGTGAATATATTATAGGTGTGCGATGCACGTCGCTAACCTTTAAGAATTGCAATATCCAGCACGTCGCTAACAGGAGAGTGGTCGCAGTAGTATGTGTCATCAATGGGACCAGCAACGGAGGTGTCAATCTTGTTTAAGGTATATCCATAAGATATTGCCGTTTTGATTGGGGCATTTGGAGTTCCATGCATGGTGCTTGGCATTCAAGTCGCCCGCAATAACAACTGGGATGGGCCCAGACAGCAGCTCGTCAAGTTCGCACGGATCAAGCTTGTGCTTGGGTGGGTTATATAAGGAGATGAACATGATTTCGCCTGCGTCCACATCGTTTATAATCACGGATACTGCTTCCATTCCCACAAAGTCTGGAGTGACAGACTCACGATGATCAATGCCGTCCTTAACAAAGATCGCTGCTCCACCAAAAGCGTGGCTGGCATTATTACCCAGTGGCCGGTCCTTGCGATAAACACGATACCCAGGCAAGGTGAAGACTTGAGTAGATTTCAGGTGCGTCTCGCACACGAAGGCGATGTCGACATTTCAGTTTGTAAGGAAATTGTAGAATTCGATGCGCTTGCGAGCGATTCCTCTTGCATTCCAAATATTGCAACGGAGTTTCCCTTGATCTTGCATGTGTGTCTGTCCATGATCATTTGTTAGATTCGTGAGAGGCAATCTGTGGCACTGCTTTTCCACTTTCCTTATATTGATTTAGCAATGATAAAAAAATCCTAACCAAATGCTAAAAAAAAAGTACTAAAAATTTCTAAAAAGTACTACAAAATAAAAAAAAGCTTTAAATAAAAAAAATTGTCATTTTGCATCATTTATTTGATGGAAATATTTTTTAGCAACAATGTAGCTAAGCCTTTCTTGTTTTCTGCTAATTCTAAAGCTAAACTTGAACAGATGTTATAATACATACCAGAAAATACTTCTTCTAGAACTTAAATACGAAATAATCAATAATTGAATGGCACAGGGGAAAACCTAATCCGTTGTTAGCAGGTGTAATTTTCTATAAATTTGAATCGATTAAAATTTATAGAAAAAAATAATAAAAGGACATAAAATTAGCCAATTATTTCGATACAACTCTGAAACAAAGGTCGCCAACCAAAGGGAACTGAGGCGTGTCAATCTTCATGCCTGGTCATGACGTCATTCGGTCCAAGCGACATGAATCAACGCCACCTATAACGGTTATTTCTAATCACGTCGCCTAATCTTGATTAATTCATCGATTGCAACTCTCTGAAGCTCACATTTTTCAAAATTCTATTGTATTTTGATAACGAGAAACATTGTACTGACATTTTGCGTTTCGTACTAAATTTCGTCACCGTATCACTGCCGTACTAACGAAGAACAAAAAGTACTAAATCTAGTACAACGGTACTGACTGTGGGCCCCGTGCTAGACAGTCTAGATATTTGGTGAATCCGCGCACGCAGTAGCCAACCAGAATCGGATTAGCTTTGCACAATAATCCTGGGAAATTTGAACACCTGTATCGGGCTGGTATCGGCTACGAGTGTCTATCAAAACCCCCAGGCATAAAACCCACCGGTAAAAAATCCCCAGGCACAAAACTCCCAGCCTTAAAGTGCAATGGAGGGAAAACCCCGCAGATACAAAACCCCTAGAGTAAAAGCACTGATGAAAAAATTTTATTTCCAAGGTACAAAACATTTTTTTATAATTTGTAGATCATTTTCATTGAGTTTTTTTCTCTTATAAGTTTGCTCAATAGTAATTTTGTAACAATGTAAAACAATAATAATAACAAGAAGTTAATCCTCCCGAGGAAGATACAGGAAAGTAGCGGAAGCCCTGAGATCATCTGTGCAGTATAATCAAGTATGAAGAAATATTAAAGATTTTTATTTCAATCCGGTCTTTGTATTCTTATATCCTGTTTTCATTTATCTACTGTTTTTTTTTTAAATTTTTTGCAGTTTTATTCTTCTTATTCTTTTCGTTCATTTTATAATTTTTAATTTCACTTCCTATATATCTAATGATTCTTACTTCTATATATACATTTGAATTTTTATCTGAAAGCCAGTATTCATTTCTCTACAAATACTCTCTCCCCTCCTTGCCTTTCTTATGCCCCCCCCCCCCTCATAAATTCCCCCCCTTTTTTTGGCTTTACGTATGGTCTTCATCTTTCCTCCTCCTGCTCTCTGTCCACTACTCCATTCTATTATTATATAAAATAAATATATAAAATTTCCGCCCCAGTGGGCCAATCTAAAACTAAATAGTGAAGTTGCACATGCCCATAGTAAGCTACATTCCGAATTTCAACCTTCTACCTCAAAAAAGGGGACGAACGGACGGACAGACAGATGGACATTGTGAAAAATATAAGTACTGTAGCTCCATTCTTCTGCTACTTAATAATGTATGTGGCAAGTTCTTTTTTCTTAATTTTCAAAATTAAATTTGATATAATTATTATTGTACATGTGGACACTAAAATTACTATACCTATCTGACGAGAAAGTACATATAAACCATTTAAAATTTACTATAATGGGACCCATTTGCCCTAGCATCCCTTTAAAGCGGACACCAGTACAGTAAAATGATCAAACCACGAAAAGTTTTAAAATTAACCAACTATTACAATAAATTTATATAGCTGAAAATCTCTGCATCTCTAATGTATTTTTTGGTTTTGTATAATTATTTTGTTCGTTTTTTATTAATAATTATATTAAATTTAATTTTGAAAATAAAAAAAAAGAAATCGCCACATGGATCATTATTATTATTATTATTGTATAGAATTTTAAATAAATAAATAAGTAAATAAATAAAAATTGTTTTACATTGTTACATTATTAATATTGATCAAACTTATAAGAGGAAAAAACTCAATCAGTGCTTTTACTCTGGGGGTTTTTCTCTCCCTTGCACTTTAAGGCTGGTTTTTTTTTACCGGCGGGTTTTATGCCTGGGTGTTTTCTGTGGTGGGGGTTTTGAGTGGATCCTATCGGCTACACTGCTTCGTTCATTGCTGAAGCACATTCGATATCGTAATAATATTTTTCTCGATGAATGAAACATCTATATTTACAAATATTCGATATATATTTCAGATAAATTTAAGACGTTTAGATGATATGTTTTTCGGGTATAGTATAAGATTTATACTGTATAAAAACATCGATGGCATCGCTCGGCCCTAACAAAAAATTAATTACCCAGTCAATGCGACGATAAAGTAGCAAAAACAAAAAAGGGTACAATAAATATGTCTACAATAAGTATACAAAATGAAAATTACAGTTGGAATGCTTAAGCGGCCAGTATGTCATTATGAAAAGGAAGTGAAATTATTTTTTTAAAAACATCGATATATTCGAAGGGTTGGCGGGAAAAGAGAAAAATGCTGGCATCGAAGCTCAATGACCACATGTACTGATCGTGTAGATTTGAAAGAACATCATGTATAATACATCGAAGTTTTATTGGAAGTCTCTCTCTTATTTTATGAATACATCGATTTTATCAGGAAAAACAAAAAATGGCCATTAATTTTAAAGAAACGTTCGTTTAACGAACGATTAATACACAAGAGTGCCTTTATAACCGCCTTGCGATCGCATATTTACATGTGAACTGAAAACGGAAACTTCACGACGCCTCCGCAAGGTATGCGGAATGCCACCGCCCGCACCTGAAGCGGATTTCGCTGCCGCTTGTTCTCGCGTTTTAATTGTGAAACAGGCTTAATGTAATGTTCATTGTTTCCATCTTGGATTATAACAATATTTTTTCGTTTTTTGGAAACAATAAATGTTGTATTGTTGGCCGGACCACTATGATCAGGTGCTATTCCACGCCGGGGCCTGTCTTTCTCGTTGGCTACGGAACGAATGGCTGGCATCATGATGCAATGGTTATCATTCACGATTTTAGTTGCTACGGATTTAAGGTACTCTCAACAGACACTGCTACATCAGGGAAGTTACAAAGGTAGAAGTCAGGCCCTTCTTTCAACGCATTCTTGACATCTATTCAACAGGGCAATGCTTGACTAAATGTTTCTAGGAATGTTGAGCCTTTTTCGCAGCTCAGCAGATACAGCTTCTTTCCTGAACGTGATTCCTATTGAACTTATTGAATTGATGGTTAGTCAAGAATTAGCCCGTCAAGATGCTCTAGCAGTAACCAATCCCAATGAACTGTGGACTCTCCCACAACCAGCCTGGTAGGCTATTCCGCAGCAACACATCCAGAGCCTCTTTGGCTCTTATTGTGGCTCGTGTAGGCTTCATAAGATAGTGATTTTTTTGCATTATACCCAAAAACCTCATTGCAATCTCTGCAACAATGACAATAACACCAGTTACATGTAATGGCATCGTTGAAATACTGTGCAGAATTAGGTTATGGTGCAAGTGGACGTCATCTTGAACACCTGGATTGACTGTAAAGATTTAATTTGTACACTTGACTGTCTTAACCAACAAACAATACAAGAGCCGATTGTCCAATTGCAGAGATTGCAATGTGGTTGTTGGGTGATCCGTTCATCGGATTTTGAAATTTTTTTTTGTTTTGTTGCTTATTTGATGCTGAACAAGTTTATAATTTTTTTGTATCTCCTACGGTTTAGCAGATACGATTTGCATATGTCCTAATTTGCATGTTGACAACATTTTCCATGTCCTCAGCTTTCCATTCACTACTTTTATTGGAATCTGCATAACTACATTTGAATCCAAGAAGGGAGGGAGGTACAGACTTTTGACTCACCTTGTATGTTGCTATTTTGGTTTGAAACAGACATCATATTCGCATGATTCCTTTATGGTGCAGCAATTTTCACAAACAGTGAGGATCCATCTATGAGTTGGCGATAAATTTCTAAATTGCCTAGAATGATCTTACAAAATCAGATCGCATAGGACACCTCAGCATTTCATCATGTTTCTGTATGTTCCTACATCTCAATAATATAAGTCATAACTATTAAATAAAGAATATAAATGCTCTCCTTAGGGTCACGACCTTTAAAAAGGCCAAATTACAATGGAATGAAACATATTAATGTTAAAATTGTTTAACTTTCGGTCGGGCGCAACTGATCTAACAGCCATAGCTCTCAGGTTTTACCTCTTCCTCTGCCTCCAAAGATGGCAAAACCACTAGCGATTTTGAGTATCTGTCTCTTATGTAGTGATGTTCGAATATGTATCATTCAATATTTAAAAAAATGTGAATCTGTTTCATGACAAAAGTGATCTGTCAGGCACATTGCGCCCGATTTTGCACGTTTTTCTATTTGCCTTGGAAACAATGCAAAGAAGACTACTTTGAACAAATTTGGCACGAACTGGTGATTGGAGAGATCACCTGAAGGCATGCTCTTTTAATTGTTTTTTTATAAATTTTACATTTCGCTTTTAAAAAAGCGCCTATAATGTCCTTTAATGAATGTATGATTTAAAATATTAAAGAAAGGGTTTTAGAGCTGCAAACAGATCTTTTAATGCCTAATGAAGGTCCTTGATTAAAAAGACCAAAAGGCCTCGTATTTTTTGTGTGATGTTATTTTTTATTGCTTTAATTTTACCACTATGCATTACTTATACATTGCACGAGCCTCTTGCGGAAAATGGATCGGCCTTCCATTTTGATATACACAAACAATTGAACAGGCCGAAGTGGTGTATAAAAGGGATGTTATGGATTACAAGTTGCAGTCAGAAGCAGAAGGGGGCTGAATATGGGTAAATCCAAGGATTTGACCGACTTTGAACGAGGCATGGTCGTTGGAGCTCGACGGGCGTAGTTGAGCATTTCGCAAACCGCGAATCTCCTCGGATTTTCCCGTGCAATAGTGTCAAGGGTATTCCGTGAATGGCAGTTATGCCAAACAACAACCTCCAACAAACAACTCCGGACGAAACAGGCCCGTGGATGAACGAGGCCAACGACGACTGGCACGAATCATCCACAGCAACAGGACGGGAAGAGCCCAACAAATTGCAGCGCAGTTCAATGAGGGAGTATCCCAACCCATTTCGGAGCACACGGCGCGACGCACCTTGCACCGAGCTAGGTTTAACAACAGGCGGCCAGTATGGGTACCGTCGCTGTCACGGCAAAATAGGAAAGCGCGCCTGCTATGACCACACAGGCATCGCCACTGGACACTGAATGAGTGGAAGAAGGTCGCCTGGTCCAACGAATCGCGGTTCCTACTTCATCATGCGGACGGCAGACTGCGCATCTGGCGCAGACAGCACGAGGCCATGGACCCATCCTGTCAGCAGACAACCGTACAGACGGGTGGAGGAGTGCTGGTCTGGGGTGTCTTCTTTTGGGACACACTGGGTCCTCTGATGTCCGTAGAAACATCCCTGAATGCGACACACTAACTGAACATTGTTGCCGATCAGGTGCACCCGCGTCCATGATGACTGTGTTCCCTGGTGAAGGACAGTTTCAGCAGGACAATGCTCCCTGTCACTGTGCTCGAATAGCCTTGGATTGGTTCTAGGAACATGACGCAGACCTCCACCTACTTCAGTGGCCAGCTCGGTCGCCCGATCTCAACCCGATCGAGCATTATTGGGATGAAGTGGAGAGAGCCATCCGACACCTTCCCACACTACCGTCCAACCTCCACCAATTACGGGACGCTGTGATGTCAGCCTGGGCCGCTATTCCTCCACAACGGTTTCAACACCTTGTTGAATCCATGCCAGCACGTATTCAGGCAGTTCTCGCCGCTAAAGGAGGCGCAACACGGTATTAGCGGGGTGTCTCTAATAAATTGGTCGTTCAATGTATTTTTCTTGCCTAATGAGCTCACTGCGCCCGAAGAAGTAGCTTATTGCATTGCGCCCGATGGAAGGTTAATGATGACGGTTTCTATCTCATTTAAGAAATGAAGGGGAAATGAATTAATTTTGCAGGAGTTGATTTATCAAATCTCTATTCAATAAAAAAAGACAAATAATTAGAAATAAACCTTTGGGGGCTGTAGTTACTTATAATGTGAAGAACTAGGATACACAAGATCCACTTAACCACAAAAAAAATTGACATTTATTAGCACAGATGCACATTTCGATCAGAAGGTGATCATCTGTCTGTATACCATACTGACTGATTATCACCATGTGATCGAAATATCATCTGTGCCAATAAATGTCAACTTTATGTGGCCAAGTGGATCTTGTGTTTCCTTATTCTTCACAGAAAAGACATCTTTCTGTACTTATTAATATCGACCACCAATTTAAGTACAAGTTTGCAAAACCTGTGAAATTTTGTGTAGTGACCAAGCAAATCTCTTAGAATTTTCCGGTACTGCTTATTATTAAGATATTTCATTTTACACGGAATAGTTAAGATGACAATGGTCGGAAAGATGTGTTCAAATCCTTCGGGGTCCCTGTGGCGATGGATGTCGGACATCTGGGGACAAAAGACGGCTCCTCTTCCTACGGCGTGCACACGTGCTCCTGTGTTGCTATCAAGGAAGATCCATGGATGTGAAATGTAGGTGAAGACATCATAACTGCCTCCTGGTGTAAGGGTCTGAAAGAGAGAGAACATATCACATATAACGAATGCTATCTTTTAATTGAAATCGTATAATTGATAAGCAATTTCTATAGCCAATGATAAAGCTATAACTGATAGAAATACAGGGTGATTATAAAGTCACTATACATTTTGGTGAAAAATCCGTTTTATTGCAGCAATTACAGTATGCATCAACCATATATCATACTAGGACACATTCTTAGTATATTTCAATGTGTTCCCCTTGCACATCCTGACACAGCTGCCAGCGTTCCACCATGGCCTGGAAAACATTGTGCAACATAGCCGATGTAATGTCCTCCTCCACGGCTACAATCCGTTGTTTCAGCTGTGCAATGGTGCGTAATCTTGACCTGGTACACCTTGAACTTGATAAAACCCCACGCAAAGAAATCTATGGGGGTCAATCTGGTAATTGTGGAGACCACAGCCTTGGCACGCCCTGACCAAGCCATCTGCCTGGGAATGCGCGATTCAGGTAGTCCAAACGATGTTGGCAAAATGGGGTGGTACCCCATCCTGTTGGAACACAACAGTATCCTAAATCCCATCATCTCGCAACTGTGGCTTCAGGAATTGCTCCAACATGTCCAGGTACACAGTACCATTGATAGTCTCCTCGGCAAACATGAAGGGTCCATACAGCTTTGACCCTGTAACCCTCAACCACGCATTCACTTTGGGTGTGTAAATAAATGAAATTCGTTAATGTGTTCACCAAAATGTATAGTGACTTCATAATCACCCTGTATAAGACAGCCAAAACTGTGGACACTAGGATAACACTAAAGGAAGAAAAGAAACCGCTTTCCACATCAATAAATATAAAAAATTAAAACTCATATCTATATTTCGAAGCTCTTTGTCTCATTCATCAGTGAGAAACAACTAATGAAAATAACAGCTAACAAGGCCGCTATGCAGGAAATTTTTTTCACAATTTAAAGGAAACTAAAGGCATCCAATCGGCTACTGGTCTAGGACCATCAGCTATAACTGATCTTTAATTCAGGGTGGACCTAAAATAGCGGGACAAAACTGAGGCGACTGGTTCCTATATCAAAACAAGTTTTTTTAAAAAAAAACGGTCGCATAAACATACGGCCGAAAATGCTTGATTGACGAGTTATTCCACTAAAAAAAATATAGCCAGACTCCAATGTGTCATTAATTTCACAAATAACATCTAAGGGCCATGGAAAATCCACGCTGTATAATATTGGCTCAAAACCAGCAGCAGTTCAAGATCAATGTGTGAATTGGTATTGTAGGCGACTGCCTGATCGGGCCATGCGTTCTACCCGTACGTCTTACTGTCTTTCTAGAGAATGTGCCCTGGACATTAGATCAAGAACGTGGTTATGCATGATGGTGCTCCCGCACATATCAGCCTCAGTGATCGAGAGACGCTCACAAATATTTACCAGACCGATGGTTAGGTAAGGGTGGAACAAATCCATGGCCTGCACAGTCGCCCAATATCAATCTTTAGGGACACCTCAAAATCCTTGTGTTTACAATGAGTGGTGTAAATGTGAAGATGCTACGTCAACATTATTGTAGACGCGTGTGAAGCATCTGCAACCGTATTAAGGCCTATGAAAGGGTGTGACAATTCATGGCCCGTCGTGTTCATGCATGCGTCGACGCAGGCGGAGGACATTTCGAACATTTACTTTCACTTGTGAGGTAACCACATTATGGTATTGTACGAACCACATACCATCATTATGGTATTGTACGAACCATCATTGATTCATTTCCATAGTAATCTGGCTTTGTGTCTTTGTAGCGGAATAACTCATCAATTAAGCATTTCCGTTCATATATTTATATGACCTTTTTTACTTGTTTAGGTATGGGGAAGCAACCCCTGCAGTTTCCCCCTGTTATAGATTCATGCTGTATATTGAATACTAACCTCATATCTCACCCACTGACCATTGTAGTCAACCCACACTACATCGACAAATCGTTCGGTTCCGTTGAAAAATTGCACATAAATCGGCGTTGTCGCTTGACCAGCATGAAGCGGCTCCTCCTCGGTCACCGCCGTTTCGTTGTCTACATGCATTCCTAATTAACATAAAAATTATAATTTTTTTTAACTGCTAACTTAAAAACCTTTCTGTTGTTATAATAACAATGTTTTATGAATGATTTCGAAAAGTAATTCTAGAATATGTGATCAAAGGTTTCTAGACACCCTTCCAAAACAACGTTATGCGTTTCAATTTAAATGTTAATAATATCTAAGTTAAATAAATAGAAACATGTTTTACTGGATTCATTTGTGATTCTTATTGATGCAATGCGGGTCGTGGTACCATCATACGCTTTCACCTTTGCAACAACTCTGTACGTAAGATTTCCGTCATTCTGTACATACCCCATTCAACTGTAAGTGACACCATCGTCAAGTACACATTTCAAGGAGCAACGACACTGAAACTGCGAAATGGTAGGTAAACAAATGCAGAGATCGTCATATGCAAGCACGTGTAAGCCTTCAACTGAAACAATTGCTACAGAGTTCCGAAATATCACTTCAAATACCACCAATATATTATACATTTGCCGGGAACTGAGACTCTAGAATGTCCATAATCCTTACGTCTGCAAAATCAATGCGAAGCGTCGTTCAAAATTGTGTAAAGCACACAGAAATTGGACCAGGGAACAATGGAAACATGTCTTATGGAAAGACGAATCTCGGCACACACTTTAGTCGAATTTGGGGTCTGGCGGATGCCCGAAGAATTCTTCATGCCTGAATGCGTAGTGTCATCGTATGGCACTGCTTTTCATGGTATCGATTGCGGCAACTCGTGCTGTTGCAGAAACTATGGTATATGCAAATTACCTTGCCATTTTGGACAATTCTACACTGCAACATTGTGGAAACCGTTTGGGATTGATACCATTCCAGAACCAACATGATAATGTGCTTTGTCAGGAAAAAAAAAGATGTGTATAAGAATGATTTGGCTGAAAAAAATAGAGTGGCTTGCAGAGAGCACCGATATATATCCCGTTGAACACTTGTGATAGGAATTAGAAAGACGATTACGGGCTAAGACACTGAACTCGTCAATGCTCATCAGGAAGTATAAAAGAAAATTATTTAAGCAGTTAACCAAAATTTGATGATGGTAAGTCTTTCTCGGAGAGTAATAAAAGCAAAGGTATCAGAGTTGATAATAATGATGTTAAAAAGAGAAGGAAAAATTCCGCGACCTGGACTTGAACAAGGGACGACGACTATCTCCGTATTTCAAGTAAGAGGTATCCATCTTCAGCAGCAAAAGCGAAAATTATTAAAATGTTATCTTCAATTTATCTTCAGTTTAATAATTTGGAATAATCAGAAATGCAAGCCTGATTTTCTTAAAGGCTAACATGACTATTAAGAGGCCCAACATTATTCGACGTTTTATAGCCTTTACTTGTGGCCAGTTTTGTAAGAGGAACATATCAATTAGTAAGAGGGAGGAACACAGTCCCCCACATATGCAGTAATTATATCTTTATAAAGCTTTTGCAGTTTACCTTACATTGCGCTGGACCTTAATGGCCATGTTAGCCTCTAATACAATACATTTCAAAAATAAAAGACCACTTGGTATTGTGACAATGCAGATTTTTAATTGTAATTTATATGTATTCCCTGAAACCACCTACTAAATAAAGTGTTATGTTTTACAAGTTTAGTATTCTTCATTAATCCATTGTCAAAGAATTACAATTTGTGATTTTTGAAATACTTTCTGTAACAATTATAAGAGCATGATGCAAAACAATATTTTTGACTTAATTAATTGTTGCCCCTTTCTTGACATTGATATCAAGAATTCTTTGTGGCATTGAATCAATTAATAAGAGATTTGATCTCGAGCATCCATGCTAACACTGGAGTACACGATGTTAGTTAACATGCCCCACACATTCTCCATTTTTGATGACCAATTTAAAACGGTATTTTTCTCCTTTCTTGAAACATTCTTTGGTAGATTTTGATGCGTGACATGCAGTGTTATCCTGCTGATATAACCAATCATTGTCACCAACGAGGAGTCCAAAAGCATTAAATTTTCATAAAACAACTGATGATACTTGTTGCGACAATTCTAAATCAGGTTTTCTTCCATTAGCAAACGCACTCTAAATCATGAGTGATTCTCGTCATTTAGCGATTGAATCGTTCACGTGTTTCTTGTCGTAAGTCATGCCAGTAATGCTTATTTCCGTCGGGTCCGTCCAAGTTAAATTCTTTTTATTTTATCCGAAAAAAAACGACAGAATGCCACTCCCCTTTCCAAAACATTAATTCTTTTGCCCATTGACGTCTGACATTCCCTATTTCATCTTGATGTATGCTTATTTGTTTATTTGTTGATTTGTAATTTTGCAAGCAACAGACAATGACAGCACAATAACAGCTTATAATAATAAAAATAATATAAAAGTAAACAGTATAAAAAAGAATAATTGCAATATAAAAAGAATAAATATAGCATTATTAAATACAAACAAGGAAAATAATCATAAGACAAATGTAATATTTCAAAGTCATTTTTAACATGATTATAATTTAAAAAAATTTAAATCAATAAAAATTATATGTTATCCAGTAATAACTATAATAAACTTAGAGATATTAATCAGCAAATCTAGGTAAAGAATCATAAGATAAGTGTTATATTTTTAACAATAGTGTGTTTATATTGATTATAACTCAAAATTTAGATCGATTTTACCAGACATGACGTTACAAGATTTAAACATTCTATAGAAAGGGAGATTGCTTATAATGTTTTTTTTTTGGAAAAGGTAAATAAAATATGGCGTTGTTTCTAGAATTTAACTTAGGTACACGTAGATTAACAGAATTTAAAAATTTTGAAAAATAAATTATATTACGGTAATATAATTTTACGGTATAATTTAAAAAGGTAACAGGGATCAAGTATAATTCGTCTGTACATCGTCACGGTATGGAGGTAAATGGAGAGGGAAGAATGAAAGGTAAATGGAGAGGGAAGTTATTCCTTATACACTTAAAAAAATAAAAGTTCTTTAATTTGTAAGAATTCTCACATAATGTTAAACGAAGTGAGCCTCAATTGCTGAAGCGTTATGTGTAAGCATCTATTAGATTTTCATATTAAATTACTAAAGTCTTATTGAAGCAAGCAACTAACTACTATTAAATTAATTAGTAATGAGTTTTAGATACCATTAAGCCTAAGAGTACTATACTCTTGATTCAAATAAGCTATGGATAACAAAAGATCTAATAACGCGTAAGGAGTTGGTTGATATATTACACGCCATATCTTAGCATTAAAAGTTCTATAAATTCTGTATTGTACCATTAGAGCACGTGCTACAAAACCAATTGCCACTATCATTATTTACTCGTTATATTCACTCATGGCACGTTGTTACGAGTTGTTTGATATATTACATGCCATATGTTAACATTTAAAGTTCCAATGGTGCCATATGGTATCATAAGGCACTTTTAAGGCACGTGCTACTAAGCCAATACAATTATCATTATTTACACGTGATATTCACTCATGGCACATTGTAACGAGTTGTTTGATATATTACATGCCATATCTTAGCATTATAAGTTCCAATGGTACCATATGGTATCATAGAGCACCATTAGGGCACGTGCTAGTAAACCAATAACCATTATTATTATTTACACGTGATATTCACTCATGGCAGGTTATTACCAGTTGTTTGATATATTATATGCCATATCTTAGCATTAAAATTTCCGATGGTACCAAATGGTATCATATGGCACCATTAGGGCACGTGCTATTAAACCAATAACCATTATCATTATTTTCTCGTGATATTCACTCATGGCACCTTGTTATGATCGTTTGATATATTACATGTCATATCTTAGCACTGAAAGTTCCAATGGTACTATATGGTTTCATAGGGCACCATTAGGGCACGTGCTAGTAAACCAATAACCATCATTATTTTCTCGTGATATTCACTCATGGCACCTTGTTACGAGTCGTTTGATATATTACATGCCATATCTTAGCATTGAAAGTTCCAATGGTACCATATGGTACCATAGGGCACCATTAGGGCACGTGCTAGTGAACCAATAACCATTATCATCATTTTCTCGTAACAAGGTGCCATTCACTATTCACTCATGGCACCTTGTTACGAGTCATTTGATATATTACATGCCATATCTTAACATTGAAAGTTTCAATGGTACCATATGGTTTCATAGGGCACCATTAGGGCACTTGCTACTAAACCAAAAACAATTATTATTTTCTCATGATATTCACTCATTACATGTTGTTACGAGTCGTTTGATAGACACTATATGATCACAAATATCCGGACACATGCACGTTTGCGCTCTAGCCACGATTTCATGGAAATCAATAAGGCGTTGCACATCCCTTTGCCCGAATCACAGCTTCCACCCTTCGGGGAAGACTTCCCACCAAATGTTGGTAGGTACTTTCCAGAATGTTCCTCCATTCCTCCCGAAGAGCGAGAATCAGTTCAGGTACAGAAGTTGGCCGATGTGATCTGGCCCGCAAGCGTCTTTCCAATTCATCCCACAGACTCTCTATAGGATTGAGGTTGGGACTTTGTGCCGGCCAACCCATTTCTTCGACCCCTGAGTCCGCAAACCACTGCTGTACACGCCTCGCTTTATGGCACGGAGCATTGTCGTGTTGGTAGAGAAATGGCCCGTTTCCGAAAAATTGCCACAACGTTGGAAGTGCACGGTTGTCCAAAACATTCAGATAACGGTCGGAGTTCATGATTCCTTGCACATGAACGAGCTGGCCCAGTCCGTACCATGAAAATTAGCCCCACACCATGACTCCTCCTCCTCCGATCTTGACTGTGGGCTCTGTGCACTCAGGTAAGAAGCGTTCTCCAGGTATGCGCCAAACCCAAACTCGTCCATCGGATTGCCAGAGTGTGTAGCGAGATTCGTCTGTCCACATTACACGTTTCCATTGGTCCATTGTCCAGTTTCTGTGGGCTTTGCACCACTCCAGACGTCGCTTGGCGTTGACCCTGCTGATGTGGGGCTTGTGGGCAGCAGCACGGCCATGGAATCCCATCGTGTGCAGTTCCCGACGAATTGTCATGGTACTGGCATCATTTGCAGAGGCGTTTCGAAACTCTGTGGCAATTTTTTCCGCCGAGGACTTCCGGTTGCTGCGGGTGACACGACGAAGCACTCGACGGTCTCTGTCTGTTAGTTTCTTGGGTCTACCGGTTCGTTGTTGAACTGTTGTTGATCCCCAAGTCTTCCATTTCATAATGACATCGCCTACTGTTGACTTGGGTATCTGAAGAAGGTTGGAAATGTCACGCACGGACTTGCCGCATAGGTGACATCCAACGATGGTGCCACGTTGGAACTCACTGAGCTCTGCCGAACGACCCATTCTTGCCAATGTCCAAGCAGAGTTGTGTCTGAAGGTGTGGGAAGCTATTTAAATGATGTGCAAGTCATTATCATGTGACATTGGGCCAATCTATGATCTGTGAGGGGTGTCCGAATATTTTTGATCATATTGTGTATTACATGCTATATCTTAGCACTGAAAGTTCCAATGGTTTCATAGGGCACCATTAGGGCACATGCTACTAAACCAATAACAATTATCATTATTTTCTCCTGATATTCACTCATTACATGTTGTTACGAGTCGTTTGATATATTACA
>JAHWFO010015540.1:420660-442249 GCA_023313115.1 Rhysida immarginata | reverse complement strand
TACCATATGGTATCATAGGGCACCATTAGGGCACGTGCTACTAAACCGATAACTATGATCATTATTTACACGTGATATTCACTCATGGCACGTTATTACGAGTCGTTTGATATATTACATGCCATATCTTAGCATTGAAAGTTCCAATGGTACCACTTGGTACCATTAAAACACGTACTACTAAACAATTTAGACATCACTATATACCGTTATATTCATTCATGAGACATCCTTGCACGTACACGTGCCATTAGACCGATACTTGCTATCACTAGTTACTTTTTTATATTCGTTCATGATATGTTGTGACAATTTGTTTGATATATTACATGCCATATCTTGTTATAGGAAATGTTTAAGAGGGTATCATAATGGTACCATTAGAGCACGTACTTATTCCTGCTATCTCACGTTCGTACTTCTGCGTACTCTGTCCCATTTTAATGGTTCGGTGAAAACAGACTGTGAAAAAGTTAATTCGTTTTCAAGTTATCGTAATAAATGCTAAGCTCCCTAGGAATAAAAAAATTCTCTTGATTTAGGGACCGAACTGCCCTTTTAATAATCGTCAAACACGTGCATCCTGCACGCACACCATCTCATTAACGTTTAGAGCACGCGCAGAACCGAACCCATGTTCTCAACACGCGTTTTACCAAATGCGAGGATAATTCGTTTCTTCCAGCAATTCAAGACATGATTGAATGAATTGTGAGATTGCAATACATGCAATTGAATACATGCAACGCAATGAATTGCGGGATTGTCTACAGACGGACGGACGGACAGCTGGACAAACCGATCACATAAGCACATTTCTATATATAGAAAATGTGCTAAAAAGTGGAGACTCCTTTAAATAAATTGTAGATTGTTACCATTTGCAATGATGGAAGGTAGTAGAGTAAGTGGTCTTAAGCAACGGAATAATCTTCAGAAAATCATAAAATATTTAATTATTAAATAACGAAGCAATGTTGAAACGCGTTATACTTTTAAAATGTAACACTACACCATATTCCCATTAATGACCGGACCTTTCGATTTTAGACGTTTTGTCGAATATCTAGACAAATAATTGACGAATTATCCTGAAATTTCAGGGGTGTAAAAAGGATGTTACACCTCATATACTTCAGCGAAGGTTTTCTCCCGAAGGCAAACAGGGGACCAGCAAATAAATGAACCAAAAAAATAACGTTTGGAATCACCCTGTAAAAAATAATGCTTGAAATGCACTGTAGCTGTAGCATATGCTTAAGAGGCTTGTTATACTTTTATGTGTTCATTTGTATGAGAATAGCACGTATATTCATGGAGATATAAAGGTTTCTTTAAAAAGGTCGACATGTTTTCGTAAGCTTTTTGTTTATAACACGCAAGATTTTCAATCCAATGCAATGCCATTATCAGAAAACTTGACAAACTACAGTACAGACAACACCGTGCAACCAGAATAGAAAAATATTAAATATTTGAAGAAATATGAGCATTTTTACTAAATAATGTTTACCTGCGCATGCGTCTGTTAACCAAATTATCGTTTTGTTTATTTTTGAGAGCAACCGAAATTCAACTCATTCTATCGGCGATATCTTCTCAATTTTCACGATATTTGCTTGGGCTTTTTATAATAGTAGCTCTATACATTTGGCTAATAAATTATGCAAAAGACAATTTGGTAACGCATGCGCAGTTAAGCATCATTTAGTAAAAATGCTCATATTTCATCAAATATTTAATATTTTTCTATTCTGATTACAGGGTGTGGTCTGTACTGTAGTTTGTCAAGTTTTCTGTAAATGGCATTGCATTGGGTTGAAAATCTTGCGCGTTATGAACAAAAAACTTACGAAAACATTTCGACCTTTTTAAAGAAACCTTTATATCTCCATGAATATACGTGCTATTCTCATACAAATGAATACATAAAAGTATAACAGGCCTCTTAAGCATATGCTACAGCTACAATGCATTTCAAGCATTAATTTTTACAGGGGGATTCCAAACATTATTTTTTTGGTTCACTTATTTGCTGGTCCCCCTTCTGCCTTCGGGAGAAAACCTTCGCTGAAATATATGAGGTCTAACATCCTTTTTACACCCCTGAAATTTCAGGATAATTCGTCAAGTATTTTTCTAGATATTCGACAAAACGTCTAAAATCGAAAGTGTCCGGTCATTGATGGCAATATGGTGTATATGTTAATCGGTTCTAGAAAAATAAAAAGTGACGATTAATGTTGCTTTGTAGCAATACCAAGTGGTCTTATAGTTTTGACACATACAGTATATTGTTATAAATCAAATGTAAATAAAAGTTACGTTAACTCATCATTAAAAATAAATCAACCTAGACAATAAATAAAATTGGTTTTAAAATTGCAACTTACCGATAATTTTCTACAGACGATCACACTTTAATGTAGCAAGAAAATAACCCATCTAACATAACACTTTTATGTGTGAAGGTGTGAAGCCCATTGGTTTATAGAAGTTGCTTATTTAATTTTGAAGTTTTTAACATAAATTTTGTGTAAAGATGAAAATGCTCGACAAACAACATTTTTAAAATTTCACTGAGGAAACAGCTCATTTTTTCCAACAATACATCATTTCAAAATATAATGAAAACCGCTCGTTAATAATACATATTTAGTGTTTCAGACTTAAACATTTACATCATAGCCTACAATCTTATATCATGGTTTACAGACCATGCCTATATCATTGTAGGCTATGGTTTACATATTTTTCAACCGTAAAAATAAATGAAAGACATCATAAAAATGAAGTGTTTTTTATTAAGATTTTCCACGTGTGCTGCGTTCTTCATTATAACTCATTGTTTCAAATGAATTGTTCTGATCTTAAAAATTTTTTTCTATATCTTATTGTTAGATACTTAATATTATTTATTAAGTGTCAAATTTAAAGTATAAATTTTACAAAATTACATAAGTGTTTTTTTTTATCTACGGTGACAATTAAGATTATTTTGAAATTAATGAATGAATTAATGGGATAAGGCAACAGATACAATAAATAAATAAAAAAACGCACGACCGAAGTGAAAACTTTTATGGCGAATGTAATCGATTCTAAGTAATATATATGTGAATTATATAAATATTATTATGGATGGACGAATCAGGAGCAAGCCATAAATTAATATTATATTTATATGATATATATTTTTTTCATTCGTTTTCTCATTAGATCTACAATGTGTGCACTTATCACTATGTATCAATTATCTGTTGAATTTTGCTGTTAATTTTGTAAATCAGTTCTTCTTCAATATTATTATAATCTACGAAAGAAACAATGGGCTTGTGATAAATAAAATACGAGAGAAATAGGTTTGATTCAAATCTCTCTAAATTTCTAAAAACAAAAAAAAATCTACGTCAACTGTACTTCCATATTTGTTGTACACTCATTTGGATCATTCGACATATTTAAATCCACTTTTAAAATAAAAATAACGCTTTTTGGTAGAATGATGACCAGCCTTAAAACATTATCATGTGAAAATCAATTAAAGGCTTTGATTTTTCTTTTAAGAAATGAACATTGAAATCTTCCTGAAAATCATAGGTAATGGATAAGTTCCGATTGAGCAGAGCAGACCCTGTTGTGGTAAAAATGATCAAATTTTCATGGATGGATTTCTTAATTTTTTTTACACCCTGATTAGGTAAGATGTAAATAGCACCCATTATAATAATTAATCCATGCACATTATCGCTACTATAAAAAATGCTTTTATCGCTTTTCAGTAAACAGCGTTTTTGCAATCCCTTCTCGTTGGCCATTATTTTTCCGGAAGTGACGTAGTTCGTCGGTCAATAAATAATAATTTCTCGTAAGAGCAGACTTCACTAAACATTAAATACTTTAGTTCTGCTTTCTTTAATTCAGCTTTCTATTAAATTTGAAGAGCAGGGTGGCTCTCCAAAAATATATAAACAAGAATGATTTTACCACCATTGCGGATAAAAGGAGCACTTTTTCATGTTACAGCATCAAGACATCAGCTACAGGTACCTAGAACTAACCTGCATTTTAAAACACTTGAAAGAAAACTACGTAATTAAGAAAATTGAATTGTAAATTCCTAAATAATTAAACTAACGTAAAAAGATAATCTAAACTAATATAATTGAACAATCAGAAAGTGTAGTATTTCTTTATACAGGGTGTCCGGAATTAAATGGTAAGTATTCATATACGTGAGAGAACATGTACAAAGAAGCATTTTTATTCCTATGAACATGGTGTCGCAAGCCAACCCCCACAGGGATACATGGGGATTAAAGTATGTTGCGCTGCCTGACTGTTGGCGTCCCGCGAGCAACTAGGCAATGTGGTGCAGCCCTCATCTGTTCAAGAGATGTCAATGTATGCTCGAATGGCTGCCTCTGTCAGGTCACTCCACAAACCTTTAATACCTTAAATGTCAGTGGAGGTCGTGGCACACGTATTGATTTGCATACATTTACACAATCAGGAACATTTCACAAATAGCTTACTACCTAGCGTAACATACTTTAATCCCCCTGTATTTCTGTGGGGGTTGGCTTGCGACACAATGTTCATAGGAATATAAATGCTTCTTTATACATGTTCTCTCACGTGTATGAATGTTTACCATTTATTTCCGGACACCCTGTATATTCGAACAAATAAAAGTTCTTTTCTTTCTAGGCATTCTATATAATGTTAAACGAAGTGAGCGTCAATTATTGAAGCACTCTGTGTAAGCATCTATTATATTTTTCAGTTTTCATTGCTAAAGCTTTTATATGTAATCATCTACTGTTGAAGCAAGCGATTAGCAACGTAGCAACGAGAAAGCATAATCATAGATGGGGATGTAGGGAATTTTTCTTATGCTTATACATTGACATAGAAGAAAATAATTTTTTATTACTGAAGATTTACTGCTTATCTGAAACCAATTGTTGTATACATTTCTTTATTAGAGTTAAAAGTAAACTAAGAAATTTAGTGTACAATTTTTGATGAGATATTTGTAGAAAAACTTGCAACCGAACATTAAAGTGTGCAGTCACTCCAAATTGTCTCCGCGGGAGTTTTGTGAAAATGTGGCGCTCCTGCAGTTTTGGCTCCAATCACAGGAATTGTTTTGCAGTTTGGGTCGTTTATTTAATTTGATTTAAAAGATATTGTAGAACAAATATTATTTATTTTTTCTTTGTTATGTAGTTAAATAAATTGTTAATGAAAGTAAGTATATTTAAAAAATAAATAAATTGAATAAAAAAAAAATCAAATAGATGCATACTCATAGTACTCTCATATCATGATTATGGTACACAAAATGTTTCTTTAAATTTATAATTAATTTACTAAAAAGAAATGAACACAGCGTGGTAAGATTCTGTAAAAAAAACTGACTTTTTGGATAGAGTAAAAGTGATAATAGGGGCTTAGAAGACGTCTTATACAGGGTGTTTCAAAATTATGTACAATAAATTTAGTGACATATTCTTCAGGTCAAAAGAAGACGAAAATGTTCTATAGCACTTTGTCTGGAAACGATTTATTTACGCGATACAGCCAACTAAATCCGTGGCTCCAAATTACAGGAATTGTTCAAAGTGCCCGCACCAGCTCGCACGCACGCTTCGGCTCGTTAAATGAGCGACCGTCTGATGTCATGGAAGAGTTCGTCGCCAGCATTACGAACGGTTTGGCATGCATTTTCAATTCGTTGTCGCAGATCCATAATGTTAGGAACTTCTGTGCTGTAGACGATCGTTTTCACATAACCCCACAGAAAAAAGTCCAAGGGATTAAGGTCGGGTGATCTTGCAGTCCAGGCTACCGGTCCACCTCGACCTATCCACCGATTCGTATGCAGCATTAAGGTGTGCTCGCACAACATGGCTGAAATGTGCTGGAGCGCCATCATGCATGAACCACATGTTAGATCTTATCAAAAGAGGAACATCTTCCAGTAATTCTGGCAATGCATTCTGCAGAAACAAAAGATACGTTCGCCCAGTCAATCGTGGCGGCAACATGTAAGGGCCAATTAAGTTATTTCCGACAATTCCACACCAAATGTTCACGGAGAAACGCTCTTGATGCGCTCGAGCTCTGGTAACACGCGGGTTAGCATCTGCCCCATGGTGCTGGTTGTGAGAATTTACGATTCCTGTCCGGGTGAAGCTTGCTTCGTCCATGAAAAGTATCTGACTGAGACAACTAGGGTCTGCAGCATGACGACGTTGTATCCATTGGCAAAATCGTTGTCGGTGTGGATAGTCCGTTGGGTTCAGTGCCTGAACCAGTTGCAGGTGGTATGGATGCAAAAGTTGACGGTGAAGAATGCGCCAAACAGATGAGTGCGGAATGTGTACCATGGAAGAAATACGACGGGTGCTTGTCTGTGGTTCATCATGTATGATGTCAATTATCACATCCTCCTCATCCGGAGAATGTGCTACAGGCCACCCTTGTCCTGTTTGACGGCCAAAGGAACCACGCTCCCTCAAATGTCTGTCGAAAATAATGTTCGGTTATTTGGCAAACGTCTATTCGGAAAGCGTTCTTGGTAGAGTCTTCTTGCTTCCACAGCATTTCCGTCCGCAAGACCATACATTAGGTGCATGTCAGTGTATTCTGCACTGGAATACGTGTACATGACTTTTTTTTTTTTACGTAAATCGTAATGCGTATGTCAAAGCACGCAAACGTTCTGAAATTGATATTCCTAGTGGATGTACAGTAGTGAAACTACAGTAATGGAAACAACCGTACACAACTAATGGAACAACCCTAAAGTAGGTTTAAATGGAACAAACCACTCAACCTAGTGTTGGGTCGAAACGCTGGAACTGCTAAAATATCGTCCGCTAAATACCGTGCTTCCCTACTGTATGATATTGGATTACTCGCAAAGAAATCGTTTCCAGACAAAGTGCTATAGAACATTTTCGTCTTCTTTTGACCTGAAGAATATGTCACTAAATTTATTGTACATAATTTTGAAACATCCTGTATACAGGGGCTTATAGAGGGGGGAGGGAAGAAAATGTAGGGAGGGAAAGGCAAAGATACTGAAACAAGCTGTAGAAAGCCTCTTGACAAATTAGAGAATAGTTGGAGGGAGAGGGGATTGGGAGAAAGATAATGAAAGAATGGTGCCTTTGCGAAGGTTAATGTCATTGTAGGGAATTGAATTTCATGAGAAAATGACTCGAATTGCTTTCTTTCTTTTTTGTTATGGAAGTTGTTATGAAGAATATAACGTCCTGTAAGGAATAGCCACAAGAATTTAAGTGTTTAGTGACTGTATTTTGTTCACCCTGTATTTTGTATTATATCCAGACTAGTTTTTATTTTCTGGCTAGAGAATTGAGGAGAGAAAACTAAAACAAATAAAAAATTTGCAAAATTGCTTTCTTAATATTTGAACTCTTTCTCTGATTATACATGAATTGTTATTTATTTTTTAAGAGTATAATTCTGTTTTAAATTTATTAATAATAAAAGGCAATAAAGTTTAATAAGTACACAATTGAAATTTTTTTTTTGATATGTTGTCATTCATTTTAGATTTTATCATTTTGTAAATAAGAGTTAACAGGAAAATAAGCTGGGAGCCAAAACAGCAGTGGCGCCATCATGCGGTGGAACATAGAGAACTACGGAGTTTCAGTATTTTCCCTTCTATGATTATGGAGAAAGACAGGCCCCGGCTAGGGCAAAGTAGATGGGCAGTGACATCGACTGGAAGTCCGCCATTTTTGATCCCACTGTGAATCAGGAAAAGCGTACAATTTATATCCATTTCGACAGCAATTACTGCAAATTGATACACAACAACCAGTCAAATAAGTATTTAGTTGAAAATATGAAGAAAAACAAATAAAAGTATTATGTGTATTGAGCTGTATCGTATTCGCACTGTTTGACCCCACTGTGAATCAGGAATACGTTACAGCTCAATACACACAATACTTTTATTTGTTTTTCTTCAAACGTCTGAACATAGTGTTGATGATCCTTTCGTTGTTGACACTTGGCATGATGTCGGGCACTAGCGTAAAGTTCATAATCATTGGGATTTCCAGATTTCCGATAGATTTTGTGCAAAGCGTTTTTGCGCCTGATAAGACTGATTAAGTTGGAGGAAAACCACTTCGGGAATTTAAGCCTAGAGCAGGAACTATTATTTGGTTTGATGGGGATGTGACGTCTAACAATATCGGTAAGAATTTTAACAAGGCAGTTTGCGGCATCTTCGGGATCATTACTGCTGAAAACGTCGTTCCAATCAAAAAGGGAAGTATCCTTGTACAACTGTAAATAGTTCCCTTTGGAAAAATCCCAGCGTAGATTAGAGGGAGGCTTTGATGAGTGGACCAGATTTAATGAGGCAGAAATATGAAGATCAGGATGATACCTGTCAACTGTCACCAATGGGTCTTCCTCAATCAGGACAGATGGATGAAGATTAGAGATAACAAGATCACGAATAGCTCCGGAAGAGTTAGGAAAGCCATTGTATTGCCATACATCAAGGTTGTCAGCAGTTCATTAAGCAAAGTTTGTTTAAGCACTGAATAATAATCTCCTGATAGAGTATTGATATTGAAGTCACCAACTAAGATAATATTCCCTTGAAAGTGTATTAGAAGTTTAAGAATTTCGTCAAAGACAGCACAGATGTCTTCAGCAGGAAGACTTGGTGGAAGATAAATGCAGCCGATAAGAGTCCATCCATGATGACTGTCTCTAACCTTAATCCACACATTTTCAATTATGGAGATATTGGAGTGAAGAGGAACACAAGATAGGGAGTGACGAATAGCAATAGCGACCCCTCCCCCTCTATTGTCCGTGGGCCGATCGCATCTGAACACGCGATAACGATCATCAAAAAATTCGGAACTGGGAAAATTTTCTTGTAGCCAGGTTTCAGTGAGAGCAATGACATCGTAATTCCTGGCAGATAAGTTTTGACGAAACAGAGTGGATTTTGTTCTTAGACCATTACAGTTTTGGTAGTAAATTTTCATTAGTGGGTTAGTGAACGATCAGCAAAATCGATCTCCGATGCTGAGATTTTAGTGGCACTTTGTATTAAAGGAGGAAGAACAGAGTTGATGACATTGGCAGGAGTAGACTCAGAGTGCATGGCACGGAATCTAGAGAAAAATCTTCACTTGTCACAGATGGTGTAGAGTAGGTCACTTCGGAGCTACCTACTGTATTTTGGGTTTTAGTAGTATGATAATCTCCTGTTGTGTTTTTTTCATTTGATGACCCAGAGAGCAAAGTAAGGTTAGGACTTAATCTTCCTCTAAATGGTAGGATTAATGCATTGGCTGGCCAGTTATTAGCAGTTTGAAATTCTTCAATTGTGCTTGCAGGAACAGAAAGGTAAAAGGAGGTATAGTTCGGTGATTTGGTTTTAAGGCAGTAGCACACTACTTTGGAGGTGGAAAGAAAGATATATGAGCTACTAACTGTTAGACTGTAGTGCCAGGATGCAACCTCGAGATGAAGAGTTTACGAAAGGTGGTTCGAGAACGGGTTTCGATGGCTTTAATAGTGGTGTTGACCCCCGTCCCCAGGAGAGGAAGAGGTAGTTTGGGTTTCCTTAGCTGCTGCTGAGAGTGTATTTTTGAATCACTACTCTCGTGGATAGTAGTTGCCTCGACAATATTGTTTTGTGTCAATGTACCAAATTTGATAGCACCGTTATAGGACATTGAAGAGAAGTATTGAGTCCTAGTTGCTCGATACCATAAGGTTTATATTTCTCCGCATGCTTCTTGACCCCCAGGGCAGGCATAGTAGAGGTGTCTTCAGTGGCTGGACAAGAAGAATTGACTTGCTGAGTATGAGAACGTGACATGAAGGTCTGGGCCATCCTATCATTTTGGTCTCAAGAGAGAGTTTAGTTAGTGTTTGTCGGAGCTGTGTTGACTGATCTGTGAGTTGGGATTGCAAGCATTGATTACTGTGTTTCAGGGCACGAACTTCGGAAAATAGTTCATGATTTAGCTTCGTAAGATGGTTGAGCTTCATGAGTATCGAACGAACGAGCTCTATACAGTCTTCTGAGTTAGAGCAAGCTTCCTCTTCACGCCCATTGCTTACACGGAGAACAATATTATTGAAATCGGTATTTACATTACTAGGTAAGCCATCAGTTGTGTCTGCGTTGCAAATTGAGTTTTCCAATGTTAAGGTATTTGCATCATTTCGCTGATTGACAAGCAATGGATCACTAGACTGACTAGCAGGTGGGCCAATTTTGCAGGTGTCACACAAAAAAGTGTTGACCCCATTGACAAAAAGTTTTTGAGTTTCAGTTCTTTTAATTCCAAAGCAGTTACTATGAAAGACGAATTGGCACCCAAAACAAGTGAGTTTGTGCTGTTTACCATGGATACCATTTTTACATTTAGGGCATGGTTTTGAGAGAGGTGTTATGGCAGTAAAAGCCTGGGGTTTTAATCCGTAAGGATTTTGGCTGAGTTCCAGACTAGAAGAGGAATCCATGAAGAGTTGAACTCGTGCTGGCTCAGTAGCGTTGACGAGTTTGAAAAATATTAATAATAATAATAATAATAATGTAACAACAACGGGGAGCAACCAACCAGATAAACTGGAAGGCCAGATCCGAAGTTGTCCCCCAACAGGCTGAAAGCCCAAAAACGGGGTTAATGAGAATATATTTAAAAGACAATAAAAGAAAATAAAACAAAACAGACAATAATAATAATAATAATAATAATAATAATAATAATAATAATTTTTTTTAAATAATAATAATAATATATTTAATCATATATTTAAAATACAGCATTGATATTTAAATTTAAAATACAGTTTTGCCAAACCCCGAAGCCTTACTACAGGCTTGTATGGGATTATAGGGACAAAAGATTATATAAACAAGAACAAAAATTTAATAACATACAAAAACAAATTCAAATATATACAAAATACAAAGTTTTCAAATAACAAAAATAATTCTAAAAATAATTACAAGTAATTTTTCCAAATTAATAAACAATTTTTTAACATTCTATATGTTATTATACGTAATATCCATGTTGGGAGTCTGTTAAAAATCTGTGGTATGTAATATTCTTTTTCTCTTGCACCATATAAATTAAAGATTTTCGGTACTGCATATTTGTATTGTTTTCTTAAACCGTATTGAGTTTCTCTTTTAATTAAATAATTTTTTGAAAATTTTTTTCTATAATAATCCTATATTCTATAAAATCTGTAACTTTTTGTATTCCTAATTTTTTATAAGTATTTAATAAGCTGTTTTTTCCAAATATGTTTCAGCAACCATTGATTTTATAATTCTATCTTGCAAGTCTTTTACTTTTGAAGTTAAAAAAAAAGTTTTAAACAGAAAGAATGGAGAGATTATCCTAGAATAATAGTATAGTATAGTATAATAATAATAATAATAATAATAATAATAATAATTGTTGGGGATTGTTACAATTAAAAGCCACGCGTGCATGCAATAGATATTGTACTATTGTTAATTCCGCGAATCTCGTGTACAATTACCTTTCTTTTTTCCTAGTATATTAATAAAATGCGTTATCGAATGTCGTTTTTAAGACTGTAGTCTTAATCTTTTAAACTCTGCACAATTCCTACAAGTTATGGGCCCAGCAGAGCATTCGACTGCGCACATTAATACATTAATAGTAAACCGATCGAAATAAACGGCTCTCGATCCAACAGGAGATGGCAAATATTATTAATGCTACCCGCATAGAGACTCTATCCAAGGAGAATTACGAAACGTGGATTCTACACGTACAAGCCTTACTCATCAAAAGTGATTTATGGGAATATGTTTCCGGAGAACTTCCACAACCAAAAAAGGAAGAGGATTCCAAAGCCCACGCTGAATGGATACGACAAGACCGAAAAGCTAGATCGGATATTATACTCTCCATCTGCCCTTCAGAGCTGAAACACATCAAAGGATGCGAAACCTCCAAAGAAGTATGGGACAAGCTCAAAGGTACTTATTCACCAAAAGGCCCTGCTCGGACCATTGTACTTCTCAAATTCCTTTTGAAATTAAAAATGTCGGAAGAAAGTGACGTTCGCATGCATATAGCAGAATTCGTCGACACCGTAGATGAGCTTGCTACTATGGATATCGACATAAATGAAAAGTTGCTTGTAATCATGCTGTTGCTTAACCTACCAGATAGCTAAGAACTTTTCAAATGTGCTATGGAGTCACGGGATTCACTACCCGATATTGAAAATTTAAAATTCAAAATCATAGAATATAGTGAACGAAAGGTTGAGCATGTTAATGAAAATAACAATGTTCTCTATTCGGAACAAAAATCTCATAGGAATCAACCGACAAAATTTGATAATGAAAATAACCGTAATCCTCGGAAGAGAAATAAATGCTGATTTTGCAAAAAAATGGGACATAAAGTAGAAGACTGTTTCTTCAGAAAGAAGGCAAGAAGGATGCCAACCGCTTGCCCCTGCCTACTCACTCGCAGTCAGATGAAAGCAAGTACTTCATAAGTGACAGAATGAAAACAGAACAGTGGTGCTTAGATAGTGGATGCACATTGCATATGACGCACAGCGAAAAAACTTTCACAGTGACAAAGCAAGTGGACAGCGAACTGAAATTTGCAAATGGAGAGATGGCCAAACTTGACGTTAAGGGATGCGCTCGATTTACGACGATTGTCAATGGTGATACAAAAAGAATCAAACTCAACGACGCACTATATGTACCACAACTAAGTGCTAATTTGATGTCAGTCGCCAAGATCACAGATAAGAGCTATCGAGTAATATTCACGAAGCACAAGGCGATAATAAAGGATACTAATGGGAAGACACAAATGATGGCTCTTCGCAAGAACAATCTTTTTTTCATTCAAGAGGCTCCTGAATCAGTCCTATCTGTAATGCCTAGCCAAGAATCGTTGATAGATCTCTGGCATAATCGGCTAGGGCATATCAACTCAAAAGACCTACAACTCATGTCGAGCGGACGGATAGTTACGGGCATCAAGTTAAATACGAGCAGCAAACTGTCTCCATGTTCCATTTGCGCCCTCGGAAAATCCACCCGAATTCCTTTCCACTCTTCGCATCAGAGGTCTCGAGGACTCTTAGACATCATTCACACTGAGATATGTGGACCCATGCGTACTCAATCTCGGGGAGGTGCAAAGTACTTCCTAACATTTATAGATGATCACAGTCGTTGGTGTGAAGTATACTTCTTGCATCATAAAACTGAAGTATTCGACAAATTCATGCAGTACAAGCAGTTCGTCGAAACCTTGACTGGCCGCAAAATAAAAAGTGTTCAATCGGATAACGGCACAGAATATAATAATAAGACTATGAATGATTTCTTCCAAAAACAGGGCATACAACATCGATTTTCTGCACCATATACGCCAGAACAAAACGGAGTAGCTGAACGGAAAAACCGATCGCTAGTTGAAGTGACTCAATGTTTACTAATCCAGTCCGGGTTACCACCTGCATTTTGGGCTGAAGCGATAGCGACAGCTAATCACGTCCGGAATCGATGCGTCTCTAAAAGCCTGAAAGGGAAGACCCCATTCGAATTATGGACCAAAAAACGCCCGAACATTACCTATTTCCGTAAGTTTGGATGCCGCGCCTTTGCCCTTGACAAGTCTTCAAACAAAGGAAAGTTGGATGCGCATGCCACCGAAGGAATATTTGTTGGTTATTCTAATACCTCCAAAGCATATCGAATCTGGATCCCGAAGGATAAAAAGGTCCATGTGACACGTGACGTCAAATTCATTGAATCAGAATATGGAAGCAGACAGAAAGAATTTGCTCCAGAACAACTTCGATCATTTATAGACATTGATACCACAATCAATGGAGAAACCATAATCGGTTCTGATGTTCGAGTTGAACCTCCTTTGTCACACACCCCTGACTTAGAGAGAGACACAACTACAGACATGCCTCCAATTCCTCCACGGAGAAAACCTGGTCGACCAAAGAAGATTCGTACTGGAAAACCTGACAGACCCCCGAAGTCACGAATAGTAGAAGACACTACACTTGGCGAAACGACCTTAAATGAAAACGACAATACAGAAGAAATACAGATGGATCCACAAATCTCCATGATGGCTACGGAAGTACGACTTTCGGATGCGATAAATGGACCTGATGAACAAAAATGGAGAGATGCAATATACACTGAAATTAAAGGTATAATAGCAAATGATACATGGGAGCTAGTACCACAAGGAAAAGAAAAGCCAATCGGATCCCATATTATATTAAGAAATAAATATTCATCCGATGGAAAATTAGATCAAAGAAAGGCTAGAGCTGTAGCACAAGGATATTCTCAACGTCCTGGAGTGGACTTTGTAGAAACATTTGCTCCCGTTGCCAGACTTAGTTCCCTTCGAACTGTAATTGCACTAGCAGCAGAAAAGGACTTGAAATTGGCACAACTCGTTGTTACAACAGCATACTTAAACGGCTACTTGGACACAACAGTGTACATGGAAATACCGGAACTGTTTAAGGAGATGCTGGATAGGATAATTCTCGACCAACCTCAATCTGTTTTGGCGGAAAATGCTCACAAAATGCTAAACCAATTACAAAATGGAAATTATGTTTGCAAACTAAAAAAGGCACTCTACGGACTTAAACAAGCAGGTCGCCAATGGCATTTAACACTGAAAAAAGTGCTCTATTCCCTAGGTTACAACCCATGCGGAGCTGATCCATGCGTTTTCACGAACAATGATAGAGATATTTTAATAACTGTATATGTGGACGATTTCATCATTGCCTATCGAAAACCAGAGAAAATAGAAGCCTTGAAAAATAATCTGCGCAAACACTTCGCCATTAAAGACTTAGGTGAAGCGAAGTTTTGACTAGGTATAGAAATCGAAAGAACGGAGAATTCTATACACCTCTCAAAAAGGGATACATCAGAGATCTTTTGAAAAAGTTCAGAATGACAGACTGTAAACCCGCTCATACACCTATTGTGTCGGGGAAATTAGACTTCACTCTAGAAAAAGATCAACCTGAAGAAGCCGAGAGGAAGCCGCCATATCCATACACAGAATTGATCACTAGCTTCATGTACCTAGCAATGGCTACACGCCCAGATATCGCTTTCTAGTAAGTGCTCTCAGCCAATTCAATAATAAATTCAATAAAAGCCATTGGATGGTTGCAAAACATGTTTTACGGTATCTTAAAGGAACCTCCGAGTTGACCCTCAAATTCCGACAATCCGGAAGTGGTCTCGTCGGATATGCAGATGCAGACTGGGGAAGCTGCGTGATTGATCGAAGATCGTGCACTGGTTACGTGTTCATCTTGGGAGAAGCTGCTATCTCATGGGAAAGTCATAAACAAAGAACTGTAGCCCTCTCATCTACAGAAGCCGAATATATGAGCCTATCGGATGCGATGAAAGAAACCATCTACTTGATGAACTTTCTCAAAGAGGTCAACCCTTCCCAGACTTCTGAAGTGACCGTGTACTGTGACAATCAAGGAGCTGCTAAACTAGCCAAAAATCCAGTGATTCACAATAGATCGAAGCACATAGACATCAGATATCACTTCATACGTGAAACGTTGTGCAATCAACCTATTACAGTGAAATATATTCCTACAGAGGACATGTTAGCTGACATGCTGACTAAACCCCTAGCCACTCCCAAGCATCGAGCCTGTTGCAATGGCATTGGACTCAAAAACTTTTCCTATTCAGAGACTTTCAATTGAGAGGGGGTGTTGGGGATTGTTACAATTAAAAGCCACGCGTGCATGCAATAGATATTGTACTATTGTTAATGCCGCGAATCTCGTGTACAATTACCTTTCTTTTTTCCTAGTATGTTAATAAAATGCGTTATCGAATGTCGTTTTTAAGACTGTCGTCTTAATCTTTTAAACTCTGCACAATTCCTACAATAATAATAATATGAATAATAATAAATAAATGAAGTTAAAAAAAATTAAGACAGAAAGAATGGGAAGGTAGCAAGGTTATTATATTCTCTACGATAATAAAAAAAAGAAAAAAAAATATAGAATATAGGGTAACAGGACGAGAAAAAAAAATAGAATTGGGGGAGAGTCAATTAGAAAAGGGAGAAAAAGCCTTTAAGAAAAAGACAGCAAACGTCAAATAAGTATAAAAAAGTAACAGTTACAAAGGGAGGGGTATATAGCAACAGTTATAGTATGCAAGCAACAGGGACAGGATCAAATGGAAGGGTACCCAAAGGGAAAGGGGTAAAGGAACTGACACCAGAGTGTGAAGATGGAGCAGGGGAAGCTGTAGCAGATGTTAGGAGGAGATAGAAGAGCCACTGGCATTGAGAGGCAGTGAGGGGGAGGGAGTGCAGAGGCAAATGGAAAAGGCAAGTTGAACTAGTTGTAAATTTAAAGCAAGGAAAAAAAAATAAAACGAAAAACTGACTATAAAATTAAAATAGTTAACTGACTATACAATACAGTTAAAATAAGGGACAGTGGAAAAAGGCTACTGATAAAGTACAAACAAAGTACGTGTAGAAGGTTGTATAGAGATAAAAACCAGCATGAATCAGAACAACTAATAATAATAAACAAATAAATAAATATATAAAATGAGAAAGATTAACGAGAGAGAGAGAGAGAGAGAGAGGTTATCGAGAGAGGGAGAGAAAAATCATAACATTAAATTAATAAAATAATAGTAATACGGAAACTTGGTTATAGAAAAGGTAAAGACGACCTGCACTCGGTCCACTCATTGGACGTGGAATTACTGCTTGGCTAGGTGGAATGAGATGGGTTGCAGGAGGGGAAAAACTGTGGTCATTGGGGAAGGCAGAAGCGTTTGGGGACACGACTGACCCCGGTGAGAACTATAATACTTCTAAATAATAATAATAATAATAATAATAATAATAATAATAATAATAATAATTTCAATTTCAATTTATTTAGTTTTATGGTCTACATCAACAGCATAATGCCAACAGGGATATACAAAAAGAAAACAAAAGTAAACAAAAAAACAAACAAAAACAATAAAAGTGAAAAATAACAAGTGCACAATATAGAAACAAAGATAAATATACAGAGAAGTTAAAAATAAAATTCATTGAAAAATTTCAATGTTCTTAGATCTGTTGTATGTGGTTTGCATGTGATATAGAGGAGACCTTGGACCATGGAGGCCATGGATGAATTTTGGGTGAAACTTAAAGATGCGATTTCGTAGTCTGCTATTTGGTACATAAAAGTAAATCTTCGATATAAAATGCATTGCATCGACATTACCTTTAATAATTTTCTTTAAGAAGGTCATGTAATGATCATGTCTTAATTCACTGAGAGCTATAAGGGGTTGGATGTTATCATTTGGGTAATTTCTTCTGAGCTAACGTTGGAACGTCTTTTGGACACAGTCCAGTTCAACAGCTTGGTCATTAGTGATGCCATTCCAGACGAGTGAACCGTACATAAGGATAGGTAGAACCAGTGTCTTGTACAAATGTGTAAATTTGGTACTTTTACTGAAGGCAAAACTATTTCGTAAAAGCTTTTTGCTTAACTGATTGAATGTGGTCTTGAAAGGAGTGTGTTGTCAAAGATGACGCCAAGATCCTTTATCGTGTTAACTGATGGTATATCCTGCCCACTGATTTTGTAGTTATAGTGAAAGATTTGATGTTTGTTGCTAAAGCGAACCAAAGAACATTTAGTTGGGTTTATTCGTAGATGATTTATGTTTGACCAATCTGCAAGTCGATCAAGGGCATTTTGGAGGTTAGAGGCATGATCCTGCCCATGGATGCATTTGTAGATTTTGACGTCATCTGCATAGAGAAGTACTTCTGCATGTGTTATACTGTCCAGAAGATCATAAGTATAAATATTAAAGAATAAGGGCCCAAGATAGACCCCTGTGGTACACCAAGCTGCGGACTGAATAGTTGTGAGTGATAAGGACCGATATGGACGTATGCAGTGCAATTGTTAAGATATGACTTAAGCAAGAAGAGCAGGTTTCCCTGGATTCCTAGGTTATGAAGCTTTCTACACAATAGATCGTGTCTGACCATGTCGAAAGCCTTGCTAAAGTCGATGTACACAACATCCATCTGAGCAGTTTGCTCATAAGTGTCAAAGAGATCGGTTGCAAGGGTGATCAAGTTTGTTTCGACAAAGCGCCTAGGGATAAATCCATGCTGAGTGATAGGTAGAGACGGATAAACCTGACTGAGTAGGTATTTGTGCAAGATGCTGTCAAACATCTTAGCAAGGCAAGGAATAACAGATATCGCTCGATAGTTAGTGGTATAATCAGTTGGACCATTTTTGTGAACAGGAACAACTTTCACAGTTTTCCAAATGGTTGGATAGACACTGTCTGTATACTGAGGTTGTACACATGCTTTAGAGGCTGAATAAGAACAGGCTGGAGACATTTGATTATGAATGAGGGGAAATCGTTTGTGGACGTCGATCGTTTACTCTTAAGTCTCAGGCAGCCATAGAGTATATCTTGGTCAGTGAGTTCACAGCATGAAAAAGTCTGTCTAGTGAGGTTGTGTAGTGATCCGTTGTGGAGTTATATAGAAGATCAGCTTTAGAAGTCGCAACTGCATGATTGTTGAAGTGTTTTGCTAATAAATCACAAATTTCCCGCATGTTGTTGGTGGTTGTCCCATCTTCTGTGCGGATGCTGGTACAAGACGTTTTGTCCTTCCGTTTGCTTTTGATGTAGTGCCAAAAGTTTCTAGCATTGTGACAGCAGTCCGCTTCAATTGCATCAATCATTTTGGTATAGTCAATGTCCCGTTGTTTTTTGCAGTTTTTACGCACAGTGGAGAACTGGTCATAAATATTTCCGTTAAGTGTTTTTTTGAATAATTTGTGAAGTTTGTTCTTTTCTTTTATAAGAGAAATTAAGGTGGGTGAGAACCATGGTGGGTATTTAGGACATTTTTGCTGAACATAGCGTACTGGAATTTTCTTTTTCAGAAGATCCATAAGGTCATCTTGCAGAAGTTCGGCAGCTATGTTGGGATCTTCACAAGCAAGTACTCTGGTCCAATTATGCTCTCGGACACTATTGTAGAGGCCAGGATAATCCCCCCGCTTTATATCCCAAGCTATTACGGCGGGATTGGAGAGTTTGCAAGAGTGAATAGGATAAGCTGGCAAGGTGACTGAGAAAGGAGGATGATACATGTCTGGTGTAACCAGCGCATCTATATTAGCAATTTCGTCAACTTTACAGTCTATGTCAGTGAGGATGAGATCAAGTTGAGATTCAGCAGTATTGTAAATCTTATTTACCTGTTTTAGGTTTGCCACCGCTAAGAAGTCTAAAAGAAGTGAATGTTTAAGTGCAGCATAGTAGTTGTCAGCAGCAGATCTGATGTTGAAATCACCAATGATAAGTATAGGCTCAGAATGTTGCAGAACTTTGTCTTGTAACTTCATGAAAACGTCTCTAATATTTTATTTTCAGCAGCCAAAGTAGCATGAAAGTATACACATCCAATAAGTATAGAGGAATAGAGACCCAAACATTCTGGATTTAAATGATGTCAGAGTTAGTAGGTTGAGGATGAAGATGATGACGGACAGCGATGGCAACACCACTGCCACGAGTGCCTGTGCGATCATTTCTGAACACAGAATAGCGATAATCGAAGGCAGATGAAGACGTAATTTCAGAACTGAACCAAGTTTCGGTTAAACAGATTAAATCATAAGAGGTAAGTGACAAGTTCTGATAAAATGAGTGTAATTTGGTACGCAAACCACGGCAATTCTGGTAGTATATTAACATAAGTTAGACATGAGATCTACCAGACTCTCCGATGGTAGGGCAGGATCTCTGTGAACAGAAGTATTAGTGGAGTTGGTGAGGGAGCTGCTGGTGGTCGGGTCGCTCTCATTATAATGCAGAGGCTTTTCAGTACTGAGAATATCTTCTTCTCCAGGAGTCATTTGAAAAAGACATTCTACTGAATTATGTTTGTGAGTTGTTACTTTGCTACCATTTGTAACAATTAGGTTGGGGTTGAGTCAGCCTCGAAATGGCAAAACCATGGAGTTGGCAGGCCATCTATGTGGCTCTAAGAATAAGTCCACAACATTAGCACGAACAGAGATGTAAAAAGATGAATAGTATGGTGATTTAACACGGAGCTTGTAGCAAACTATGGTTTCATCACAGAATTTAGCCATGTGGTTTTGCAGTTCTTGTTCTGTGAGACTTAGATGCATCCTTGTAAGAAAGAGTTTGTTGAACTTGGCACGTTTCTTGGGTTCATAGATAGGTATATCGCTGTTATTATTTGAGCCCATAATAGGCTCACGCGTTTTGTTGGTCTTAACAAGATGAGGTTTCTTATACATAGTGGCCCAGGATGTTGTTGATTTTTCTTTATCACACCCTTGTGAGTGTACATTTGTCGCTAGCACCTGAGAATAGCTGTGATTGGATGGTGGACTGGATGGTGCATTAGGTGATGCATCGGATGATACATTCATAGGTTGAAGTCTGGTAATGGTCTGTTGCATCCTACTATTGCGGACATTAAGAAGGGAGAGGTTTTGGCTTATGGAAGCAACAGAACGGTTATATTGCGTTAATATAGTGCAAAGATTTTCAGATGCTTCTCTCACTTTCATCGTTTCATCCTTAATGTCAGTTATAGTTGAAGTTTCTTTTAAGGTGAGATCGATGCGATCAACTTTTTTCTCAAGGTTTGAGGTGCGGGTGATCACTTCATCTTGCTTTGAGGCAAGTTTTCTGATTTCTTGTTTTAAATTGGCAAGTTCTTCAGAGATGAGTACTAAATGATTCGAAAGACAAGTTGTATTATTATTGGTGGACGTATCGACTTGTTGAGTTGAACAATTAACACTGTCAGCAAATACAAGATGTCTCCTACAAATCTGACACTTCCACTCTTTCTTCTTGGCAGAAGACATCGCCTTGTACATAGACTGTTGTAGGCCTGAGCACTTATAATGGTAAGTTCCATTACAGCTGTGGTAGCAAACATAGTCACCTTTTTTTTTAATTCCTTTTTGCAGTCGATGCAGGAAGACATGTTGCTCAATAGATGGCAGGCCAGTAAGTAAGACGACCAATTTCGATTTCAGTTTCGATTTCAGTTGGGAAAGTTGTTCCCTCATCTGACAACATGTGGCGCTTGATTTTAAGAGGACGCAAGTTGCATGCGGGGATGGCGGCCAACATACAGGAGAAACCAAAAGTAAAAGGTATATGTAGCAATTGACAAATACTCACTGATGTTTAGTTGAATAGCTATAATATGCACATCTGAGGGTACCAGGCACATTCAGGAGTCAAATAGGAGTGACGAGTATATAGTCTCTATTCTTAAAACAATGAAATTGTGAATAAAAGACGAGAGCTGTCTCTAGGTTGGCAAACGTGGTGGCCATCTAGCGGCATAATAATAATAATAATAATAATAATAATAATAATAATAATAATAAT
>JAHWFO010015540.1:327540-370566 GCA_023313115.1 Rhysida immarginata | reverse complement strand
CAAATTGACCGCCCGACCAACTGACACTCTCAACGAAATGACGCTCGACGAACTGACCTCCGACGAACTAACCGCGCGACCAACTGACACTCTCAACGAAATGACGCTCGACGAATTGACGCCGACGAACTGACGCTCGACGAATTGACTCTCGACGAATTGACACGTAACTATTGACACGTTATTATTTTGCTATGATCAGCTTATTAAGTCAATTTGATGCGTAAAGATATAATGAGTTTCTATTTTTCACGATCAATACATTTCGTCAATTTATTACTTCTTTCATTCAATCATTTAAATGCCTTTATTTAATTTATTTTATCCCATGAATAAATTATTTACATTTTGTTAAACCTTATGCGCTTGAGTTTGTCTATCTTTCGTCGCCTTCTTTCAGGCCGATCTGATTGCGGAAGACACTGAATGTGGGGTTCTACATATCTTAACCACTCCATTCGGCCTTACATTCAAAATTCTGTTATTTTCAGCAGAGGCGCAGACGGCTGCAAAGAACTGAACCTTACATTGAAGGCTCAATCGTTGGCTCATGATTAGCGCCCTTACATTTCTGGCGCAGTTCCGACAGGAGCAGTTTATTGTCGAACCTGTGACCTTACATTTGTGACGCAAGTCGACAGAATTATTCCAACGCTGGTAGGGCGAGTCTTACATTTGTGGCGCAGCCGACTAGATGTCGAACCTGCGACCCTTACAAGATGTTCAAACAGCGGGAAAAACGGCTTTCTTGGAGACGATGAGCGACGCAGAATTCGGGCAGCGAAGTATGAACTTAATGATAAACTTAAAAATGCAATGAATCTTTTTATTTCTTTTATGTATAAAATTATTGCAATCGTTTTTAAATTATCATTTATAAAAACTTTTCGTTCGAAAAATAAAATTCTTTATTAATTTTGAATTTATGTATTTTTTTCATACTTTTTATTTAATATTGTATATCGACACTCCTTGTTATTCCCCTGTGGAGTAATGTGATATACTGTTTTTTGACTTACACCAGTCCAGTTGAGATTATCACGGTGGTATTAATTATCATGAATAAAGCACTCTATTTCTATCTTCTTCTAAGGCACGTGATGGTATAGAGAGTAATCTCGTGACGTCGCAGTGACGTCACACTGCTCAAGCCGCCATATTGTGGGGCAAACCGAGGCTGAAATGCAGGGATTGCTTGCATTGGGATGCAACTTTTAGGGTCATCAACTAATAAATTTGCGTTGTCTAATTACGCAAAACAATTAGATTATCCTTCAAAAAGAAGACATTAAAAAACCTAAACTTGGCGAAGGAATTTATATAAAAGACCCTTACACAACGAAGGAAGATGAGTGGATGAACGATCCTTCACTTTGGCCCTATGTAGAATATGGAAACGTTTACAACTACCTCACTGAAACTGCGGCAATTTTCCAAACTGCGAGAGTATTTAATATGTATGATTTCTTTGTCTGGCCTTAAAAATTTCCATATTTTTTGAGCTACTAAGTTTATCATTGTCATTGCATCATGTGGATGTAAGCAGAGTGAAATAGACAGGATAGCGAGAACGTAAGAAGAAAATAAAGTTAGTTTTATTCGGTGAGATAAAACAATAAAGAGATACACTATTACTTAAGTGTAAATGCGAACTATAAATAATATCAGTTCATAAATAAATATGGCAGTGGAAATTCAAAAGAAACAATACAGTCACTGGCTTGATATATAATAACATCACTGACTGCTGGTGCACCGACGTGATGCAAAATTCAAGTAATTAAATATTTGTCGGTCAATGTTCAGAAAAAGGATCCAGGAGCGTAAACAAGGGAAACACCTCGATTCCGGTAATAGTACTGTCTTTCATAAGTAGATCGGTTCGAGTACAAAGTCACTTTCGGTGTAAGGTACCGGTTGTATGGGATTGAAGATGCGGTGGCGTATACACAGAGGCGAGGTTAACTCGGCGGCATCGCAAACCGTTGAAACTATTGCGGAAAACCTCCGAAAGGTAAAGGTTTAATGAAGCAAGGACAGGTCAAGTAAGTAAGGGATACGTAAGCTGTCCATTGAAATAGGGAGGCAGGTAAGTCACTTTAAATGAAAGCTCTGATGATCACCAATCACCAGTTAACTCGATGAGAGGCAATGGAAAACAGGCAAAGCAAAGTCGGGACTCGTCTGATTTGGAGCACCTTGCAGAATCAGATTTGGATGAAATGATAAGATTGAAGAGCACGTCGATCAGGTGAGTAGAGGTACACTCGTCGAGAGGCGAACTAGTACACTGAGGCGCAGGCTTTCACATACGAGTATAAGCACACCGCCTTATCTGGGCTGGTATAAATTTAGAAAAGATCAATAAAAAGCTTCAACTTATACGTAAGCTTTAATGAAGCACTAAACCCACTTCTGCCTTGGCAATGGTAGCAGCTTACGAAGCACAAATAGGTTATCAATCTAATATGCACACACACTTGGCGCTTATTAAACAGCTAAGCGGCAAAATATAGACAGGTGCAATTTTATAAACAGTATACACATATAAATATTATTAAACACCACACACAAACGGCTCTGTACACACTTTTTGTAGCTTCACAAAAATTACGACGTTTAATTACGAAGCTTGCTGACTTCTGTTGCTCTGAAGAGACAAGTAAAAGGGAATTATATAAACGACACACACTCAACGGAGATTCGTTCTAGGCCACGTGCGTGAACACCAAACGCCGACTCGTTCGCCAAAAAAAAAAAAAAAAAATGGTTCCGTTGCGAAAATTCCCAAAAGCCAGTGTACATAAGAAGTCTCTCTGATGCCCATATACCACGTTACAATACTGGTAACGAAAGCAGAAGTCGAGGAAACACTCCTCCTAAACCGCTAGATAGATACACGCTTAGCGACCACGGATATATGCCGACTATTGATGGGCTTTCTCTTAGCTCAATGGCGTCATGCTGGAACACCCTCTCTAAACAGTTCCATTTGTTCTGAGAGAATCGTCGCTTCAACAATAGTAACGTTAAGTAAGGCGTTTTTGTGTGTTGAAGCGCGAATTTGTATAAAGTTCAAAGTCCTACCGTAATCGGTCCGTCGTGTCCTCACATGCTGAGCTTCCCCTGCCGTCGACGAGCATTCTCCATTCTCCGCTGCGTCGAGGGGTGTGAGATGCCGATCCTACGTTGCAATTCTCCGGGCTCCTCTCGGCTGCGGCTTCCCTGTCGGCCTCCGTAGCAAATTAATCCTTGGCTCGCTGGAGTCTTGTTGGAACTAACCGGTTTTCTACGCAATTCGTATATTGCCAATACGAGCTGGTCCTCTCGCCGGCTGCTGACAACGTTTGGTCGGGCTCCTTTTCATAAGAAATTTATCCACTCATCCTCTCTCCATACGGGGAAACTACCTCTCCGTCGGTCGTACGTTGTCGCTCGCCCTTCTTACGGTTTTTATCCGTTAAATTCCGCTCATGCCACTCGTCCACAGTTGACATTTGCCTCCTTCCCGTACGCTGTCATGACACTTTCTGATTCCCTTCGCTTCCGTTTTTCCGTCGCGCTTTCGGAGTGGCTCTCCAAAACGTCCGTCCTCTGGCCGCGTCATCACTTCCTCTCGGTTTCGGAGCGTGATCTCTCTGCTGAGATCCACGTGACGCATTGGATTAGATTAGAATTTCTATGGTTTCATCAATTTTTTTAAACTGAAACCATGGATCTGTGTGAATGATATGATTAGCAAATTTTAATTATTAAGTACCGAAAGGTGCTATATGCTATCAGTGTGGGGAAACGTGCCTGTCTGTCTGTCTGTAAGTCTTACTCCTTCGAGGCTATGAAAGATTTTCAAAATCTGTTTTCGTCAATCGATGAATATGGTTCATGGCACGAACCAATCACAAATATTATCTAAATCAGTTCATGGGCACGTGCACAAATGCTACATCAATTTTCCCGCCAAGCAATTTTCAAAGGGGAAGATATATTAACTAATATATCAAACAATTCGTAATGACGAGATAGAAGCGGATATAAATTACTATTTTCACCAATTAATAAATATGGTTCTGGGAATGAACCATTTTGAAAATGGTTGAAATCGAAACAATGGCACCTGCTATAATGGTACCCTTGTCACACCCTCAAATGTTTTCAATGGTAAACTATGGCATGTAATATATCAAAAGCCTTGGAATGATGTATCATGAATGAATATAACGTAAAATTAATGATAGTCGAAATTGGTTCCAAGGAACCTGGTTTAGTGGAACCATTATTGTTCATTGGAACTTTCAATGCTCAAATATGGCATATAAAATATCAAACTACTTGAAATGACGTGTCATAAATGAATATAAGGTAATATTAATGATAATCCAAATTGGTTCAAAGGTACGTGGTTTAATCGATCGTTATGGTCCATTACAAACTTATATTATTAACATAGGGCGGTTTAAATTATGGTTACGCGAATGGTTTAGTTTAACCTTTCGGTACTTGGTTATGTCATTCCTTAATGGTTTATTATTTGTATATTTTATGGAATTTGTGACGTTTTATGTTTAACATTACTTTAAAAGTTTCGAAATAAATAGAGTTTAAACTTTCTACTATTTGTAAAATTAACTTCTCTAAATAATCTCAATTAAAGTTAAGTTTTAATATAAACATTACTAAATCAGCGACTATCTTCACAACATTGGTGAAGTTAAAATTAAGACAAGGAAATTGCCGTTAATCAAGCGAAGTGGATTTAAGGTTCAAGTAGTGATTTGTAGCTAAGAAAATAAGACAAATACATGTTACAAAACTTAAAATAATATTTTATTGTGCAAAAGATATTGAAAATAACAATTTGTTCAATTATAATCCTTGACAAAATAAATTCCTGCCAGGAATTAATTTAAAGAAAAAATTCCCAAATAATTTCTATTTTAATAAAACGAAACAATAAGCAAACAAATGTATGTGCTTCTTTCCTGCTTTAAAAGCTTAGAAGGAATTGTCAACATTGATGAAATAAGATAAGCAAATTGTATTGCCTAAAAAGAATAACTGTGCAGGACATCACCAAACACAGTAAATATTATTGTAAAATTAATTGTGTTTTCAACACAACCAAATACAAAGTGTTGTCTGAAGAGATAGAGCCAAGAAATTAGCAATAAGGGACATAGAATAATGTTCCTAAATAATTATAGTATGAAAAGTTTAATAGTGTTCATATACACTGATTGGAAGAAAGTAATTGGACACTTTCGATTTTATACGTTTTGTCGAATATCTAGAAAAATATTTGACGAATTATCCTGAAATTTCAAGGGTGTAAAAAGGATGTTACACCTCATATATTTCAGCGAAGGTTTTCTCCCGAAGGCAAATATGGAACCAGCAAAGAAGTGAACCAAAAAATAATGTTTGGAATCACCCTGTAAAAAATAATGCTTGAAATGCATTGTAGTTGTAGCATATGCTTAAGAGGCTTGTTTTACTTTTCTGTGTTCATTTGTATGAGAATAGCACGTATATTCATGGAGATATAAAGGTTTCTTTAAAAAGGTCGAAATGTTTTCGTAAGTTTTTTGTTTATAACACGCAGGATTTTCAACCCAATGCAATGCCATTTACAGAAAATTCGACAAACTACAGTACAGACAACACCCTGCAATCAGAATAGAAAAATATTAAATATTTGATGAAATATGAGCATTTTTACTAAATAATGTTTAACTGCGCATGCATTACCAAATTGTTATTAGCCAAATGTATAGAGCTATTCTTATAAAAAGCCCAAGGAAATATCGTGAAAATTGAGAAAGATACCGCCGATAGAATGAGTTGAATTTCAGTTGCTCTAAAAAATAAACAAAACGATAAGGGGCTTTCTCCAAACTTTTATTTTTGGATTGGACACCAGTAACAACTTCTTCTTCTTACGCTGATATGAAATCAATATGAAATCAATATTTTTTCATGCCCCAATGGGGTTAGATTAGCGCACCACAGTTAAAAAAAACTCAGGAAAACATTGGAATGAGTTAATGTTGGAGTTTACTTCTGGAGAAGAGATCATCTGGCAAGGCCAAAAAAAATCTGCATAATAGTTAATTAGGAAATGTCCATCTCGACAGAAGAAAAAAAAAACGTGAAGAAAACGAAGCTTACATGTCCAAGGCAATAGAAGAAGCTAAGATATCAGGAGATTATCTTTGAAGAATCATCATTCATAAATACTAACTGGAAAATGGATGCTGAGGTGGCCAATCAAGATGTTGGTTCGCTGTTGTAACTGGAGCCGATGTTATGGCTCCAGAGGAGCACCCTTAGTTCTTAAAGCAGGCAGGGTGCCCAGGCGCACATGCTGTAGGAGTACGGACAGCCCTCAAGGGCTGCATCTCCTATTCAAACGCCTCAAAAAGAGGCCCGTCCACCCACCGGTGGGTCATCGAAATCGAGGGGAAAGGTAAAAAGGTACGAGATGTTATCCGTATCCCCTCCAATGACCTTGCAGAGACGCTGAGATGACGAATAGCGTCTCCGGAACGTAGCTGGACCAAGCCGATGTCATTCAAGATGAAGGAAGGACCTGAGATGGATGGCGCCCTTCCTCCAGATGGCTAAGGCTGGCTGATAGACAAAGCAGATCGCTGCTGATAGACCAGCCAAAGCTCTCTGTTCATAAAGGCGATGAAAGTGGCTAGGTCCAGTTCGTACGCAGCACCGGTGGAGCAGTCCATCAGAAATCGCACTGACTGGTAGATAAAGTCAATCAGAAGATAGTGACGAGAGAGGCGATCCCAAATGGACCGTGCAAACATGAGAAACGGTCTCAAGCAACCCGCAAAACTGGCAACCAGCAGATCTGACCACTCCCTAGCGATGTAGACATTGGATAGAGTAGAACCCATGGTGCAGCAAGCGCCATTGAAAATTGAAGACGGCCTTCTCAAAGGCGAGAGACTTAATGGACTTCAAGATGGCTGACCATGGATATTCAGGGTGCCACCATATACGATGTCAGAAGTCTCACCCTAGTCAGACTGCTGGAAGAACCAAGATAGACGAAGGTTTCCCCCAGTCCTGCGGGTCGCGCTGTCGAAGGCCAGACATGAAAATGACAAATCTCGCCAGACTAGATGGTAAAAAATGGGGAACGTGAAATGATCGTCACTGGCAGCGTGGACGGAAAAGGTAGCCTGTTCACTTTCAAGAAGAAGCGCAGATGCAGAAAGAAGAAGCTGGCCCAGATAGGGGAAGGAAGGAGGAAGGCACGAATCAAGGCGGCCATTTTGGCCGCGATGAGGTATCGTCGGATGATTGGCAAGCCCAATCCCCCCATCGAAGGGGATAAACAGCAGCTCCGAACGGACGGGATGACGGACTGCTGAATAATCCCACACACAGTAAACTATCGCGCTACGCACCTTCTTTAAATGAAACGGAGATGGCAAAGCAAACAGGCACTTAGACGTCAAGATCGGTAGAACGTGCGTCTGGACAAACCTCGCCTCGGCAAACATCGAGGTGATAAAACGAGAGTGATTGCCAAGGCGGGCGATGCATTTATCAATTACCAGCTGCCAGTGACGAGAGTCCATATTAGGTGAAAAGGAGAAAACATATCCCAGCACTGTAATTTGCTCACACCATGTTATTGGGAAGGATCGAAGATAGTCTAACGTCCATTTCCCAATAGCGATGCCTTTAGACTTGACGAGATTGATGGAACTTCCCGTCAAAGTACTAAAGAGAACGAAGGATTCTTTATAGATGCCCAGGGTTGATTTGGTTTGTTTGGTATTAACGTCCTTTTCAACTGCCATGGTCATTTCAGGACGGCGTTATAGGGGCCGCAAATTTTGCCTCGCAAGGGTTCTTTAACGTGCAGCCGGCAAACGACTTCACGGGACCAACGGCTTTACTTCCCTTCCGAAGGAAGTGCGTGATCTCAGGATTTTCCCCCTGAAAAAGATGCCCAGGGAATACGGATCAGATGCAACTAGCACTACATCGTCAGCATATGCCAGCGTACGAATGTTGATGGAAGCAGCTGGAAAATCATACCCCCAAATCATCTATCCGGACATATGGGTGGCGATTAAGATATTGTAAAAGTGGCTCCAAATAGAATATGTATAAGAGAAGAGAGATGGAACACCCCTGCCGGATGCCCCTTGGATAGTTCGAAGAAAGGCGAAGTGAAGCCATTAATCGCCACGCATGATGTGGCAGAAGCATACAGTGATGAGATAATCGTAGCAAATTTCCGAAGATGAAGATGGTGAAACACTCGGAAAAGAAACATGTGATTCACCTTATCGAAGGCCTTTTCCTGGTCAAGACTTAGCACGGTGAGAGTCGGGCGGCGCACACACGCTTCATTACAATAACATTTTGAGGACGTCCCTGAAGCCGGCAATAAAGAAAAAAGCGACCAGAAAAACCAGTGATGTTTGTTCTCTGCAAGACAATGCCAGACCACACACAGCCAAACTGACTATGGACACACTAACGGAATTCAAATGGGACATCTCTCCATAACACATTTGATGGTAATGAGGTTGTCGGACATCCTGCGAGATGGAATGGAACAGGATTGCCCCGGAGCGAAGCATTTGAGCCGTTGTTGGAGCACACTAGTGAAGACCTTATAGTCTGTGTTAAGTAGAGTAATAGGCTTCCACTGGGTGACAAGTTCAGGATCCGGTACCTTGGGGAGCAAGATGATTCTCCCCGCGGTAAAGTCCGACGTGATGGAGCAAGGGTCCTTGAGGATAGAATTGAAAATTTGCACCAGGAAAGGCCCAAGAAGTTTCCAAGTCGCATTGAAGAACGAGTACGGGATGCCATGTAATCCAGGGCTGGACTGATGACGGCCATCCATCGACAGAAACTTCTTGACTTCATCTTCGGAAAAGGGACGGGTAATTGACAGGTCAGCGTCAGCAGTGAAAGGTTTAAGTGCCTCGATCCATTTCATCGTGGCATCGGATGGAAAGACTGGGGGGCCAAAAAATGATGAAAAATGAGAGTGGAAAGCAGACAAGATGTCAGTGTCGGTTTCCACTGTCCCATTCTCCACCACCAAACGATGGCACCTCTTCTTATTGGCGCGACGCCTCTCCTCAGCGAACTCAGCTGACGACTTATTCTGGACGTCAGACGCCCAGGACAATTTGGCCCTGAGAGCTGCGCCGGCGGCCCTGCGGATCATTAGAGCGTTGATCTCACTCTTTACCTGGCAGATGTCATCAGCATATGCCCCCTTCGGAATGGAACAGCGGAAGAGGCGCAGGATTTCTTGCAGCATGAGGAGATGGCGCCGATTGCGTCTAGCGGCGTCCAACCCAATCTTTCTGAAAAAACGACGGATCTTGGATTTAAGAGAAAGCCACGAAGCTAGCGATGGAGGCAGGCTGTGAAGATGTCGTTCCACAAACTGAACGAACATTCCCTTGTATTTATCGATATCAAGCAGAGAAACGTTCAGATATCAATTGTTCGAAGTAGGGCCTGCAGAGGAGGCTGGGAATGGAGGGTTCCAAGACTACTTGATGGCACTGTAGTCAGAAAACAAGCGTGGAATGACCTCCATGGAACCCGGAGCACCAGCGAAAGTGGCGTCTACGAGAAAAAGGTCCAGCCTCGAAGACACAGAGGGCCCTTGATGAAAGGTGGACCCACACTGGCTGAAATGGGGAGAAGACGTCCAAAGATCGAAAAGTGCATTCCGCTGGCACAACTAGTAGACACACCCGGACGAAAAGATGTCGTTCTCATCCGGATGGCAATTAAGTCCCCAGCAACCACTACAGGCAAAGACGAGCACAGGTAAAAGTCAAGGTCTTCAAAGAATGTCAGTTTCTCTGCTGATAAACACGGGGCGTACACATTAAGCAATCGGAATTTGAGACCAGACAGCAGGAGGTCCAAAGAAATTACCCTGCATTCACAGTCAAAGACGCAGTTCGACACCACGATGGAGGGTTTGAAGATGATGGAAGCAACCCCCTGCCCATGTGGCGAAGATGAGTTGATGAAGAACAGCGCAGATGGATATTGACTGCGAAGGCCAGGGAGGTTAGCAAGCTGTTGAGAAGCAGCAAGCTTCTCCTCTTGAAGAAAGAGAACATCTGGCCTGTACAGGGTAATGAATGAAGACAAAACCGATTGCTTGAAGGACGAACCAAGGGAACGAACGTTTAAGGAAAAGACCTTCACTGCGAATATAAACTGACGGGGGCTGACCCGTATCTGAAGGAGACTTGAGCCTCACTGACGAGGGAGGAGGCTCAGAGGTCTTCCGTCTAGAGGAACGAGCACGTCCCGAAGAGGAAGAGAGGCTGCGATGATGACGGTCTACGCAACTGTCTCTTTCAGATGAAGAGGACACAGGAATCCCGTCCCTTTGCTACGATGACGTCGGGCTTTTTCTTGCGAAGGCTCTTAGGCGTCGCAAGAAGATCCTGCTGAGTAGACGCTGATGGCTTTCAGGTCCCAGCAAAGGAAGAAATTTAACCAGGCGCAGGCGCACAGACGATTCGCAGAGGCTGCGATGCCGATGAAAGCGCGGATGGAGGAAGAGATGAAATTCTTCCGCAGCAAACACAGACTCGGAGCACAACGAATCATCTACGATAACTTCTGCAGAGTAACAGTCCTCTAAGGCGAAGGAGGAGGAGAGGAAACAGTTTCATGAACCACACGAGGCCGAGAAGGGGGAGGTGGCATTTCCCTTCCAGGAGTTGTAGGAAGAGGCGACGATGGTGGAGCCGTCTCCGATTTCCTCTGTGGAGGAACAGGCGTGGTTGCTCTACTTGGCTTTGGTGACTGGGGCCGGAGTAGTCATCTTTGATGGCTGCTGGGACGACATTCCTCAAGGCGGTGGCGTTGGGGCTGCTGATAGAGCGTCTGACCTCTCCTGGCAATGGTGGAATTTGTGCACGGTTCTGTGGCAGGAATCACATTTCCGAAGGAGAGGACAGTCTTTCCGAACGTGGGAAGTCTTTTTGCAGTACCAGCAGCGCTGCTTCTGTCCCTTGTAAGACACGGAGACTTTGCCTCCGTGCATCACAACGAACTCAGGAATGTCTCTATGGAGCTCCATGTAGCTACGATGTCGCCCGTCATCTGAAGAGGAGAATCTGGGTGCAGGGGGTACGAAATTCTTCGCACCATCCCGTAGTCCGACATGTAATCTCGGTGATATTTCTCAGCCATCAGTGGCGATGCGCCCCGGATAAGAACTGGAACATATCCGGGTTCAGCATAACTCAGGTGGACGGTGGTTTGCCCAACCTTGATGAAGTTCGCAGCCACTATACGGTCTGCTACATTCTGTTGCCTGCAGAGCATCCTTGACTCGGTCGAAGAAAGCCTCTGCAGGACAGAAACAGCGGGATGACCCGACGGAAGGACAGGAGGGGCGCGTTCGACATCGCGCACTAAACGTCTCTGTGCGTCCACTAAACGCACTTACGGTTTCGTCATGGAACCCGGTCGTGTTCGTCATCGCCAGTGCGCGCACTACCGGGCGTTTCGTGCGCGCACTAAATGACCCTAGGTTAGGAGTACAGTGGCTAGAAGTAATAGTGTGTCCATTGCCGCTGATTTCGTGTCATCATGACTGATGACACCGCCAGATGGCACGACAATCTAATGCGCCGACAATTACTCTATAATGCATGGGATTCAATGTAAGTTTAACAGCACGAACGCTTTAAAAATACTTGTTTAATAAAATAAAATAAGAATGTAAACTTGAAATAATATCCAGAAAAACTAATTAAATGAATTTCAAAGCAGTATTCGTTTTATTTATTATTTAATCGAATAGCTGTTGTTATAAAAAGTTAAGCGCAGAAGATAATTATATGGAAAAGTGTAATGGTTTTTAAATTGAAATGTTCTTTTTATATTTTACAAATTTCATAATTTATAATTTATTACATGTTATTGTGTACGTCTGAGCTTTAAAAGTTTACTTTTTTCACGTTTTGCACTTCTTTTTCCGTTTGGTGTTTTTACTAGAAAGTGCAAGCGCGTAAGAACGTAGAACTTGATAATGCTATTTGTTACTGCAGGGTTATATTATTATATTTTAAATTTTAATTTAGAGACACATAACGAAACCGTAAAACAAATATAAAACAACCAAGAAATGAGAAAAATGACTATTAGATTAAATAATAAATAAAACGAATACTGCTTTGAAATTCATTTAATTAGTTTATCTGGATATTATTTCAAGTTTACAATCGTATTTTCTTTTATTAAACAAGTATTTTTAAAGCGTTCGTGCTGTTAAACTTACATTGAATCCCATGCATTATAGAGTAATTGTCGGCGCATTAGATTGTCATGCCATCTGGCGGTGTCATCAGTCATCATTACAATCTCATGCCTGCATTTAGTATTCAATTGCCACACTATTACTTCTAGCCACTGTAGTTAGGAGTAGAGTCGTAGGAATAGAGGCAAGATGGCGCTGCCCTAGAGCTTGAAATGTAGCGTAGATAGTTCGGAATTTTAGTTACCGTTAAAGAGCCAACAGGTATAAAAATAATTGAATTCTGCATATCGTTTAAACTGACATTGAAATCTACCTGTGTAATGCTCGATTTCGGCGTGTTATATGAATGTAGATGTTATGATAAGTTTTATTTTCAGCAGTACGCATACTATTCATGGTAGCACGGGCGAGGTGAACATCCCACTTTCGTGCTCTTTCCTGTTTTTCATGACACACACAAAATGCACTAAACTTTTTTCACCGCTCGCACTGAGTGATGTCATTAGGTGCGTTTAGTGTGCACATGTCGAACGCGCCCGAGGAATACTCGTTTTGGAGTATGAACATGCCGACGGAGAAGGGCCCGTCGGCAATCATATCAATCATGAGCTCCATGGTTATAGTGTTGAAAGAATGGAAGGCCTCCCCCAGGAGACACTAGGGGGGAGGGGACGCTACTGCACACTGAACACTCAAGGAATGGTTGCAGAGTGGAAGAGCAGTCAATAAAATTTTCTAATGCAGTTGAATTTATACACTTTGAGCAACAATCCGAAAGCACACGGCTAGCACGTAGTGACAATAGGAAATCACTCTCACAACAGCATGAGTATGTAAATGAAAGAACAACTTCTTTACACTTCAATAACAATCAAGTGATAAAAGGACATTGTTAAAAGAATACAGAATTATTTAAAAATAATCTCAGTCAACTGATAAATGATTATAATCATGTTAAAATAACTACAATCATAAATAGTTCTATACATAAAAAGAAAAGAAGGGCTCCCAATATATACATAAAATCATAAATATTATAAAATCAACAGTAAGTGTATACACTAAAATTATTTAATTATACATAAGTATAGCCCACAGCACAAAATTCGAATTAAGTCTAAAATAATTAAACTCCTTTATTAACAAACTGATGGAAAGTGGAAAATTGCTAAAGAAATGCGACACCATAAACAAAATTGACAGTCTGCCACCAAAAAAGTTTCTACATGATAAAAATATCTTAATGAAAATAATTAAACAAATAATTAATTGAAATAAAAAAATTACAAGCAGATAATGAAACTAAAACAATTAAATATCAATATTACTAGTAATAACCGGGCAAGCTAAAAAAAATTCATAATAATAATAAAATAATTTATTAATCAGAATTAATTTTAATGGCAGAAAGTAAAAAAAAACTGTCAAAGGAATTAAAGTGATGGAAGAAGCACTCGAGCATCACAAATTAATATGTTCTCTATACGTGAAACTGTCTACCCATTTTTCGTGTGTAAAATCTGTCACATCTGTTGCAAGTTAATTTGTAAATTTCACTATTATCAAAGGTGTTAATTGGTGTTTAAAAATAAATCATGTATGTTAAATACTCAAATAGACATAAAAAGGGCCATATCACTAACAACTTTCTTAACTGAAGGATTCCTTCAGCAATAATGAGCTTATATTGTTGCAGCCAAGTGTTCCTTGTCTCAACAATATCAGTTGATTATTGCTGAAGGAAGACTTGAGTTGATAAAGTTGTTAGTGTTATGGCCATTAGAATCTGGCACCTTATTACAACAACTTAAAGACATCTTAACATAAATTTCCCAACAATGTAACTTTAACAATAGTATTACATCATCACAATTTGTTACTGAATATAATGAACAACTCTGAAAAATTTAAAACATCATCTGATTCTTGAAAACGATGAAAAATCGAAATAATTGTCGGGTCTTTATATTTTATTTAACGATCTTAATATTGCAAGTATTTGTTAAAATATATTACATAACAGTACAAGAAATCTCCTGAAGAAATTCTTGAATTTACCCTTAACAAGATGCTGTCCACATAGGTATGAATATTGGGTTGGTCTCCAATCTTTTCTATCCACGGCATTTATCTATTTTGCACGGCGATCAGAATCGGCTGGAAACCGATAGAAAGAAATTTCATGATTTTTTTTTTGGCCCGATTGAACAATGCACTGCTACGCACGTTCTCACCATTATTAAATTGGTGTGATTATTAAACCGAAGACACGGTTTAAAACATAAAATATTAGTAAAATCATAGAGATCTTAGCACATTTTAATGCTAAGATCTTTGCCCCGCACACACCGCGCCCTTTGATTTTTGACCCGCACACACTGCGCCCTCTGTCCACGATTTTCAGAAACAGGCGTTTGTTATTTTTTACTGATTACTCTCAATAGTGAACAATATTGTTTTGTGACCGCAATAAATTGAGGTCAGGGTTGTCCCTCACATTCTCCTTTCAATATATCTATGCTACAGATAGTTTCAATCCAAACTTATCTTTAGGGTTGTATCTAAAATAAACACACGTGATCGAGCATGAACCGTGAAATAAAACGCAATTAAAATTAAAGATTAAAAAAAGATTTTTTATTGAATAACTAGCTAATTTGCCCGGCGTTGCTTGGGCTGTTTGTTGGTGAAATTTTGCAATATCAGAATTTGAATATAAACGAAAAATCCTTAATAACGTATATATTCATTTTGGAAAAACGAGAAGAATTCTTTTAAATGCTCGCACTGGAATTATGTGTCCAGTTGGGTTCACCCAGGAAAACTCGACATTGCATCCTTAACATTAAAAAATATCAGGTTGTTGCAAAAGTTTTTTCCGGATTTATATTCCAACACAAAAACGATTGAACTTGAATGACAGATTCAGTTCATGCAGATGCCGGGCAATGGTGGAAAAGTGAACCTTGAACTGTTCTGCGAGTTCCCTCGTTATTACATTGTGATCTTCATCAATTGCTTGGCGTAGATCACCATCTGAAATCATGATTGGCCGACCAGAGAGGTGCATCTTGAAGAGCGCTATCTCCGCGTCTGAACCAGCGATACCATTCTTCTATTGTACGTAAACTAACAGTGCCATCACCTAAACGTTGGTAAATGTTTCGGTGACATTGCGCAGCACTGATCTTTCCAGAATACTCGTAGAAGATTATTGCTCGAATATGCTCGCGTGAAAGGTCCATTTCAGACCGTTGATGGCACTCACAGATGTATAGTCAGAAAATTGATTCTTGGATGTAATATAGCAAAGTTATTCAGGAATCGAATGCAATAACTTGTTTGAAAAAATATGAACACCCCCTTCGGAAAATGAGCCCTTCTTGGGCACGGGTCCTAGAACCGGAAGAAACTTTTGCAACAACCTGATATCAAAGAAAGGCTATGAGTATTGATTTATTTCTGTCTATATTAAAAAACACTGAATAGATGGATTGAGAGAGTTAAGGAACTCTGTCATCAGCATCTCTCATCAACATGTAACCGTTTCAATAGAGTGGTATTCAGTCACAGAGCGTGGAATCCTGTCCTGAATGTGGTTCTTTATATTGATAGTATCAGTTTCAACATCAAGGATTGGCGTCTCACACAATCAGTTGAGATCTTTAGAATTTTACGTTTAGGTAAATATTATCTATAACTTCTCTAAAGGAATTTACTAAATTGCAAAAACCATATGAAAAATAAATTTTCTCCAGTTATTAGCTCATGAGGAAAAGTATCCACACATTTTCAGGAAAAGCTTGAGCAGCTCAGCTGAGCTGCACGCCTAGAAATTGTATTGTCTTATTTGTTTTAGAATAATTTTAATAAAGAAAGATTTTAATAAAAAAAATAATAATAATGATTTTTATTTATTTATTTATTACTTTTTATAACTATCCCCTTTAAAACGTGAATCATTAAGGCAAGCATCGTACCTGACGAAAACGACAGACCCTGGCCAACGCCTCCTAAAGATAAGGCCTGAGCGCGAAAACGTCATACATTGTTACATCATCATCCGAAGACATGTTTAATCGCATTTCTACCAATAATTAGCCCTAAATTATGTCTGTTCATTACTTTAAGAAGATATGGAATTCTCTTGCTTCGTCTTACCATTCTCTCTTTTATTATCCAGTAAGATATGAAGCTTTTTTTCTACCAAAATCCCATTAAGTGATTGGACTAAGATGGTCAGGTGACTTTTCAGTGCCAGGGCGTGTCTTTTTCGTGTGCTGCAGCATGTATTAATTTCATCAGCCATTGTTCACTCAACCGATTGTTGACGCAAACACCACGGGCTGATTGTTCACACATGCAAGGAAACAAATACAAACCATATCTATTTCATATACAGGGTGTTTCAAAATTATGTACAATAAATTTAGTGACATATTCTTCAGGTCAAAAGAAGACGAAAATATTCTATAGCACTTTGTCTGGAAACGATTTGTTTGCGAGTAATCCAATATCATACAGTAGGGAAGCACGGTAGTTAGCGGACGGTATTTTAGCAGTTCCAGCGTTTCGACCCAACACTAGGTTGAGTGGTTTGTTCCATTTAAACCTACTTTAGGGTTGTTCCATTAGTTGTGTACGGTTGTTTCCATTACTGTAGTTTCACTACTGTACATCCACTAGGAATATCAATTTCAGAACGTTTGCATGCTTTGACATACGCATTACGATTTACGTAAAAAAAAAAAAGTCATGTACACTTATTCCAGTGCAGAATACACTGACATGCACCTAATGTATGGTCTTGCGGACGGAAATGCTGTGGAAACAAGAAGACTCTACCAAGAACACTTTCCGAATAGACGCTTGCCAAATAACCGAACATTTGTATCTGTCGACAGACATTTGAGGGAGCGTGGTTCTTTGGCCGTCAAAAGGACAAGGGCGGCCTGTAGCACATTCTCCGGATGAGGAGGATGTGATAATTGACATCATACATGATGAACCACAGACAAGCACCCGTCGTATTTCTTCCATGGTACACATTCCGCACTCATCTGTTTGGCGCATTCTTCACCGTCAGCTTTTGCATCCATACCACCTGCAACTGGTTCAGGCACTGAATCCAACGGACTATCCACACCGACAACGATTTTGCCAATGGATACAACGTCGTCATGCTGCAGACCCTAGTTGTCTCAGCCAGATACTTTTCACGGACGAAGCAACCTTCACCCGGACAGGAATTGTAAATTCTCACAACCAGCACCATTGGGCAGATGCTAACCCGCATGTTACCAGAGCTCGAGCTCATCAAGAGCGTTTCTCCGTGAACATTTGGTGTGGAATTGTCGGAAATAACATAATTGGCCCTTATGTGTTGCCGCCACGATTGACTGGGCGAACGTATCTTTTGTTTCTGCAGAATGCATTGCTAGAATTACTGGAAGATGTTCCTCTTTTGATAAGATCTAACATGTGGTTCATGCATGATGGCGCTCCAGCACATTTCAGCCATGTTGTGGAGCACACCCTAATGCTGCATACACGAATCGGTGGATAGGTCGAGGTGGACCGGTAGCCTGGCCTGCAAGATCACCCGACCTTAATCCCTTGGATCTTTTTCTGTGGGGTCATGTGAAAACGATCGTCTACAGCACAGAAGTTCCTAACATTATGGATCTGCGACAACGAGTTGAAAACGCATGCCAAACCGTTCGTAATGCTGGCGACGAACTCTTCCATGACATCAGACGGTCGCTCATGCAATGAGCCGAAGCGTGCGTGCGAGCTGGTGGCGGGAACTTTGAACAATTCCTGTAATTTGGAGCCACGGGTTTAGTTGGCTGTATCGCGTAAATAAATCGTTTCCAGACAAAGTGCTATAGAACATTTTCGTCTTTTTTTGACCTGAAGAATATGTCACTAAATTTATTGTACATAATTTTGAAACACCCTGTGTCACCAAGTTTGGTGACAAATTCGTGGCACAAAACTCCCGATCGTCGGAATCAATCCGGGAATGTTTGGCATCGGAGTGCCGCCATCTATTGCCAAAATGCGGAGTTCGAGCTCGGGGTCGCACGCGAGCGCGAAGCAGGAGCGTCGCGGTAAGAGGAAAAAGAAACGGCGCAGAAAAGTGCGCGAGCGTCGGGGTCTCGAGCGGGATTTTGAAAATCATGGAGAGAAATTTTGCCACGAAGCTGTTCGGTTGGAAAAAGACTGCTCCGATCCAAATTACATGGAAGAGCTGTCCGCCCAAGCAACGTTGGAGGAGGAGAAGCAACAGGAGTCTCGTCTAGCTTTTCTATCCGTCTCAAGTGGGAATTCGTCCAGCGACAGGGGCGCCGAGAGTGATGCCAAGTGCGCGGGGAGCGAGTGCGTACGAGTGAACTTTTTACTAACATGTTTTCGTCCCGTGCTAGCTTCAAGTGACTTTACAGACGTCGTCTCATCGAGACCGTTGGATCAGCCCGTCGCCGACCCAGCCCAAGAGATTCGTCCGGCTTTTTCGGTGTGTACCGAGGAAAGACTGTTTTTAGAGACTGCTATCGTCGAAGCTCCGCCCCTCATTAGAGCGATACGCGTCCTCGTCGTCGCTGCTGGTTTAGGATCCGAGGATTGGAAGCGGATTCCACAGCTGGATCGCCAACTGATTCCCGTGGGTTCAAGCGCTTGGATTACGCCCTGGACCGAGGAGGCCTTTTGGGCAGAAGGCTTAGGCTCCTTTGTACCCTATACCAGGTGGGTGATAATTTTCTGTACCGTATTTAACAGCTTGTCTAATGGCTAAAATTGCTCTCCCGTTGCCATGCGTTTACTGCCCGCTCGAATGCAGATAAATATAGCGTAGGCGCTGTTCACGCAGTTTATAGGAAAGTTTGTTTCATTTTCTTTTTCTTTCGACGCGTGCAGGCCGAGCTTAACTGTCTGCACTCGAATGGTAACAAGCTTGGCTGGTCGCGTTTTTATATTTCTGACCCGTTAAGCTAAGCTTTCCATTTTATTTTTTTTTTGATTACAGTTTTCGCCGGTTTGGAGGTGGACGCCAAGATTAACTCAGCGGCTCACGTCCGTTCTATGGTGTCGGCATAGCGCTCCACGCCAGTGCTTCAATTTTGCTTTTGACAGTCACCTTTTCAGTGAAGTCACATCGCAGATCCGAGGTTTTCCTTTTGCTGCAACGTGCCGCAGGAAACCCGTCTATTCTCTTAGGGCACGATAGGGAGATTCTCCCGTATTGCCCATGCCAGGCGCTTACCGCCTGTTTAGCTTACTGTAGTTTTTTTGTACTAGTTTACAACCATTTTTTTTTCCTTTTGTTTGTGAACGGGATTCGTTTAGGCGAATACCCGTTAGGGCAAGGCGCAAGCCTTTTGCGTTTCTTGCGCGTAAGTAAGATCGCCGCCCTCATTATTGTTTATTTTAAATTTATTTAATAAACAATCTTTATTTCTGCCATAAGTCTATGCTCTGTGTCTTTTTACGTCTTTCAACATTCTTCCACTGTGCAATACTCTAAAAATACGTGACACAGAGTATAAACTTTTGGCAGGCGTGGTATCATTCGCGTGGTTCGGCCCGGGTTAAGTAATTTTTATTCCCGCCCAACCCACCCTTTCTGAGTCAAAAAAAAAAAAAAGAAGAGGGGAAACAGAGAAAATTAAAGTTTTTGAAGCTTCTGGGTAAACGGTTCTTATTTGGTTAAGTAGCTAGCCACCTGTTGGAGGTTATAGTGGCCCCCTCCTGTTCTTATCAAACTAAAGGGTTCACACGACGCTTTCGTAGCGTCCAGTTTTTTTTGTACGACAAATTTTATTTTGTCACTCCCGTTTACCAGAAGTTCTTTTTCTCTTGTCCCCACATCTGTGGTTCTAGTCGGTGGGTATTGGCCGGACAGGCGTCTAGCTGTCCATATTTCTGGCCTGTTAGGAGTTACCTTTTCTCTGGCTTATCTCATATCTCTCCCTCTCATGTGCGGTTCGCTTCCATTTTTAAGGAATTTTTAACCGGAAGCGTAGCAATTTACTCGCGTAGAGTGAGAGAGCGCGTCGTTGTCAAGACAAGTTTTTTTTGTTTTTTTTCCTAGCTTTGTTAGTATAGTCAGAGTATAAACTTTTGGCAGGCGTACGCTTTCAATAGTGTTTTGGCTGGAGGCAGAGTAAATAACGGGTTCCTTCTTGTTAATCTAGCTGGAATTATGAGTCTACTTATCTTTGGCTTTTACCATAAAACTTTTAACGTGCGTTAGCGGTATCCAGTTTAGCGTTGCGGGTTAGTTTCTTTCTTATTCTTCCGGAGCTTATTCATGTGTTAGCTATGGCTAAACAGAGAGAAAAACAGGCCCGGTTACAACGCTCAATTTTTAAAGCCCTCAAGGAGGTTCGCTTCAAAAATCAGAATTTGGGGTAATTCAACGAGTGCTTCCAACTTTTGGCGAAGCAGTTGCCCAAAGTGTCCGAGCAACAAAGGACTGATCTCTATATTGAAGCTCTTTCGCCGACGTTACAGCAAAAGCTGAAAGCGAAAAAGCCCAAAACGCTCAAACAAGCCCAGGAACTGGCTTTTGAATTTCATCAGAAAGCAGGGCGCAGCCAGCAGGCTGAAACTAACATGTTAACACTGTCTTCCTCATCTTGAAAAGAGGACAGTAACCTGATGAAGCAAATTCAGGAGCAATATTCAAAATCGAAGGCCACAAAAAGCCTATTGGACAATATGAAAAAACCTTATATTTTGGAAGAAGGCCTAATCTATAAAATAGATCGATGGGGTAAAAGATTATTACTTCCCACAGAAAAGAATATTTTAAATAAGATTTTAGTACTGGCCCACAGTGAACCGACATCGGGTCACTTGGATGTGTATAAAACGCTCCAAAAAATTCGGCGCCAGTACGTTTGGCAAGGCATGCAAAAAGACGTAGTTGCATTTGTTCAAGCATGTTCGAAATGTCAAGCCAATAAAGATAAAGAGGAAGAAAGAATACGGTGAGCTCCAGCCACTGGAGATACCACCGCATCACTGGCATACGATTGCCATCGATTTTGTCCTCCCCCTTCCTCGATCGGCGAAGGGCCATGACGCCCTATTAACAGTCACGGACAAACTTACAAAAAGAGTCCGACTGTTACCCTGTCACACTAACATTACTGCAGAAGAAACTGCAAAACTACTAGTGGACCAAATAATTAAAATCCACGGTTTTCCGCAAGCAATTGTTTCGGACAGGGACGTGCGATTCAACGCCGATCTGTGGAGATTTATTTTCAAGGCACTAGGGACTTCTCTCAAATTCTCGAGTGCCTATCATCCCCAGACCGACGGACAGTCTGAAAGGACCAATCAGACTGTTCATACAAATTCTTCGAAATTATTTAAATTTGGAGAAGTCGGACTGGGATGATTTTCTCACAGCGGCAGAAATTGCAATTAATGCATCAGTTTCCGAATCCACTAGGATGTCGCCCTATTTCGCCGACCTAGGAAGGGAGATCGTCATACCCCCGTCTATCAATAAATATGTTAATATTAGTGAGCAAAAAGGTCCATATCCAGCCCATTTGTTTAAAGTGTTGCGCGAAGCGCAAAAGAATATCGCCAAGGCCAACAAAAAGTATAAAAAATGGCACGACAAGCATCATTCAGTTTGGCACCTTAAAATAGCGATAAAGTATGGGTGGCCACATCTCGTGTAACGCTCCCAAAACACAGGGTGGGAAAGAAACTCTATAGTAAGTACCTAGGACCATTTCCCATAGTTAAAGTCATTAATCGAGTTACTGCTAGAGTTAAAATCCCTTCAAAATGGGGAGGAGCGAAAACCCTGCACTACTCGTTTTTGAAAAAACACCGGGAGAACAAATGGGTACAGGCAGGTAAACCCTCTAAAGGACCAGGCCCTATTAAGGACCCACTTTACAAAAACGTCTTTCAAGTCCAAGACATTGTGGACGTCAAAGGCAAACCGCCTAATAGGCAATTTTTAGTACAGTGGGTGGGATACCCTCAGCCATCCTGGGAGCCTGAGGCCAATCTGCATAGATGCAAGGGCCTTGTCGCCAAGTTCTTTGCAAAGCAAAGACAGAAAAACCCGAAAACAGGAGCGCACATTACTGAGTCAATTCCAGTGGTGCAAATCGGTGTTTCGCACCAATGTACCACTTCACAAAAATCTAAAAGCCCAAGAAAGGAACGGATTAAACATCCTAAGAAGGGGGTGACTGAAAGACGAAACTTAAGCGGTTCACGCGTTTTTCTCAGATGCGGCCCCACATCGCACGGAAAACGTGGCGTATCGGGTACGGCAAGTGATAACCAGGACGACAGAGCACCCTGCGAAGGGGGGGGGCGAGCGTGTCACCAAGTTTGGTGACAAATTCGTGGCCCAAAACTCCCGATCGTCGGAATCAATCCGGGAGTATGTTTGGCATCGGAGTGCCGCCATCTATTGCCAAAACGCGAGCGCGAAGCAGGAGCGTCGCGGTAAGAGGAAAGAGAAACGGCGCAGAAAAGTGCGCGACCGTCGGGGTCTCGAGTGGGATTTTGAAAATCATGGAGAGAAATTTTGCCACGAAGCTGTTCGGTCGGAAAAAGACTGCTCCGATCCAAATTACATGGAAGAGCTGTCTGCCCAAGCAACGTTGGAGGAGGAAAAGCAACAGGAGTCTCGTCTAGCTTTTCTATCCGTCTCAAGTGTTGATTCGTCCAGCGACAGGGGCGCCGAGAGTGCTGCCAAGTGCGCGGGGAGCGAGTGCGTACGAGTGAACTTTTTACTAACATGTTTTCATCCCATGCTAGCTTCAAGTGACTTTACAGACGTCGTCTCATCGAGGCCATTGGATCAGCCCATCGCCGACCCAGCCCAAGAGATTTGTCCGGCTTTTTCGGTGTGTACCGAGAAAAGACTGTTTTTAGAGACTGCTATCGTCGAAGCTCCGCCCCTCATTAGAGCGACACGCGTCCTCGACGTCGCTGCTGGTTTAGGAGCCGAGGAATGGAAGCGGATTCCACAGCTGGATCGCCAACTGATTCCCGTGGGTTCAAGCGCTTGGATTACGCCCTGGACCGAGGAGGCCTTTTGGGCAGAAGGCTTAGGCTCCTTTGTACCCTATACCAGGTGGGTGATAATTTTCTGTACCGTATTTAACAGCTTGTCTAATGGCTAAAATTGCTCTCCCGTTGCCATGCGTTTACTGCCCGCTCGAATGCAGATAAATTTAGCGTAGGCGCTGTTCACGCAGTTTATAGGAAAGTTTGCTTCATTTTCTTTTTCTTTTGATGCGTGCAGGCCGAGCTTAACTGTCTGCACTCGAATGGTAACAAGCTTGGCTGGTCGCGATTTTATATTTCTGACCCGTTAAGCTAAGCTTTCCATTTTCTTTTTTTTTGATTACAGTTTTCGCCGGTTTGGAGGCGGACGCCAAGATTAACTCAGCGGCTCATGTCCGTTCTATGGTGGCGGCATAGCGCTCCACGCCAGCGCTTCAATTTTGCTTTTGACAGTCACCTTTTCAGTGAAGTCACATCGCAGACCCGAGGTTTTCCTTTTGCTGCAACGTGCCGCAGGAAACCCGTCTATTCTCTTAGGGCATGATAGGGAGTTTCTCCCGTATTGCCCATGCCAGGCGCTTACCGCCTGTTTAGCTTACTGTAGTTTTTTTGTACTAGTTTACAACCATTTTTTTTCCCCTTTTGTTTTTGAACGGGTTTCGTTTAGGCGAATACCCGTTAGGGCAAGGCGCAAGCCTTTTGCGTTTCTTGCGCGTAAGTAAGATCTCCGCCCTCATTATTGTTTATTTTAAATTTATTTAATAAACAATCTTTATTTCTGCCATAAGTCTATGCTCTGTGTCTTTTTACATCTTTCAACATTCTTCCACTGTGCAATACTCTAAAAATACGTGACACCCTGTATAGAGATATAAAGATCATTAATTTCTACGTTTTTAAGAGACTTATCTCCAGTTTTAGATTTTTTCCATCATTGTATTAGTATTACACGGCTGTGTGTTAAATTTTAACTTTATAGCTTCCTTCTAAGTTGCCTTTTAAAACCGGACAAACATACCTACATTGCCTTATATATGTATAGATAAGATACCAAAATTTGTGACAATAAACTAAGAGGAAAAACAGATCACGGAAGTTACTTGAAGATTATGGGGACAAGAACACAACGAACAAACTGGCGGCAAACTTCTATGAAGAGGGTATTGGAAAACTCGTCCACCGGTATGACAAATGTCTCATTCTCTATAGTGACTATGTCGTAAAGTAATTTTGTTATTCACATTTGTCTTTATTTTAGACTCCATCGGAAGTTGGAAAAAAATAGCCCTCGTATATTACGTAAACTCACACAACTGCATCATAGCAGCACGCTATGCGTATGTCTCGTAATAACCATCCCCACCCAAGAAACACTGGGTTATACCTTCAAGCATAAAAACCCTCGAAGGGTTAGACAACACATTGTAGGTAGTACTTCATTGATGATAGTCCTGAATGCAGTATTATACAGTAGTACGGTGTAGCTACATCACAGAAGAATCTATTCGACTCTCTCATTCACTTGCGTGTTTTTTTTAGCATTATCCTCTCCTCTCTCACCCCTTTGTTTTTCACAGGATGCTCAATTACGTGTTTCAACAATGGGTGACCAGTTGATTCAGATATCAGCGGAGCTTATTGCATCGATTTAAGCTCTCTTAAGGGAAAGAAAATTATTTAACGAAATGAAAACTCCCACCCCACTTTCTCTCACTTTCGCAATTAATAATGAATAAAAAGTTATTTCTAACAATAAAACTTCAGGTAAACTCAATTTTTGTTTTATTTTTGACGCTTATAACAACTGAAAAAACAAAAGACAGGCACGTAAGAGGATAGACTCGAACCCGCAAGTTTCGCTACCGTAGGCAAGTGGCTTAACCAATTTCGGTGAAATTAGTGCAAAATCTTTAGATATAAAACTGTAAATAAAGTAAAATATGTGAGTTCGTCACGGAAACAGTTTTGCATTGTTGTTGCAGGTTTAAGCATTGTTGGCGCTCACTTAAATCACATGCCGGAACTGAATAGTAACCTGACCATTGTTGTCTGAGCAACAATTTTTACATCAATCAATCACAAAACTATAAATAAAGGAGAAAATGTGAGTTCATCAAACGAAACAATTTGAATGAATTGAAATTGATAAAACTAATTACCGCGCAAACTGCGCGTGGGCCCCGTTCATACATGTATACGCAGGGAAGAGCGAGGAGCTGATATAAGCTGCAATCCTAGACGTCGCTTTTTTTAGGTTTTTTTGACGTAGCTTTTTTTAGGTTTTTTTTGACGTCGCTTTTTTAAAAAACGAAGGCGTGTTGACCTAAACACTTTTACACGAGTTACTTTTAGATGGCCCCCAACCTGTATGTTTAAGCCCATCGAAATCTGTGGAAGGTGTTTATGTCCTCGCCTTTTAAGTGGCGTTATCGCCACAATAAAATTTCTAAAAAAATACATTATTTCAAGGAAATAACTATTTAAAGAAACTATTATTGAAATTTTAGAATGTACGAAAAGTAGAAAAAAAAATTGTCTCAATTGACCAAACGGGCAAGCCGTCATAAAAAGGAATTCATTAGTACGTTTAGCACAAAATGGCGCCCATGTGATTAGTTGTCGTATCTCTTATAGGGAGTGCAAGTGACTACGTCACAGCTGACGTCATTTGCGCGATGAACGGGCCGAGAGCCTAGGAAATGGGATCGCTGGTTCCAAACATTGGAACCACGCAATATACGAACTAGTAACGTTGAAACGGGCGGCCAGTAAAAATGACATCTCTTAAATTATTATGTTAATTTGTGTAATTGATACCATTATTAAGACATTTAATCCCATTATATAATTTATACATTAATATTAGAACGCTTTTTAATCACTTTTAATCACTTAGCAAAAGAATGCCATCGTTCGCGGATCTTTCTTTCTTTGGGAAAACGATAGATGTCTAAATCGCTGTTTTGGCTCCTTCTTGAGCAGTGAGGAACTAAACAATTTCACATCTTAAATGTGTTATAAACACTGGGCTTATACAAAGCGATTTTATTCCACCCCTACGTTGGAACCATGTTAAATCCCGAAGCGAGAAGACTTGTTTGGAACCAAATCGAGTCACGTGACTGAAGAATTCCAAGGACTGACGTCACACTTGCACTCCCTATACATACAGGATCTCTAACAACAGGAAATCACAGAGCGATCTGGTGTTGCGGAAACTTACTACAAATGCACGGCCATGGCCTACTTTAACTTCATGTAGATAAAGCAAGCCATGGCACGGCTTCCTTGAGACTTATGACATTTTGTGATTCCATCCTTTAGCTCTGACTTAAGCCCCAACCAAAGTCCCATCTCTGTCTACTCGGCTTTGCCCTAACCCCCTTATTTATCTGATTATGAAGCGGTTGTTAGAAAATTTTCTTAGAAAAATGCTTATGTGTTCGGTTTGTCCAGAAGTCCTTCCTGTCCGTCCGTCTAAAACACAATTCCAACAATGCATTGCATTGCATTGTGGAGAGTGGGAATTACGTTTTTTTGTCTCTGGGCGTAGTGAATTGTTGGAAGAGACGAATCATTCTCGCATTGGGGAAAACGTATACATTGTAAGGATGATGCGTATGGAGGGTGCACTTGATAGACGATTATAAACAGAGAAGATTGGTGCCGACTGCATAAGCCAAAATGATTTTTTTATTAGTAGGGAGCTTATTATTTACTATCATAACTTGAAAACGAATTAACTTTTTCACGTTCTGTTTTCACCAATCTATAAATATTGGACAGAGCACGTTCGATGTGAGTTAGTCGGAATAGGTACAATAACACCTGGTCTAATGATATCATTAGCGTACCCCCTTAAACTTTTTCAATGCTAGCATGTGGCATGTAATATATCAAGCATATTCTAATAATGTGTCATGAATGAATATAATGAGAAATTAATGATGCTCGGAATTGGTTTAGTAGTACGTATTCCAATGGAAGCTTTCAGTGCGGCAGGTATTTGAGAACACGTGAGTACGATGTAATAGTCAATACGTCATACTATTTAACAATTTCGAAACGAGGCAGATAAACATTACGGATATAAAGATAACCCAGCAAATGAAGCGAAATGCTGTCATCGTCTTCTTGGCTGCAGGACACTCCGACTCCGAGATTGCTGCATTCCTGAAAGTCGCCCGTTCATTCGTGTTCAAAGTTCGGGAAGAACTGGACGCTGCCAGTGGTGATGTGCCAACCGTTTCACAGAGGAAACGACATTGTCGGCCTCGGACCGTATCAGGACGCCGGAATTTATCCGTTCTGTCCAAGCTGCAATCGATGAGGACCCTGGGAAGTCCATAAGGGCACTCGGTAGGGAGCTGCAGGTTAATGAGGCGACCATTCGACGTGTGGTACATGAAGACCTCCGTTACAAGTCGTATGTGTTGCGGAGGAGACTCTTCTCCAAGTCATAAGGCTCACAGCACCACGAATCTTCACGACCAACATGTGGCCCTCCCAGCTCCTCTTATCTCAATCCTTTGGACTATTACGTCTGGGGCGTCGTTGAGAGGGAGTCCACACAAAACCGTTGAAGCTCTCAGGCCGGCTATTGTGGAGGCAATGGCAGAAACCCAGAAGACCCACCTCATTGCTGCCTGCCAGCGGTGCCGAACGCGTGTGGAGGCTGTCACTGCGGCGGACGGTGGTTTTATTGAAAAACAATATGTATTTTGTAGTCCTTTGTACAAAAATGTAAATTGTATTAACGGTTCTGTGGTATCTTAAGTGTCTGCTCATTTTACCTGCGGACGTCGTTTTTTTCTCAAATACCTGCCGCAACCTGTATGTGCCATGTATTATATCAAACAACTCATAACTATGTGCCATAACTATGGCGCATGTCCTGCCTGGTAATACCCAAGCAACTCGAACCCAGATTCTCCACGTAGTCTAGCCACTTGGTTCTAGGCCGACCTCTTGGTCTCTTACCCACCGGCTTGAAAAAAAACAACTCCCTAGGAAGATCAGTTTGCAGCATCCGTATCACGTGGCCATACTAGCGTAACTGAGACCTCTCAATGTGCAGAAATAGTGGCTCAACAACTAAAGACTCCCTTATTGTGTTGCTATGCACTCTATCTAGTAGGGTAACACCTGCCACACCTCTCAGAAATCTCATTTCGGCCGCTTGTACCCGCGATCGCACTCTTTCGATCATTACCCAAGCCTCATGTAGAAGAGAATGGGGACAAAGATAGATTTGAAGACGGAGAGCTTGGCTTTGTTACCCAGCTCGCGTTTCGTTACCACGGATCGCCACAGTTCACGTCTGACACAGCTTGCTGCACTGATCCGAGCATTCAATTCTTTCTCCTGCCGTCCATCACTTGTGAATGGAATCCCGAGATACTTGAATTTCTCCACCTGTCTCAATGAGGCTCCCCTAACATGGAGAGCGCATTGAGCGGGCTGTATTGAAAGTACCAGAACCTCAGTTTTAGTCACACTGATCTTCATCTCAGTTTCTTCACATTTAGCTGCAAACCGGTCTAGTGCATGCTGAAGGTTCGTGCGAGAATATCCAAGGAGGACAAAATCGTCAGCAAAGAGCAACCTCTCCACCAGGCAGTCGCCCACACAAACACGCTCATCGCCTTGGCTGCCCCTGTCTATCCAGTCCATAAAGATAATGAACAAGAGGGGCGACAGTACGCACCCTTGGCGGAGTCCAACACCCACAGTGAACGGTCTTGACGTAATGCCATTTATCTGGACACACATCTCAGAGCTTTCGTACAGAGACATGATAGCAACCATTAATTGCCCATCCACTCCATACTTTTGCAACACTTGCCAGAGCTTCTCCCAAAGAACTCTGTCATATGCTTTTTCGAAGTCCACAAAGCAAGCGTAGACCTCTTTTGCATACTCCCAGGATTTCTCAAAGATTTGCCTTAAAGCAAAGATGTGATCCGTCGTGCTTCGGCCAGATCTGAAACCACACTGCTCCCCCGACAGTTTGGAGTCGACTATTTCCCGACTTCTCTTTTCCAGACACTTAGCGTACACTTTCCCAGGAATGCTGATCAAAGAGATGCCTCGATAGTTGTTGCAATCTCTCTGATCTCCCTTTTTGAATATAGGGATCACAATTCCTGTCTGCCATTGCTTAGGGGCGTATCCAGATATCCAAGCCACCTGACACACACTCGAGTCTGCCACAGGATACCATCCTGATTTAAGGCCTTTAACATCTCGGACCGGATTTCATCATCACCTGCAGCTTTGCCAGTCTTCAGGGACTCAATTGACCATCTGACTTCTGCTTCAGTGATACTACAGTGACTATTGTCCGCTCCAAGGTGCACCTCATGTGCCTCAGTTGTTGTTGTCACCGGATTAAGAAGAGATGGAAAGTGTTCCTTCCACTATGCAACACGCTCTCCTCCATTTTCAGAAGCCTCCCATCTGAACTCTTAATAGTTTGTGATGAAAGAGACTTTCCACGGAGGCGGCGCACAGTCTGCCAGAATACCTTGTTTGCCGAACCAAAGTCTGCCTCCAATTTCTCCCCCGAACTTCTCCCAGGCCTTACTTTGGCTTTAGCTGTTGATACTGTCTTTGCTGCTGCTTTTCGCGCCTCCGTGTACCGCACTCGACTCGAAGTTGATTTATTTGCAAGCCATAGCAAATAGGCTTCCTTCTTTGCCTTGACAGCTTCTTGGACTTCACCGTTCCACCATGCAGTCCTTTTCTCACCGCCCTACGCCACACTCAGCCGCTTACGACCACAACACAATGCAGCCGAAGTAATCACAGCAGTTTTAAACTGCCACTCCTGTTCAACAGTACCACGATCACTGGGTAGTTCTTTGAAACTTGAAGATATATAATCTGCAAAGGTCTTCCTCATAGCCCTATCCTCCAATGCCTCCCATTTGATGCTCCAAGTTTGTCTGAACCTAGTATTTCGCTTGGTTGTCATGGATTCAGAGAACGACAAAGTGCGGACAACAAGGTGGTGATCAGTTGATAATTCTGCCCCTCTTCTCACACGAGTATCCAACACTGATCGGAATAAGTCGGCTGAAACGATTACAAAATCAATCAGTGACTTCTGGTCCATTGCATCCCTGTACCTGGTATACTTATGGACATCCCTGTGCTGGAAGAAGGTGTTTGTGATGGAAAGTCCATTGTTGCAACAGAGATCCAACAAGCACCTCCTATTCGCATTTAAATCGGGTCACCATTCCTCCCAATCACGCCTTTCCACGTTTGGTCATCAGCCCCTACGTATGCATTGAAGTCGCCCACCAGGATGATAGAATCTGCACTCCCTCTCCTGCTAAGAGCAACATCAACTTCATCTAGAAAAAGTGGGTACTCTGTCACTGCATTCGGAGCATATGCAACGAATAGGGAGAGAGAGAGAGAAAGAGAGAGAGAGACCGTTTCCCTATCTGAAGCCTCAGGAGACACAGTCTTCCACCTAAAAGGGTCCAATCTGCAACATGATCTGCCAGCCGGGGACTTGTGAGTATCCCCACTTCTGCCTGGGCAGTCATGTTAGGGTCGACACCTGAGTAGAAGAGCTTCCACCCTCCTTCTAAGTCCACAGTTCCAGAACCCGGACGTTTCGTAGAGGTAATACCTATGATATCCAGTCGATATCGTTTGGCTTCCTCCACTAACTCTGATTCCTTTACTGTCATGGAGAATACGTTCCAAGTGCCGATTGACAGCACCCGATCCCGTTGTCGCTTTACCCGTTTTTCCTCCTGGGTAAAGGCATGCGCTGCCCTCGACCGTTTCCCCAAGCGCATAGCGAGTGCACTGGTGGGGCTTCTCGGAGGCATTGCTCCGAGATAACAGCCGGGAGACTGTCGACTATTTTTCGAACGAGAGCCTCTGCCTAACTCCCGAACGCGGATGACTTTAACCTGCGCCACACCCGATGCAGTATGAATTCTCTCGATCGTCGACATCATGAGATATGTTTGTTTGGATATTCTTTGTTTCACTTCTCAACCATGACCTTTCTGGTAAGGGTGACCCTAAAGTAGCAGTGCTACAACCAGCATAGCTCACAGAATCCCTGAAGCACCCAAACCTGACCCACGGGGTGATAGCAAGTTAAAATTAAAATTCAATAGACCACCTTGTTGCAAGTTAAAATTTGTGCAACAATAGGCTGGTCTGTTTGTTTTAACAGTAGTGATAGCAATACAGAATTCTAAAACTGATATGGCAATAAAGATAAAGAATAACTCATGAATGTTCTGTGAGGGCGTTATCCTACGCCATGCCTCAGCTGCTCAAATTATTGATGAAAAATAGGAATGAAAATTCCGCAGCCTGAAGAAAATTGGAGAAAACATACAAGGTTCAGCCAATCAAGTAGTTATATCAAACATGTAAATGAATCTCAAGACTGATCATCTTGTAAATTTCATTATTAAAAATGTTTTGAAGACACACAACTTAATGAAGACCACCCTCTTATAAAATATAACCATAATTTAAAAAGCTTCGGGCTTTCTAATTTCTTGACCATAATTTTAAGTTTCGCGTAATGGTCGTGAGAATCAGTAAGAAGGCGTCAGAATTTTCAACAATACATAGAATTCCAATCCTTCATGCTTTTCTTAGAATTGATAGTTATTAAAACTTAACATTTTCTTGAATTTTTAAAAAATAAGCAGTAAATGGAAATACTGGAGAGTTAGTAGAATATTGAGAAACGGTGGAAAAGCGGCAGAAAAAGCAGCCCCTTTGCTCGGTGCTGTATCGTTTTTTTTTTCAGCGCAGTGCTGCAACTGAACAATTGGTGAATGACCCAGTGGCCAGCGACGTTCCCAGGCGCCCGTCAACGATGCATATGTGTCAACAGAAAAAACGGTAACTGCTAGACCATACCAAGTGATGAATGCACTAGTTTTGCTTCAAGACCTCGAGAGCAAACTATGAATTGCAACAACAGTTTACCAAGTAGTGAATGACCCTGCTCACATTGTTATACACAAACGATCATGTACATCCATCGCCACCCAAGAAGAGAATTTTGGAATTGTTGAATTTTTAGAAAAACAAATGAATTTTTAAAAGTCAGATCACACAAAATAGAAGAACTACAGCCATAGCTAGGGCTTAAATAACGTCAGATCAAACTACTGTTTCATGTTTTCTATTTCCTCCCACTTTCAAAGCCACATGCATTATTCTATACATGATTTTTCTGGCACTAAGTTAAACTCGCTCAGCTAAACACAACATTCCAACACGAACCGGGTAGAACTGCTAGAGCGCCATCCACTGGGAGCATTTTAAAAGATTTTTTCGATTTTTTTATATGAATTTTTACTGTTTTAATTCTAAGCTTTTTAATGTGTTAATTTTTACTGTACATTCCCATTCACATATTGCAAATTTTCATCATAAAAAGAGCCCGAGCAACGCCAGCTATATCAACTAATTATACTATAAAGTGCCAATGGAAACATTTAATGCTTAGATATGGCATGCAATAAATCAACCAATCGTTACGAGAGATTAGACCTATTTTTATCCATAGCCAATTGGTATTAAGAACAAATTGCTATTACGTCTAACATTATCTATAGTTATTTTTAATAGACATATTGTTGTCAATAGCTAGTTGCTAATCGCACGTTTCAACAGTAGTTGATTACGTAGAAACGCTTTAGTAATAGAATATTTAGAAATAATAGACGCTTACACGGAACGGTTCAACAGTTGACACTCATTTCATTTAACGTTATTGTAGAAATGCTTACAAATTAAAGAACTTTTATTTGCTAAAATGTATAAAGAACCAGCAGCGGCACCAGGCATTACCCGGATAATTACAGTTGTAGGTAAACAGACCAACCTCAAGAAGTTAAATAACGCAACTTGCTTTTTTTGTAATTCTACAATTTTCTATTGTAGACGAAGCTTCCTTTTGTTCAGATGTTTCCGAAGCCTGGATAACTTTTTGTCTTCTTTGACCAAAACTCGTTCTTTTCTTCGGTGGCATTTCGATATACATGAATTAACATGTATCTTTCGAACGATTATTCAAGAACACAATACAATGTGTTTTTTGATTTGAAGAGTCGAGTTATTTGATGTATTTTTTGTTATCGGTTATGTCGTAAACTGTCGCCCGAGACCGACCAGTGTCCTTAGTTACCCAACCCATTGGAAGAGGAAGGGGAAGCTGCCGTCGCGTCTGGAACATTCTACACTGTACAAGTGTTCCAAACACAAATCGTCTGAACATTTGTTATGGAGCTGAAGGGAGGAACGTGTACCACCTGTAGAGACTGCCTTGTACAAATCGTTCTATTATACACATTATCTGCTCATAATTAATAATCCTTGGAAACGAATGTTATATCATTATATAATCTTGAAAATATTGTTGCAACATCAGTTTCCATAGCAACAATATATCCTCAGTGTTGATATGGAAATATATGGCAACAATAGCTTCAACGAAAGAACTCTCTTTTTGTGTGGCACTGGTCTATGTGCTCTGCAATTCCAGCAATCTGAATGGAGTTATTCACTATCTGGTAATCTGTTATTGCAATTGCACACTGCTCTCGATGTCTTGAAGCAAAACTTGGCCATTCATCACTTTGTGTGATCTAGCAGTCTCCGTTTCTTCTGTTAACACCCTCACCATTTGCTCAGCTGCAGCAGTGGGTTGGCGAAACCAATACAGCACCGAGCGAAGGGACTGCTTCCTCTGTCGCCTTTCCACTCTTTCTCAATAGTCTGCTAATTATCCAGTTAGTGCACATTTTTAAAGATTTCCAAGAAAATGTTAGTTCTAAGAACAGCCCGAACAACAGTATCAGAACATCTGGTTTGCTCGAAAAACACAGAGCAAATTAGATAATTCGACAAAATCGCAGATAAAAAAGTTATCAGCGAAAACAGACGAAAAAGCCGCCAAACGAGCAGAGAAGAGGATACCCGCCACCCACCACAACAAATGGATGGAGCCAGAAGGACGTAAATCGTGAGCCGCTCTCGCGATTGGCTCTGAGGAGAAACATGCATAATGAGATCATTAAAGAGTGGAATAAGAACAGAATCCAGGAACAAGGAAATCAGAGAGAACAGAGAAATTGTTGCTTTAGCAAGGAAGACTTGATGCAGCCGACCGAGGATCGACCCGAGGGTGCAACAATAATTCCAAGACGGATACATAGCAAGTTAGATTAATGCTAAGTAACATTATCAGAAAAAGTTTAATTCTCCCTCACGTTTAAATGACGAGGACACATCTCACGGATCCAAGGAGGTCTTAGCAAAAAAAGGGCATTCGACAAGAAATCGTGGATAAGACGAACTGTCTGCAAAAAGGTCGTCAGCAGCGATGTCGAAGTGATAAACGGCCAAACCAACCAAAGACGGATCGGAACACGGAGAGAGGGCCCCGTCGCATACGAGAGGCGTTCATACTTGACCTGGACTTTATTTTTTATAAAATCAGGAAGCTACAAACACACACACACACACACACACACACACACACACACACACACACACACCCACCACTTATTTCTCAAAGAACTCTCCTTGATTCTCTACACATTTTCTCCAGCGTCCTGGGAGCATCTGGATACCGGTTCTGTAGGAATCTGTAGGCTGACGTCGAAACCACGTCAGGACAGCCTTTTTCACTTCCTCATTGGAGCCGAACCTCTGCCCTCCCAAGGACTCTTTCAATGGTCCAAAAAGGTGATAGTCGCAAGGAGAGAGGTCCGGAATGTATGGAGGATGTGGTAAGATGTGCCATTTGACTTCCATCAGTATGCCTACAGTTTGGCTATGTGTCGTCTGGTATTATCTTGCAGAAAACAAACACCACTGGTATGGAGTCCTGGTCGCTTTTTCCTCCACACAGCCAGTGCTGATGTTCAGTACTGAAGCCAATTCTCGGACACGAATCCGCCTGTTGTCCCTTATCAGCTCATTTGTTCTTGAGATGATGCCATCATTGACAGCAGTTGCTGGCCTTGCTTTATGAGGTTGCTGGCCTTGCCTTATCTCGCCCTCCTTTCGAGGCACCAAACAAAGGCGGGACAAACATGACTCGGTGAACTGTCTTTGAAGTCTCTGATGAATTTCAGGTGCTTTCTCACATTCGTTGTGGAGAAACTTAATGATTAATCGTTGTTCCGCTTTCGTCGACACATCGCTGTCCGCCATTTTGTTTAAACAAACAATCGGTGTCATGGCAATCGTATGAGTGGTGCTCCATTTACATGACAGGCGGTAGTTGCCATCCCACCAATGAAAGTTTAGATTTTTACAACAATGAAAATTACAAAAACTAAAGTCCAAGTCAAATTTGAACGCCCCTCGTATTTAAGAAGAAAGTCGAGACAAACCATTGGTACAGGACCAGGCCGGAACGTAATCAGGAGAGTGGTATAAATTATAGAAAGAATTTTGAAAACTATTTTTCAGACTGTGTAACTGGTGTTATTTCACTCGACCTGCCCCGGCATCATAAGGCCGCTCAAGTGGACTATTAAGAGATAGCGTGCGATATCAGAGGGACTACGCCCAGGGATTTGCCATCGGTCATCGGACACTTGTCATCGACCAGCACTCAGAACCCGCATTTCCCTAACAAATCTTCGCATCGTTTATTCAGCTCCATGCCGCCACATGGAATTCCGACATTGGAAAGGGCAATTGATGAGCATCTTAGCGAACACCAGATCGACGACCTAGATAAGGAAAAGATCAATAGAGAGTTCTATCCCAAGCTCTATGGCAACCCCACTGAAGAAACATCTTTAGTGACCAGCGACAGCTGCCATCCAAGGAGGACCTTGGCTTTCTTTATAAGCGGAGCGTCCCGTCCGAAACACTTTCGAATATCATTAGTATTGCAATCGTCGGCTGGGCAGAGATCTCTTGCTGCGAATCGCGCTTGGCTACTCTGTACCCGTCGTGGGGTAGGAACTTATTTAGCCAGCAATGGATCTTCTTAAATTTGATGTGCTTTTCTGTAGTTAGTTGATGTTCCTATTGACATAATATTAATTCTGTGATTGCATTATTTCTCCCGAGACAGACCAGGGTCGTCCCCCTCTAAATCCGTTCTGGTCGCCGTTTGCCGGAGTAATATAGAAATCAACCCGGTCGTGAGGAAGATATATTCACCTCGTTTTAATCCTGACGAGGTCACCTACTACTGAAGATTACTTAAAGATCTGACTTTGTTAATCTTAAAAATTCAGTTCTTTAAAGTGTAATATTGGCCCGTAAGTCATGGCGTTTTTTTAAGTGAAAATTTTGCGTGAAAAATAAAATGTTTTGGCAATGCAGTGGTCTACAAGATGCAACAAATTTTCCAACAAATGCAACGACTCAACAACGCTATCCAGCAAAAACGACCTGATCGGCGACATGGCGTTCTTCTGCAACACGACAACGCCAGCCCTCACATCGCCAATATGACCAAGGAAGTCATTCAAACGCGTGGCTGGGAAGTGCTGCCACATCCTCCATATTCTCCCGACTTGGCGCCTTCTGATTTCCATCTGTTCCAATTCCTCTCGAATGCATTGCGTGGCGTTTCGTTCAATAATGACGTGGAAACCAGGTGATTTCTATCGTCGAGGCATAGAACGCTTGTTGAAAGTTGGAAAAAAGTTGTAAACAGCTTGTTTATTTTTGTGGAAACCTAAATTTGAAAGAAAAACGCCAGAACTTATGGATCAACCCAAAACTTACCTTTAAATTCTACATTAAATTATTTTATTTAATGATCAAACCCGTCTCCTCCTTCCTTCTCTGTATACTACTTCAAATCCTCTGGGACAATCAGAATTATTTTAAAAGTACAGATTAATAGTCGTGACAAACAGGAATTCTTTGCGTTGCCTGGTATAATTCCAGTTGTACGTAAACAGAACAATCTGAAGAAGTTAAATAACTCAAATTGGTTTTCAGTAATTCTACAATTTCCTATTTTAGACAAAGCTCCCGTTGTTAAGATGTTTCCGACGTCCCAGGGTAAGAATTCCTGAAGTGGGCCCCTCAAAAACAAACATGTCGTGAAATTTAAAACTTTTATTATAATTTGCTAGCACCTAATAGAGCATTAAAATTCCCAAATATTTTTGAAAAATTTGCATTTGTTTATCAAATGCATTATTTTGGTACTTTTTGTTTAAAAAGTCATATCTCAAGCTAATTTTATCAAATCTCTTTGAAATTTTAAAGATAACAAGTAAAACGATATATTTCAAAACAAAACATAAAAGAATTTAGTATAAAAATTCGTCTTAAATTCAGTTTCTTGAATCTTCGAAAATCGCTTGTGTCGAAGCGTTTCTTAAAGCAACATCAAAATAACATCCTTAGAGCCAAGATAATGCGCAATTAACTCATTTGCTTATTTCACGCATGATACGATGGGGTCTGCATATGCTTTTCATTCTCATTGATGGCACTAGCGTCAGCTTGATGTATCGAGTTTCGCACGGTTCATCAATGGCGTTTGTTTAATGGAGTTCTTGACGATATTCTTAGCGTTTTTTTTGTGTGACCACAACATGGATGAAGACAGTCTAACAAACGAAACGGTTGCTGAACGAAGAGGATACGGGATTAACTCAAAAAAGGATAAGGAGGTTTTAAAATTCCATATCTTTCCTTGGATATAGAGAGGAAAATGGAGTGGATTATAAAAATTAGAACAGGAAAGCCTGTGATTCCGATTGCCCGGGTCGGAGCTGACGTTTTTCCGACTCCGATTATGATGTAACAAGCATGGGTAAATTATTTAGTGGCTAGATATATATAAATAAATAGATTAATGTAACTGCTTGATATTTCTGTAAGACGTAGCAGACATTTGTAAGGAAACGAAAGCCATGGCCGAGAAAAAAGCTGGATAAAAAGTTCAGCGAGCAGCTCCATTTGCGTTTATGCTCTGAAATTATTATTGTAACTTATCTAATTAATATGTAAATGATTCATCACATTATCGAAATTGTATTTTAAGAAACTTATGTAGGAAAAAAAATCACGAAAGTTCCGTGGTGATGAGCTTCACCTAACGAGGGGCCATATATCGCTATTCAACGTACACCGTCACGGAATTTTCGTATTTTTTTCTCGCATAAATTTCTTAAAATATAATTTGATAATATGATAAATCATTTACATATTAATGAAATGTGTTACAATAATAAATTCAGAGAAAATACGCGACAGGGCTGATCGATGTCAGCCGAGAACGCTACACAGGAATTTTACCCAGCTTTTTTCTTGGCCATGGCTTTCGTTTCGTTACGATGTCTGCTACGTCTTACAGAAATATCAAGCAGAAATAACTTACCTATGCTTGTTACATCATAATCGGAGTCGGAAAAATGTTGGCTGCAGTCTGGTCAATCGGACTCAGAGGCTTTCCTGTTTTAATTTTTATTCACTCCTTTTTCCTCTCAACATCCAGAGGAAAGATATGGAATTTTAAAAAACCATTATCCTTTTTGAGTTGGAATGGCATTGGGGGACGCAACAATTTACGGGCATGTCCTAAAAAGAAAATTAACTAGCCATTAAAACATAGATAACATCTGTACGCTGGAATCTCCATACATCAAGCCGATGCTTCGCCCTCTATACGCGAAAAACGGCGAACAGGTAGTGCATGCCCCATTGTATTCTACATGAAACTCCAGCGCCACCTTTTGGTTAAAAATGTAACTAATATAAAAAAATATTTTTCATTATAAACAAAAATCCCTCTTTTTCTGAGCAAACCGCATCGTTTTAAAAAGGCTACAGACGTTTGGATCACCCTGTATTGTAATAATAAATAATTCTTTTTATACTTGAAATTACAATATACAATAAGAAGAAGAAGAAGAAGAAGAAGAAGAAGAAGAAGAATTGTAGCAATTGTAAAAGTGAATTTTCAAAAAATAAATAATTAAAAAAAATTATTTTAGAATTTTTTTTACGGAAATGTGTACTTCTATCAATCTAGGGTACCCTTACAAATGACCACATTTAAATTTGCAATAACATAAAAAGTAAACAAACTAGAAAAAAATTTCAAAAGAAAAATTGATTTGTCTATTAAGTATATACGTCATTTTATAAGATTTATATACATTGGCTATAAAAAATATTCCTGCTCCTTAAAGAACAAAGTAACTTTTCATCATTCAATATTGACAGCAAAAAGGAGCTTTCATGTAAGGCAAGAATCATAGCAGGTGCTTAAAACGGTTGCCTTACAGCCCAGTGGTACTATCTAGGACGATTGAATAGCTGACTTATTTAAGTAATAAAATCGTGTGCATATTTAAGTAATAAAATTGCAACTTTCTGTATACATTCGTTATTTGTAATTTACATCAGCTAGCCTCCATCCTACAGGAGGTGCGGGCTGCGAAAGGAAAGGAAGGAATAGCTGACAAAATTGATGGCATTCGCGTGAAGTTTTTTTTCAAATTCCAAATCGTTAATAAACACAGATTCAATGTGTTTTTTCAAAATTGTTGACATCGATTGAGAACATTAAAAAATATTCATTTTTAGGGTTCTGTCGTCCGAACGAAAACACGGAACCCTTATAGCAGGATCATTCGTGTGTCTGTCTGTCCGTCCGTCTGTCACAGCCAATTTACTCCGAATCTAGTGGACCGATTAAGTTGAAATTTGGTACACATATGAATTTCTGTGACCCAAACACGGACGTGTAAAGCAAATAAATGAATTTTGAATATGGAGTTACTTTTGGGGGGCAAATTAGAAAATTAAATAAAGAGTTTTGCAAACTGTACCGTGTGACATATCAAATGAAAGGGCTTGTTGTGAGGGTCTAAGATATATTTTTTTATAATTTTAAAATAAATAGTTTTATGTTATTTAAGAAAAAAAAAAGATGAAACTTGATCATCCCCTCCCCCCTTATCTCCGAAACTACTGAGCCTAAAATTTTGAAAAAAATACAGTCAATCGTTCTTTACTTATGGATTACAGGAAAACCTATAAGAAGTCTACGGTCTTAAAATAACATGGTAAATCTCTCAATATTGTGCGTACAAACTTAAATTTGCAGTTGGAATGATGGGAGAACATGTTTTTCAACTGCAATGTTAAATTTGTTCTTGGGATAAATTACTGGTATTCCTCGTTCGACCAAAGATGGATTGCCTTATATGGAAAAAAACAGATCGGTCAGTATCATCAGGTATTCCTGAAACAGAAACTGATACTGAAACTATTTTGTTCAAAATAAAATTAGAAATTAAAAAATATAAATATAATCAACGTAAATACATTAGGAATAAAAGACAAATATAAAATAAATGAGTTGTTTTTCAATAATCATTTTTTATATAAAGTTAAAATCAACGAGATAGAATACAAATCTATCTCGTTGGTTAAAATCGTAATATTTTTCAACAAAAACGAAAACGCCACTAGATGGCGATAGTGGCACTGCAGGAAAAAGAAATCCATCTAAAGTTTTTCTTTCCCCGTGCAAAGTATAGACATGATTTTCATCTTTTCTGTCATAGTAAGGTACAGTCATCAAAGGGAAATAATCACACTTGAATTTTACTCTAAGTAAATAATTAATTTAATATTAATTTATTTTTAATAATTTAATATTACATTTAGAGTTAACATTATTAAGATTATTAAATTTAAATAATTATAATTAAAAAAGCTATTAAAACAACACAATAGCATGAAATGTAATATTAAGTATTAAACTCGTGTGGATTATTTCCTTTGGTTGACTGTACATGTCTCGTATAATTATTTATTGGATAGTGGTAGGTATGTTCAGGAAGATGTCGTGTATCGGATTAATTCCTTACTTAGAGTCATTCATGGGTATGAAAACCGAGGTGTTCATGAGATGATAATAGACGAAGAAAGCTCTGTCTGTTGACCCGAATTCTAATTTTCTTCAGGTTTTATTTAGGCCTGATTCCGAAGATTTCTCAAAAGTAGGGCATTGGGTTTTAACCCCATTACTCATCTAATGCGCTGAAAGTTTATGATAGTTGGTATAGAAATCTAAGTGAAATACAGGCAAAGTATTTGAAAAAGCTCTTTTCGTACATTCCAGAAGTAGAAGACTTCCTTGATTAGGTGAATATTAATGAGGTGGGCGTGGTCAATTAAACCTCGTTTTCCACCAATCAGCGTGCAGTATTCGCACCACGTGACCCCCCACCACCCTACCCCTGCCTGACGTCACAAACGTGCGGCCAATCCGCATGCAGAAGGTGACTCACGTGACCAAACACCATCTCTTCCCCAGATTTTGTGTCATGTGACCACTCATCCCCCCTTCCTGACGTCACAGGCGTTCAGCCAATCAGCGTGGAGAAGGCTTGGGTGTTGGCCTTTTAATTTGGGTGTTGGCTTTTAATTTGGGCGTTGGCCTTTTAATTTGGGCGTTGGCCTTTTAATTTGGGCGTGGGCCTTTTAATTTGGGCGTTGGTCATTTAATTTGGGCGTTGGCTTTTTAATTTGGGCGTTGGCCTTTTAATTTGGGCGTTGGCCCTTTAATTTGGGCGTTGGCCTTTTAATTTGGGTGTGGCCTGAAATAAAATTAATTTTATAATCCTCTGATATACCCCTGGTGCTGGTGCTAAGCCCTCTCTAAGTTTTACCGCTTCAATATTAATTTATTTTTAATAATTTAATATTACATTTAGAGTTAACATTATTAAGATTATTAAATTTAAATAATTATAATTAAAAAAGCTATTAAAACAACACAATAGCATGAAATGTAATATTAAGTATTAAACTCGTGTGGATTATTTCCTTTGGTTGACTGTACATGTCTCGTATAATTATTTATTGGATAGTGGTAGGTATGTTCAGGAAGATGTCGTGTATCGGTTTAATTCCTTACTTAGAGTCATTCATGGGTATGAAAACCGAGGTGTTCATGAGATGATAATAAACGAAGGGGGTAATCCTCTGATATACCCCTCTAAGCACCAGCACCAGGGTGGGGGATTAGAGGGGTCCTGATGCTCTCAGCAAAATCCACTTAGGTGATTCTGGCTTACAAGTGAACACCCGTTGATTCGCTTATAAACCCTTGATTCCGGCTAGGGGTTTCGGTACTGGCCCCTCAAAGGATTACCTAATTACTAATTCACTATTGTTTCTCGGGTAACCAAATTTTTTCCAAGCTCTTTTACAGTTTTTTGTACGACTGCTGTTTCAAGATGTATTGTTTTGTTTTGTTTTTAATTTTCAACTAATGGATGCATTGTTTCAATGGACAGGTGTGCAGCTGAGTAGGGGCTAATACTGTCTAAAAAGGTGGGACTGAACTCTCATATACCTGTTTATAAATAAATAAATAAATAAATAAATACAGAGGTGTTCTTTACATAACTTAATTTAAATTTTGGTCATGGATGAGGCATTTTCTAACCCTGCTAATGCTGCCGGTTTTGATGGTGTGAGAGGTTTAGCTAAACAAACAAATCCTTCTGAAAAAGAGACACGTGAATGGTTAAGGGGTGTGAGAACTTATACGCTACATAAACCGGTACGTCATCATTACCCACGTAATCGCATGCGTGCATATGCGCCATTTGAGCAATTTCAAGTGGACTTGGTTGATCTGACCAGTCTGTCAAAACAGAACGATG
>JAHWFO010015540.1:295026-312540 GCA_023313115.1 Rhysida immarginata | reverse complement strand
CATAGAGGACAAATGTGAGTATAAGATACAAAAAGAATTTTGAAAATCGGTTAACAAATAAAAAAGTTACAGCCATGGAGACTTTATTTATCAATCGCCCTTCGTAGAATCTCAGTGGACACCGCTAGAAACTTTTACGTATACAGTGAAGCAGTGGAAGTCGTCAAACCTATCGCCAGCTGAAGGAATGACGATTCATAAATGTCAAGGCTCCACTGTGGAAAAAGTAGTTGTTCATTTAAGTAGAAACGTAAAGCAATCAATGCTATACGTAGCCTGCTCTCGAGCTACATCAGCTAGTGGTCTTTATTTGGTTACATCAGATGGTGATTTTAACCTCCCAGCAAAGGTATCAGAAACAAGTCCAGTTCATTTGATACCCCAATACGAATTTTTGCAGTCACCAGGAGACGAAATTCAAATGATCTTTCATAATGTACAATCATTACGTAAACACTTACTAGATCTAAGACCTGATTGTATAATTAACTCATCTCATATCACTTTATTTGTAGAAACTTGGGGTTCCCGAAGCGACAATTTTGAGGTTGACCTAGATAATTGCTCCAAGAAAGGTTTATTTATAGATAGTCCAGGAGGTGGGTATTGTGAATGCCTCCAATTCAAAGCATTTGGTGCTCAATTCTTAACCGTATATAAATCACCAAAAATTGCCGTAGAATGCATTCAGAATGTTATCAGTGCACGCGACAAGATTATTATAGCAGGAGACTTCAATATTAATTTTAAGGTGAAATCACAAAATGAAATATCCGAATACCTTCTACCACTCGGTCTTATTCCACGTATTCAAGAATATACGACAAGACAGAATTCAACAAGGGACAATATATTCAGCAATTTCTCTCTACAATCCGATACCATACATACATTTTTTAGTTACCGCTAACAAATTTGGGTCAGATTGAAAAAAAACATGGTAGATAACGTATTCATTTACAGAACCCTCTCCATGCGAGTTCAACTCGCACTTGTCCATTTATTCTCGATGGGTTTATTTACCGCTTATCTGTCTGCGAAATTCTCGTCAATAAAGTTCTCTTCGGCACCTGTGTCGATTAGTAACTTGCCGTCGATATTCGCTAACTATCCTTTTACTATTATTAGATTCCTTGAGTTATTATCCGTAAAATTTGCTTACGGCTGTCTGCGCCTTGGTTTAGATATTTTCTTTTTACAGTCTTTTCTTTTATGTCCTTCTAAGCCACATCTAAAAAGATAATTTTCTTTTTTTTCTGTTTGCTTTTCTCATAAGCCCCCCTATTGCGTCAAGTTCCACAGGAACTTATCTTTCTTCTATAGAACGCTTCGGTCACATCGTCCTGTGCCTGTTGCCATTTCTCCAGATAGTTGATGGCTTCTATTACTGTTGGGAATTTTTTCATTCTCAAACTTTTTCATTCATTTTTCATTCATAGATTAAGTGCTAGGATAGGCCATCGATAAGCCAAAGCAGTTTATCGAATTCGGACGCCTCTTGAATGCCCCCTAGCATTCTATGGAATTGTAAGAGGTACTCCTGCAAGTCACCTGTTTTGACTTTTAAGTTCAAAATATCTCTTCTTAATATTATGGGAACGCCTACAAATTGAGTATGCCCCTTTTTATACATTAGGAGAAATTTCCTCGAAGTCTTTCCATAGCATAGTCGGATTTAGCGTTATATGGTCCGCAACCCAATCTAATGAGTCTCCCTTCATGACCCCAGTGAGCAGTCTGGCACAATTATCTAGTGCTAAACTCTTTCACTTGACGACTACTTTGAACTTTTTTAAGAAGTTCTCTGCATCTTCCCCTTTTTTCCCTTCAAATGCCAGGAAGGGGAGATTTTTTAATGCTTCAAGATCCATATTATTTTTCTCATCACACTGCGAGCTTCTGCCTTCACAACTGGTCTGCCTTGTAGCTTTAAGACCTTTTTAGCACCTCACCCTCGCAGCTAGTCCTCAGTTGACGTCTTCCAAACGTAACTCGTCTCATACAAAGAATGACAGTTAGCAAAGTTTGCAAAGGAAGCCTGCTGGTTCTTTCTTACTTTCCATGTCATCACGTGGCTTGCTCCAAGCACCTCCTCCTCTCTGTCACTAGTGGACATAACGACTCGTCACCGTCGAACCTGAGCACGGCGACCCAATCGGGTTTGGGAGCGAATGACCGAGCACTATTGATGGGAGAAAGACAAATAATATAAATATCAAAGTATTCCAAAACAAAGAGCGATGAATGAAGTTAAATCTTCTTCAACTAAAGAAGAATCTGCAAAATGTGGGATAAGTACTCTTTAAAGAATCTTTTTAATAAGTCCAAGCTGCAACATGTGGGATAACGTTAAAGTCAATCATTAATTTGAAATATCCCGAAAACGTTTTTTTATTGTTTCAATTCCTATTAAAATTGTTATCAACGTTTCTGATCATAGAACTTTCATCATAGTTCTTCTACTGTTATTGTGTTTTTTCTTGTGCCTTTCTTGTAACATTCTCCTAGACCTTCACCAAGACCTTCCTGTGTTTCTTCTTTTCACCTTTGTTTCGCCTGCTTCATCCAGCTCCACAAGACCTTCGATTCATCTGTGTTTCCGTCCACTTCATTATTACACTTCTCCAAATTGTGTGACTTTCATTATCAATTGTTTTTAAGATTTATTTTATTTTTTCTATTTTTTAATCAAAAGGAGTTATTATTTTAAATTAATTATTCAATATTACAATTTCTACTCTTATATAATTAAAATCAATCAGATCAAAAATTGTGAACACTCCACTTAATTAGCTTAAACAGTTAGCTGGAAGAGAAGTAATTGCTCACCCAACAAAGACTCCGCAAAAGCTAAGCGCGACTCGCAGCGAGAGCTCTCCGCGTGGTCGCAGCTTGCTAGATTAGTTGCACAGGAAATTGTTGCTGGGCCTACGTCTCGAATGAATCTGGTGTGGGGCACCTCTTCAATGCAGTCCTCGTCGCTATGGAATGAGGGCCTAAGGCCCTGGGGGGTTCGCTTGTCGACTCTTCGTCCTTGTATGCTGATGACCGTCCTCACTAGTCGTAGAAGGAAGTGTGGCTGCCTTCATATTTTCTTGTCTGCTGGCAATGCGCTTTTCCGAAAACAATTCCGTCTTCGGGATTTCCAATTCGGAGTTCCTGGGCCTCGAGCTGGGCGGTGGCTCGGGAGTATCCTTTTGAATGCAAGGAATAGTTACAAAATTATCAATGTTTAAAAACTGATTTTCCGATACACTTGCCTGCTTAACTGAGGTCCGTCTTGGATTCCATGGGGAAATTATCGTGAACATTGCTTATTTGGGAAACCTTCTTATCCGTCTGAGGAGGCTTGGAGTATGACGATACTTGGGTATCAGTAGAGGGACTTTGGCTTTGAAAGAGTCTATCACAAATGGCTGGACGGGCTGTTTGACATCAGATCACTTCATGGATTCGTTAATATTATTCAGTTCATACTTGTCTGTGGACACTTGGCTGGCATCGCCTTTCCTTCCTTTGCCGGCATGGCGACAACTCTGGTCCCCTCTGGGGTGAAATGAGCGTCGGAACTCACGCTGTTGCCGTAGAAAATGTTGCCGTCTCTGCCTGTTGTCTACCATCCGATCTGGTCGCTGATTGGAGCTAAGGCTGATGGTAATGCCTCAGCGAACGCCTAATCTTGGATCTTAAATTTTTACTAAGTCAAGGCGTCCAGGCGCGCACGAGGTAAGTAACTGGCAGTCCATACAGGGTTGCACAACTTATACAAATGCCTCAAAAACGATGCCCGTTTACAACCGGTGAGGAATTAGAAGGCCAACGGGAATGTTAGACGTAAAGTTTGGCATCCTCCGGTGACCTTACATAAGCTCTTAGATGTTGCAAAGCGCTTCTTAAATGTATACGGACATAGCCGTGACCATTCAAAAAGTAGAAAGGTTTGGTTTGGTTTGTTTGGTATTAACGTCCTTTTCAACTGCTATGGTCATTTCAGGACGGCGTTATAGGGGCCGCAAATTTTGCCTCGCAAGGGTTTTTTAACGTGCAGCCGGCAAACGACTACACGGGACCAACGGCTTTACTTCCCTTCCGAAGGAAGTGCGTGATCTCAGGATTTACCTCTGAAAAATCCTCGTCGTCCTCGGCCGGGATCGAACCCGCGTACTGATATGAAAAGTGTGCTAGTCCACAGTGCTGCCTCAAACGATCCCAGATCGACTTTGCAAACCGGCACTCATAAAATATGTGGCCGACGGTCTCAGCTACGCCGCACGCAGAACATCCAGCAGACACAACTACTTTCCAATGATAAGGTCGTTCTAGAGAAAAGAAACCGTGATGTTTGAGTCACCACCGATAATTAAAAACTGTTTTTTAGAACGCGAAAGATTTTAAAAGCTGTTGCCTACGGGTTATCTGGAAAAAATAGAAAGATGTCAGTCGATTCCCTGGGGTCGGTCTGCTGGAAGAACTATGAAAGACGAAGCATTCCCCATTCCTGTGGATCAATACGGCGTAGCATTGGTATTACGGTCACTAAGTCCAAGTTGAAAGTCTTATACGCTGTCATATCAATGAATTATGACCAGCACCCCTTCAAGACACACGCATGGTTCGCACCAAGAACGATTACACATTGCAACATTTGCATAACAGGCTGAGAAAGCTGGTGCATCAAACGGCAGGTGCAAGAGCCTCAAGATGGGTAAACGTCCGGATTTAACGGGCCCCCAAAAAAGGGATGATAATAGGCTATCGCAGAAAGGGTAGCACCATCTCCGAAACGGCGCGATTTGTGAACGGTTCACGGTCCGCTGTGGTGAAGGCGTACAAAGAGTGAACAGCAGGACAGAAATCGCGTCCAAACGCCATCACTGTAAAGGGTCACGAGCCATCGACCAACGGGGTGAGCGGCACCTACGACGACTCGTAAAAGGTGACAGGAGAGCCACAGTCCATCAACTGACCACCAGATTCAACAGTGGTGCTAACAGACGCGTATCCGACATTACCGTTGAACGCATCCTGCTACGGATGGGCCTGAACAGTCGACGCATGGTTGCTGCACCCATGTTGACCAGGGGTCATCGTCAATGACGCCTAGACTTTGCACGTGAGCACCGCCATTGGACCACAGACGAGTGGGCTATGGTCGCCTTCTCCGACGAGTCAAGATTTTTGCTCCATAAGATTGACGGGTGATGGCGAGTGCGTCGTGAACGCCATGAAAAGAGACTGCCGGAGGCTATTGCGGGCCGGAAACAGGCTGGTGGGGGTAGTGTGCATGTGTGCTGGATCTTCTGTTGGGAGCAGTTAGGTCCACTGATTCGTATAGAGGGCAATTTGAATGCTTGTGGCTATCTTTCAATCGTAGCGGGGTTGCTGGGGCATAAGTATTTAGTGTTGTAACCTTTGAAGATAGATTTGCAATCACCTATGCAAGTTTTGGTTCTCCTAACTAAGCTAGATAAGGGGTTATTTTCCAAGAGGGTGTAAGGGCCTTGGCTAATGAAGTCTAGCACTCCCTGAATGTAAGTAGGTCTCTCCAAGATGACGATGTGGTTGCTTTTATCGTCTTTTACATAAAAACAATTTTCCCTTTTTAGTTTTTTAACTATGTTCCATGTTTCTTTATACAAATGTGAATTTTTGTCTAATTCTGTTTGCTGGATATTCTTAAAAAGTTGAGTTCTACATAAAATTTGAAGTTCCTCATTTTGACTATTACCTAGGTGTTATGAGCCACCACAAATACCACTTAAAATTGATATAATCAGAGAAATCCGGGATATACGAAATCACGTGTGGCACTTGTGACCACAAATATATCGGACAAACCCGCAGAAGAATTGAAACCAGAATAAAGGAACATTTCGACTACATAAGAAACCATAGACCAGAAAAATCAGCTTATGCTGAACATATAATTAATACTGGACACTTTATGAAGACAGAAAACTTCAACAATCTACATGTGGCTGATGACTACAAAAGACTTAATTTCTTGGAGTCCGTGGAGATTATGAAGTGCGAAGAACAAAAACTCCTGAATCATGATGCTGGACCTCTTGATCTATCACGATGGGACACATTGTTAGCCCATGCTAAATAACGGTTTTCTTGGCCCCCTTTTCTCTTTTTCCCCTTCCTTTTGGTTTTTTTTTGGGGGGATTTTTCTTCTGTATTTTCTGTTAAAACTCTGTAGAGCTCTCTCCTAGGTCCGCTAAGTTGGACCAACCACTCTTGAATGGCAATTTCTTTTGCGCCCTATTGGCTTCTTACTCCTATATAAATGTTCTCCTTGTTTGTTACCTCGACTCATACTGATGATGACTACCTGGTAGTTGAAATGTATACATTTATGAAGATTATTAAAATTCTTTTGTGGAAAAGTGGCATCCTTCCTTCATCTATACAAAAGTATCCACAGATCATAAGGTCAGTTATATTTTATATATTTTTTAGTTTTGGAAGACGGATCTTTGATGATCAAATTAAACACTTATACCAGGAAAGACCCAAGAAGTTTCCATGTTGCATTATAAAATGAATATGGAATGTCATCCATACCCAGGCTGGACTGATGACGGCCGTCCGCTGACAGGAACTTCTTGAATTCGTCTTCGATAAAGGGACGAGAGATAGACAGGTCAGCATCCTCAGAAAAAGGTCTTAGCGCCTCAATCCACTGTTTCGTGTAGTCTGACGGAACGAATGGGTTATTAAAAAATGATGAAAAATGGGCGTGAAAAGCTCACAAGATGTCGTGGTCAGAATTCACTTCCCCATTTTCCACCACCAAACAATGACATTTTTTTTGTTGGAAAGTCGTCTTTCTTCGCCAAACGCTGCTGATGACAAATGCCTGACGTCAGCCGCCCAGGTGTTTGGCTCTGAGCGCTGCGCCGGCAGCCTTGCGGATCATTAGAGCGTTAATCTCTCTCTTCACCTGATGTATCTCCATACCAAACGCCTCTTTCGGGGTGGAAACTTTAAGGAGTCGAAGAATTTCTTATAACATAAGAAGATGATATCGACGTCGGGCAGCGTCAAACCCAATCTTTCGGAAAAAACGCTTGATTTTATTTTTCAGTTCTATTCATAAAGCAAGCGTAGGAGGCATATTATAAAGATGCTCTTCGACGAACTGAGCGAACATTCCCTTGTATTCCTCTTCTTCGAGCAGAGAAACATTCAAAAACCAATTGCGATGGACTGTAGATGCTGCTGGAAATGGAGGATTCCATGACCACATGATGGCACTGTGGTCGGAGAACGAACATGGAATTACCTGGCGAGCCAGCAAATGCACTGTCGCCGAGAAAAAGGTCCAATCTTGACGATACAGTGGGCCCTTGGTGGAAGGTAGACCCAGGCTGGTTGCTACGTGGAGAGTGTTATAAGTCAAACAATGCATTTTGCTAGTTCAAGCGATACACATGACCAGACGAAAACAATGTCGTCTGGATGGCAGTTCAAATCACCAGCAATCACCACAGTCAGAGCTGAACACAAAAAGTTATTTAAGTCACTAAAAAACGTTGGTTTCTCTGCTGGTCTACACAGTGCATATACATTAAGCAATTGTAACTTGATAACAGATGTTGAAAGTCCATTGAAATTACCTTGTACTCGCAGTCATACACACAGTTCGAAACCAAAATGGAGGGATTGAAAATGATTGTAGCAACCCCCTTCCCATTTGGTGACAAAGAGTTAATAAAAAATTGTCCATTAGTGTATTGACTGTGAAGGCCCGGTAGATTGTAACACTGTTGTGTGATGGCAAGGTTTACTTCTTGAAATAACAGGATATCCGGCCTGTACAGGGCAATAAACGATGACAATACCGATTGCTTAAAAGATGAACCAAGAGAACGCACGTTTAGCGAAATGACCTTCATTGAGGATATTTAATGAGGCAACTGCTGACCTGTGTCCGATTGAGACTTGGGCTTCCCAGATGTTGCAGGAGGCTCTGTCGCAAACGACCTGATGAAGAAGAAGGGCTGCGCTTATGGCTCGGATGAAGAAGTAACGCCACTCTCTTCCCTACTGCACGGCTCCGTCTTTATCTTCCCAATATGATCCCTCTGTATGGGCGCTGATGGTTGTGAGATCCTAGCAGACGACGTACTGGTGATCCGTGCTGGCTGAGACATAGATGTCAGCGTTGGTGGAAGAAGAGTAGAAAATCCTCCACTGAAAAAAGGATTCAGTTCCCAGCAAAACATCTACGTTGTCATCTGCAGAAGTTTCGTCTTCAACCATCGATATATCGTGTGATGGCTGAGGAGGGGGTGGTGGCAACTCCATCCTAGGCTCCAAAGGTAGAATTAGAAGCGGAGGTGGAGGTGGTGGTGGCATCATCTCCCTATGTTTCTGGGGAAGAGGCGGTGGAGATGGAAATGCATGAGATTCGAGGTGGAGACGAAGGCAGCGAAGCTCTGTGCGGCACTGGTGGCTTGGCCGTTGATGACATCTTGGATTGCTGCTGGGACGACATTCTTTTTGGCGATGATGGAATAGCTGCTGGCGATGCAAACGCTCTCTCCAGCCAACGATGAAACTTGCTCACTATGCAGTTGCACGTATCACATTTTTTAAGTAGAGGGCAGTCTTTCCTCATGTGAGATGGTTTCTTGCAGTACCAGCAGCACTGCCTTTGACCCTTATAAGACACGTGAACACAGTTCCCCTACATTACAAGGTAGTCTGGAATGTCCTTCTGAAGATTCATGTCGACGACGATGTCGCCAATCATCTGCAGGGGAGAATCCCGATGTACTGGATATGAGACTTTCCTCACCTCCCCGTAGTCGGTCATGTAATTCTTCAGGTATTTTTTCTCCATCAGTGTGAAGTGCCCCGGATGAGGATTGGCAGAAATTCGGGTTCAGCATTATACAGGCGGTTTGCCACATTTCGATGTCGACAGAGCATCCTCCACTCGTTTGGGGAAAGTCTCTGTACGAGAGAAATAGCGGGATCGCTAGACGGGAGAACGGGTGGAATGCCCGTCTTCACATATAGTTCTTCCATAAACATGCCGACGGCTAATGGACCGTCGGCAATCATTAACACCATGTTCTCCATGGTAGAAATTAGGAAAAGTTCGGGGGGGAGGGTCATTCACTTACACAAAAGTCTCTCACACACGCGTTGATTGGTTGCTGCGTGAAAAACAAATTCTAAGTCCAAATAACTCTGACTCACACAAACGAGGGCACTATTCTTCTACACTGGCTTCAGCTGGTCCTGAATTCCGCAATGGTCCGTCTCGATAGACTCTCTGATTTCTTGCTGCTCGCCTGCCTTTTTTATTCGCCTCGATAATGAGCTCATAACCTATACAGTTATGCAGGGCGAATGGGAAACGAACAGGTTCTTTTAATAAAAATTTATTTTTTTTACACAAAAAATATTTTTTATGTTTTGTTCTGAAATATATACGTTTTACTTATTATCTTTAAAATTTCAAAGAGATTTGATAAAATTAGCTTGAGATATGACTTTTAAACAAAAAGTACCAAACAATGTATTTCTTTATCACTTTTTAACAAATGCAAATTTTTCAAAAATATTTTGGGAATTTTAATACTCCATTAGGTACTACCAAATTATAATGAAAGTTTTAAATTTCAGGACGTATTGTTTTTGAGGGCCCCACTTCAGGAATTCTTACCCATCGATAACTTACCGTCTTTCTGACCAATTGTCACGTGCACAGTGGAAGATGAGAGAATGTAAGGGATACGAATTACTGACTTTATTTGAATAAAACTTTATTTAGTTGAATTAACTACAAACGCTTATTGCAGGACTTAAATAAAGTTATTAAGAAATATATTCACTAAAGTTATCTTGACATTAAATTACAATTATATTGATTATTGAATGTAGCTCCTAAGCCTTATTAATGACGCGATGAATATTTTCACAATCACTACATTGACCACTTCTATGAGAATTACTACGTCCTTAAGCTTTTACACTAACACTTAAACGCGTTGATTTCAGAACAACGTGGTTGTTCGTATAAACAGGCCATGAGTTTGTGCGCTTGCAAATTCATTAGCACCGACACACTTAATACGTAGCACTAATATATTTAAATCATTAGCAAATATTAAACACACAGATTAGGTTACGGGGCTGAGTAGAACGAATGAAATGTAGAGTAGGGCAGAAAACAAACGAAATTACTCTTACCGACGCACTGTCCAGTGAAGCTGAGTTAGCGAAGGAATATGTTCTCCTTTGCCGTCCAGAACACCACCCAGGTCGCCCCGCATAAAGCTTTCGAAGCCGCAAGGAAATATTCCGCTGAATTCGCCGTCTTTATTGCTGTCCTCTCCGGATCCCCTACTGCAAGGATTCTAGTCGTGGAAGTAGAAGTATACGAGCTGTCAACAAGAACAACAGGAAACCACTATTCCACATCAGATGTTTAATACAACGTATGCGCATTTCGGCAGCCAAGCTGCCTTCCTCAGCGAATACAAGAACTTGATCAAACCAGAGGAGTTCTGTTCTGATGTGTTCTGTTCATTGTATTAAACATCTGATGTGGAATAGTGGTTTCCTGTTGTTCTTGTTAATCTGTGTCCACAGTTTCTGGCTTCATCTCCTTCTATATACGAGCTGTCTATACTCGGAGCACAAACCTCTAGTCCGAGGAATTGAGAAATCCTTTTCTCTTACTTTTACTGTCGCTCCTCTCTGCTCGCTTTCCTCTTCCTCTTCCTCTTCCTTTAATTCCTTTCTTGCATTATTTAATTCTACGGCATATGCAGTAGCAATTACTTTTAGTCACCGTTCCTGATAAATTCTTCATAATAGTGATGAGCGTGATTTCACTACCTGTGACTTTTTCACTGATAGTGATATTTCACAGGTAATCACTGCTACTCTCGAACATTCGAAACCGTTACCAGTGATTTTCACAAACGTTACTCTCGAACCTGTTATCGTTATTTTGCGTGTGATTTTCACTAGCGGTTAAAACCCAACGCATCCCATCGCTTCAGCGCATGCGCTTTTAGGGTGTTGCTAAAAGGTGAAATAGTAACTTACAGGTCCTACAGACCCGATGATTCTGTAGTGATTTTAGGAGTGGAAAAGCAGTCTTTTTCACTTAAAGAAGTTTACAAATACATGTATTTTCTCTTTCTTAAATTAATTTTTTATGCAAGTATCGTGCTGTTTTTTTCGTTATAGATTTTCTAGTTAATTTAAAATTATCAATCATTAAAAAAATATCAAAAATTCAATAACGTTTGATTCAGAAATAAACTAAATTAAAATAAATAACTTAAAAAATTAAAGAAATCATGACCATACCAAATTTCTTTTGCAATTGAAATAAATTATCTTTGATGTTAAAAGAATATCACAAAATATAAGTATTGCTTTTTTTTGTATAACTAAATAATTTTTGATTGTTTAAATAAGTTATATTTTATCAAATGAATAACTTCCTTTTATTCTATTTTATTTTTTTTTAATTTTGTATATTTATTTAAGCATTAACTCAACATTCCAATAAAAGCCAAGAATGGCTTCTAGAAATGCCAATTATTTTGCATGTTTCATCAATGAAAATAAAGAAATAAATAAAAATAAAAAATTTTAAATGTTTTTATTACTTTGCAACTAATATAGAATACTCTTATGGTCAATTAAAAAGTATTAACTAAACCTATCTTTAAATTAATAATTTAAGAAAACTAGTAGAGTAATATTGCCCCTCCCCCTTAATACTGACATTCCCATAATCCCGTCATTACGAATTACACGAATAATTTTGACAACAGCTTTCATTGGCAAATTCTCTTGAAGTTCTTGAAATGCAGTTTTATTAAATTTCTCTTAATTGACAAGAACAGTATTCTATATACAGGGTGACGAAAAACAAATGGTAGATAATGATACATTTAATGGATCATGGTATAGTGATGGATTTTGTCCCTATGAACATGGGTCCGAATTTGAACATTAACTGAGATATGAGCAGAAATCAGGGCCGTACCCAGAAATTTTTTCGGGGGGAGGGGGCTGAGGGGGGCTGGCCCAATCCTACTTGTGGAGGGGGGTCCCCCACGTAACAGATTTAGCTGACATGGTCCCCCCCCTAGGTACGGCCCTGGCAGAAATAAAAATGCCGCCACCAAGATCAATATGTTAATTAATAACTCAGCTTCTATAACATCTAGGATGATGAAATTTGGGAGAATAATAGGGTACATAAAATTGTGTATATCGTTAATATTTTATCGAATTCCAACGAGTAGTTTCCGAGTTACGCACTCAATATCGTAACACGTGCTGGTTAGTACTCACATGTGAGCACTGTTACGATTTTGAATGCGTAACTCGGAAACTACTTGTTGGAATATGATCAAATATTAACGGTACATACAATTTTATGTACCCTATTATTCCCCCAAATTTCATCATCCTAGATTTTATAGAAGCTGAGTTATTAATTAACATATTGATCTTGGTGGCGGCATTTTTATTTCTGTTCATATCTCAGTTAGCGTTCAAATTCGGACCCATATTTATAGGGACAAAATGCATCACTAAACCATGTGTATTATTTTACTATTGGTTTATTTATTTACTATTGGTTTTTCGTCATCCTGTATTGTTGTAATGTATAAAAAATTGTTTATTTTTATTTATTTCTTTATTTATATTGATGAAACATACAAAATAATTGGCATTTCCAGAAGCCATTTTTGACTTTCCGGAATACCGAGTTAATGCCTAAATAAATATATAAAATTAAAAAAAAATAAAATAAAATAAATAAAATGAAGTTGTTTAATTGATAAAATATAACTTATTTAAACAATCGAAAATTATGTACTTATATAAAAAAAAAAAAGCAACACTTATCAAACATTTTATGATATTCTTTTAACATCAAAGGTAATAAATAATAACAACTTAAAAAATTAAAGAAATCATTGCCATTTCAAAATTCCTTTTGAAACTAAAATAAAGTTGTTATTTATTTTATTTATTTTTGAATCAAACGTTATTGGTTTTATTATTATTTTTTTAAATGCAGTAGAAAATCTATAACGAAAAAAACAAAACAAAGCGATACCGCATAATTAGAAAATTAATTAAAGAAAGAGAAGATTTTGTAAGCTCTTTATCTGCTTTCCCACTGCTAAAATTAACATCGCGTTTGTAGGCTACACCTTTTAGCAATACCCTAAATGCGCATGCGCTGAAGGGATGGGATGCGTTGGGTTTTAACCGCTAGTGTGATTTTCACTGTTTCACGGTCAATCGAGGAAACTGACGCATGCGTTAACGATTACAACTCTTTTAACCAATCAGAATGCACAGGAAAGAAAGCATTCGCTTTTTCCGTGATGTTTTCTAGCGATCGTTGATTAATTGACCAAGCACTTCATACTAGTGCTTGTTTCTATGTCGTTTATCGATAATATTTCGTACATAAAGTTTCGTTACATAAAAACATAAGAGCATATAAAGGCTCCTGATATATGTATTTTATTTGCATCTGCAATTGATAAACAATAGATGTGATATCTAATTCTAGTGATATTTTCATGGAATACCGTGATTTTTCTTTATCCAGAATTGTACGCAGAGGGGAGCGAGGGTGAATTACTAGACATTTGTATACTCAGAGGGATAGCAACTACTTTCATTGTCATTAGTTATAAAATGATCAAACACGAAACCATATATATAGGGGACCAAAATTTGGAAAAAATCAAACCGGGAGACTTGGTCAAATATCGATGTTATCAATAATTTTTAATTGAATTGCATGTAATTAATTAATCCCAATAAGAAAAATGGGACAATCCCGCAAAACCGGGACATCACCCTATACAGGGTGTTTTTGAATTGAGTACAGATTTTTTGGGCGATGATACAAGAGGTCCTTAGAAGTATTTTTTGTCATATGAACATGGGGTCCCCGCAGCCCCGTTTACTTACAATACTGCATTGAACAATCAAATGACACCGGGACGCAGTGTGCGTTGGTAGGCCTAGATTATTTATTTTTAACAATTAACACAAGCAATCTACTGTATGACTTTTACAGTAATTGTTCGAAATGACCGCCATTTACATATGGACTAATCGTATTTTACAAAGGGGTTGGATACCATGGAATCTCCTTGACGAAGTTTGTCCTAAGACTTTTCAACAAAAGATCAAGTACGTGCATCTTGAAATTTCTTTGCAAACAATTACTTTAAAAGTTATTACAGTAGATTGCTTGTGTTAATTGTTAAAAATAAAATAATCTAGGCCTACCAACGCACACTGAGTCCCGGTGTCATTTGATTGTTCAATGCAGTATTGTAAGTAAACGGAGCTGCGGGGACCCTATGTTCATATGACAAAAAATACTTCTAAGGACCTCTTCTATCATCTCCAAAAAATCTGTACTCAATTCAAAAACACCCTGTATATACTAGCTACAAGCAGTTTGTTAATACAATGATAATAAGTTGAATATAAAACTGTATAACAACAATTATATGATATAATGTAGTTAACAACAGGGGCGTAGCCAAAGTGAGGAGGGAGTAAGGAGCTGCACTCCTCCCGCATTTACATTGCTTTAGGGGTCGAAAATTGCAATGAAAGAAATTGTCTGTGAATGTGAGGAATTCTGGATATGCTATTGGTTACATTGACTTGGTATATTATTCCAGGGAAATAGAAAATCAACAGAATGGAAGAGTATACTTTCACAATAAAATACTGTATAATTATGTATACAAGTTCACTTCCGTTTAAAAAAAAATTACTCGTTTATCACCATCCACCCGCTAAGAAATTACCGTATTACTCCAATAAATTTTGTATTCAAATACTGAGAATAATTAAAAATAAAATTACACGCGCTACAGGGTGATCCAAAAGTCATTTCACTCAAAGATACTGTTTTCAAGTTACTGCGTGAACTGATTTTTGGATCACTCTGTATATTTCTTGGAAAAATTATGATCCCTTTATTTTATTAAGCAAACAAGTATTACTTATTTGACTTTAACAATGAGCGAGGTCAAAAAATGCGCGTCATTTACCCTTGCTATGCCACTGATAATGACGTATTGTTTAGGTCAAATAAGTAATACATGTTTGCTAAATTAAATAAGTAATAAACGGGTCATATTGTTTTCGAGAATTATATTATTTAATTTTCAAAATTTGAATAAACAAACTTGGTGGAGTACTTCAATTTCTTAGCGGATGAAGGAGGGGGGGGGGGGGAATTCACAAATAAACAACTAATTTATTTTTTAAAGGGGAGTGAATTAATCACGATAATACAAATTTACAAAAACTAAATAATATACTACTCTCCATTTTATTTCACCAAGGCGTCGTTATAGATTATGTACTCTTTAATAAACTCCTGTTTATCCCAATCAAACAATGTTTACTTCGCCACCACGTTCGCTTTAACGATTAATAGTAGTGAACCATCATCACCGTTTGTCTCAGGAGCAGGAAACAAAAAAATCATGATTTCACGTTCACATGTAAAAATCACTGATATCAAAAAGTAGCAGTCACAGTTATACCTGTGAACGTAGAATCACGACTTAGCTCATCACTACTTCATATGTTCTGTCCTTACTACTTCCTTTTTTCTTTTCCATCTCCTCTCTCGGACCATTCCATTCGGGGAGCCTTTCTTCTCTCGCTTGGCCGCTTTTCTCTCCGCTGTTCTACGGCGTTGCCGAGCATCTTTATATGACGTCACGGCCGCTTCGCTATCTATATGTCTATCTAGTTTCATACAGTCTATTAATGGACCGTGACACCAATACTCGTTCTTTTCTTCGTTGGCATTTCGATAGATATAAATTAACATGTATCCTTCGAACGATTATTAAAGAGCACAATACAGTGTGCTTGTTCGAGTTGATATAAGCTTTGTTATAGGGAGTGCAAGTGACTACGTCACAGCTGACGTCATTTGCGCGATGAACGGGCCGAGAGCCTAGGAAATGGGATCGCTGGTTCCAAACATTGGAACCACGCAATATATGTACTAGTAACGTTGAAACGGGCGGCCAGTAAAAATGACATCTCTTAAATTATTATGTTAATTTGTGTAATTGATACTATTATTAAGACATTTAATCCCATTATATAATTTATACATTAATATTAGAACGCTTTTTAATCACTTTTAATCACTTAGCAAAAGAATGCCATCGTTCGCGGATCTTTCTTTCTTTGGGAAAACGATAGATGTCTAAATCACTGTTTTGGCTCCTTCTTGAGCAGTGAGGAACTAAACAATTTCACATCTTAAATGTGTTATAAACACTGGGCTTATACAAAGCGATTTTATTCCATTCCTACGTTGGAACCATGTTAAATCCCGAAGCGAGAAGACTTGTTTGGAACCAAATCGAGTCACGTGACTGAAGAATTCCAAGGACTGACGTCACACTTGCACTCCCTATTGGTTATGTCGTAAATTGTCGCCCGAGACCGACCGGCGTCCTTATATACTCAAGCTCTCGCCGTCGCGTCTGAAAGGTTCTACACTGTTCAAGGATTCCAAACACACAAATAGTCTGAACATTTGTTAGGAAGATGAAGGGAGAGACGTGTGTCTCCTCGAGAGAGACCACCCTATCTATATCGTGCTATAATCCTTATTTCCTGCTCATTGTTAATAATTCTATGTTCTATTGCCAAGACAACAGCACATTCTATCATTACATCATCTTGAAAATATTGTTACATCATCACTACATCGGTTTCTGTGGCAACTATATTTTCCCTATGCTGAGCTATATGGCAATCTCATGGAGTTATTCATTAATTGGTAATCTGTTGTTGCAATTGCACTAGCTCTCGATGTCTTAAAGTAATACTTGGACATTCAAAAATTTGTGTGATCTAACAGCCTTTGTTTCTTCGGTTGACACGATCACACTCGCAACTTGCTCACTGCAGCAGGGTGCTGGCGAAACCAATACAGCACAGAGCGATAAGACTGCTTCCTCTGTCCCCTTTCCACTCTTTCTCAATAGTCTGCTAACTGTCAGTTACAGATCATTTTTAAAGATTTTCAAGAAACTTTTAAGTTCTAAGAACTATCAATTCTAAGTAAAACTCGAACAACAGGAATTCTATGCATTGTTAAAAATTCGCAGAGGTGGGATGGAATCTTCATTACATGACCTAATGAACCTTATTTATATCATTGCGTGGTTGGTCATAAGATCTATATTGTTGTTGAATTGCGTGTTGATATTATTGCTGATACAACATGACGGGTATATTGTTGCACAAACTTTGCCTTGCATTGTCGCAGAGGAGTAGATAACTGCCCTGTATTGTCGCATATTAATGAGGTGGGCGTGGCCTAATCCAGCCAATCTACGTCCTCCCTCCCCCCTTTTTTGGGCGTTGGTCATTTAATTTGGGCGTTGGTCATTTAATTTGGGCGTTGGCCTTTTAATTTGGGCGTTGGTCTTTTAA
>JAHWFO010015540.1:243390-265026 GCA_023313115.1 Rhysida immarginata | reverse complement strand
GGGGGGGGGGTGGGCTAATTTTAGCACCAGCAGATGCCCTCTCGAAAATAATCAACTTTGGATTCTACGCAATTTTTCGTGTGAAGCTTACTTTTCGAGTTATTCTGCTTTGTCAACTTAAAATTTACACCCTGTATATTAGAGGGCTTGAAGAATCCTTTAAGAACTAATAACGTCCCACACGTCGCTGACAGGAGAGCAGTCGCAGTAGTAACTGAAGTCTTAAGTCAATCGACAATCGAACAGTGTAGTGAAAAGAAAGACGCGAATGGTCCAGGAGCCAAGCTCACTTTGCACGCTCGCCCAATGAGTAAACCAGAGGAGGTACACTAAACTGGGAGAGAAGCCTGATGAACCTCTTAGTCCTCCAGAGAATAAGTCCCAAGAAGGGACGAGAGTCAGATTGTAGATTGACGAATAGATCCCCAAAAATCAGCAGGATCTTAAAGATCCAATATTTGGGGAAGACGGCCTTGTTTACGTCATCAAAGCAGACATCCAGGATATGGAGGGGACCTTAAACAACGAGTGGATGGTCCAGAATACCAGAAACCAGAGTATTTTCATCTTGGGTAGCATGTTCTTCATAAGTGTCTGCACAAAGGTGCCTATGTGGGTCATCTCCAAATCGTCATAGATAGAGTGGTTGTTGGCAAATGTTCTGTCAAATTAGGCAATGGATCGGAGAGCAACATTTTGGAAGGTCTGGAGATCCTTCCACCTAGATTTGCAAATAGAAACCCAAGCAGACATTCTATAGAGTAAAATAGTACGAATCACAATCTTGTATGTCAAGAGTTTGTTATCCACACCAAGAACGCTGTTTCGCCCCAGAAGTGCAATCAAACTGAACTTCGCCTTCTTTGCCTTGTTGAGCGCATATTGGATTTGGTCGTTCCAGTTTAGTTTGGAGTCGATCATAACATCAAGATATTTATAGCTTTTTACCCACTCAAGTTTCTTGCCAAATAAGAAGAGGGGCTTTGGAGGGTTTTTGCATTTGCGAGTGATAAACATGACCTTGCACTTTTTGACATTCAGCTTTAATCGCCACCTAGTGAACCAGCTCTCGCACTGATGTAAAGCTTTTTGTAGTCGAGTGATGACATGTGCTGGGTTTCGTGCCCAGGTCATGATGGACACGTCGTCAGCAAACAAGTATAGATTACACTTTGCAAACTTGGGAAAGTCATGAAAAAAGAAGTTGAATAAAGCTGGTCCCAAGAAAGAGCCTTGGAGTACACCAGCATTAACATCGCAGGGCTCAGACAAGGAGTCCCCAACCTTAACACGAAAAGTCTTCGTTGACAGGAAGGAGCGAACCAGAGCAATTAGATCGTCAGGGAACCCGTAGGTAATCATTTTGTAAATGAGCCCATCATGCCAAACTTGGTCAATCTGCGCACGCACGTGAAATCGCTTTGTCGACGCACGATTGCTCAAGTGCTCATAATCCATCCATGTGTGACGTTATCACGTGTTATGTTAGGAATACATTTTTATAGGAAACTTGGAAAACGAGGAAAACGAGACCACCAAACATAGAGAGGTTGAGAGGACCGTTTAAATCAGCAACGAGCCTCCATAACTGATGTTGACAAGAGTGGCCTGGACGGAAGCCAAATTGCTCACTACGAATGAGGTTGTTTGCCTCGCAGTGGTCGTTGAAACTCTTGAGTATAGTGCGTTCAAAGACCTTGGAAAGCATGGGCAACATGCTAATGGGCCTATAACTTGTGAGAAGAGCAGGATCCAGTCCAGGTTTAGGAATGGTGATGATGACTGAGTCCTTCCAGGCACGAGGAAAATGGCCGCTAAGCCAGCAGTCATTCATGACGTTGGTGATGATGCAGATAACGCTGGGAGGCAAATTCTTGAGAGCACGGTTGGTAATTGTGTCGATGCCGGCTGCCTTTTTGCTTTTTAGGCGCTTTATGATGTCCAATATCAGGAGAGGCAAGAGCGTGCTCGGTGTGGCCATACATAGCACACACGTCTTTGACCTCTCGAGTAATATTAACCAGATCATCCTTTTTAGGCGTAGAGAATTGGTTCTTCAGTGAATAGGCAATAATTTGCGCTAACGAAATCGCCACCCTCTGTAAGCAGAGGAGGGAGAACAATAGTCCTGTTGTTTTTAAGGGCCCTGACCATACTCCAGAGAGAGAGAGTTATCACGGACAGACAGACTTTTAACTTTGTCGTTCCATCTTTGATTGTTTAAATCCTTAATCTGCTCACTTACTTTGCGGGATAGCCTGTTGTACTTAGTCTTGAAGTGGAGAAACCTGGTACGCTGCCAAGGTCTTCTAAAGTTGTTTTTTTCGTGGATGAGTTGCCTGATTGAAGGAGGAAGTTCCAGATGGTCTGGTTGCTTGCAATCCACCGGAGTAGCACTAGCATTTGTAGCCATCTTGATGGAGTGAGTGACCTTTTTGATATTTTCGTCAATGTCACTGCTGGTGACGAGATCCTGATAGGAAATGTTACTGTCGTTCATAAGTTCTATAAAAAATTCCCAGTCCTGCTTATAACGAAGATTTATTCTCAGGTCGATATTTATCCCCTCAAAATTTAGTGCAACTGGTATGTGATCAGATGATAAGGCATTTACTGTAAAAATATTGTAGGATTTGAAAAACTCCTTGAGAACAGCAATGTCGAGCACGTCACTAGCGGGTGAGTGATCACAGTGGTATGTATCTTCAAGAGGGCCAATAATGGAAGTGTCGATCTGATCTACCATGTACCTATAAAGTGCCAAGCCACTTTGATTAGTGCATCTGGAGTTCCAGTGTGGGTGTTTCGCAATCAAATCACCCGCCATAACGACTGGGGTGGGCCCAGACAGTAGTTCATCCAAGTCGCGAGGGTCTAACTTGTGCCTGGGTGGGTTGTATAGGGAAGTAAACCTGACCTCTCCAAAGACAATCGACAATCGAACAGTGTAGTGTATCGGTATTCGTATGGAACTTGAAGCATAGCTTCCATAATCTCACCCTTCATAATCATATTCCAAGGGAAATACACTGAACTAGAAAAGAAGCCTGATGTACCCACAAAGGTCATCCAAAGTATGAACGAAAATTGCCTTCTCTTGGTGGAGGAAAATTTGCTTGACGATTGTCTGAACTAGGAGTATATTACATAGTAAATCACAGAAAAAACGAAAGAATTTATGAAACCCAGTAATCTGGGAAGATGACATTATCAATGTCATCAAAATTGACATCAAGGATATGTCTTGGATTACGATGCCTTTTTCTATGTAGAGAATGGTTTAGAATGCCAGAGACTAGATCATTATCATGATTTGCCATAATAGGCAGCACGGTTTTCATGAGCTCTTGAACATATTTCCCGACATGGGTCATATCGAAATCATTATGAATGGAGTAATTGCGAGTAATTCTCCTATCTAATTGTGCAATAGTCCTTAGGGTAATGTTCTGGAAAGTTTGGAGTTCCTTCCATCTTGTCTTGCAAATCGTAGCCCAGACGGGCATGCTATATAGCAAGATGACACGAACAATTATTTTGTATAACAGTACTTTGTTATCAACACTGAGGGCACTGTTACGACCCAACAGAGCAATTAAGCTCAACTTTGCTTTTTTGGCCTTGATCTTCGCATAAGTCACATGCATATTCCATGATAGTTTTGCATCAATAACAACGCCAAGGTATCTATAATTATTAAACCATTCCAAGTATTTGCCATATAACTTTAACGAGTCAAGATTTCTCTTTTTCTTCTTAATGATAAACATCGCTTTGCATTTGTCGACATTCAGTTTTATTCACCACTTGCTAAACCAGATTTCACATTCTTTAAGGGATTTCTGCAAACGTGATACAACAACACTAGGCTGGCGTGCCCATGTCAGTATAGCAGCAACATCCGCATAGAAATATAGCTTGGAGTAAGAGATTTCAGGGAAGTCACGTATATAGTAATTGAACAGAACTGGCCCCAGCACTGATCCTTGTGGGACACCGCCATTTATCTCACAGGTATCAGATAATTCATCTCCAACTCTGGCCTGAAAAGACCTGTTGGACAGAAACGAGTGAACTAGACTAATTAAATCATGTGGGAAACCATCAGTTATCATTTTATAAATAAGGCCTTCATGCCAGACCTGATAAAATGCTTTATGAACATCTAAGAAGATGACGCCGCAATACATCGAAAGATTAAGGGGAGTGTTAACATCCGCTTAAGTCTCCAAACTTTGGGCTGGCAAAAATGTTCCGCCCGAAAACCAAATTGTTCTGTACGGATGAGATTATTGGTTGTGCAGAAATCTAAGAATCTTGTTAGAATTGTTCTCTCCAAGACTTTGGATATAGAAGACAGCAAACTGATGGACCTGTAGCTTACAGGGTTTGCAGGATTTTGACCTGCTTTAGGTATACTTAGGACAACAGACTGTTTCCATGTATCCGGAAAGTAACAGTTATCCCAACAGTTGTTTATAATTTTAGTAATATCACTAGTTACATTTTGCGGTAAGTTTTTTAAGGCAATGTTATTAATAGTGTCTTTACCTGGTGCCTTCTTTTTCTTGAGTTTCCTAAAGCAATTTTGAATCTCAGCTACCTGTATTTTATGTTTGGCCACATGATGGCTATTGTTGTAATACTTTGTTATGCTGTGTTCTACCATTTTGGATATTTCTAGTCCTTCTGGACAATCATTCTTGGAGTCACAAATTGTTGTTTAAGTGAATCAGCAATAAGCTGTGCTTTGTCTTGGTCATTAGTTATGAAATGTCCATTAGTGTCTAAAAGCGGTGGTATGTTCATGGCCTTTTTGTTTTGTAAGGCTCGAATCATGCACCAGATAGAATTGTCTTGGGTTGACAAACTCTTCACTTTCTCATTCCATCTCTCATTACGAAGTTTATTTACTTCCTCATGTACTCTTCTCGTAAGTCGATTATATTTGGTTTTAAGCCAAGATTCTCGTGTTCGGTGCCATTGCCTCCTTACCCTGTTTCTTTGGTTTCAGTACACCCTAGAGATATATGATCAAATCGTAAGCAATTAAAGCATTGTAATGGTCTCTTATTTCCACGGAACATTTCGATGGATACAGCTAAGGGTCCTATGCGAGTAACATTTCTTAGAGTCTTCTTGTGCTCTGTGTTCGCAAACAGAAACAGAATCATGGGCATGTCAGTGGATCCTTTAAATTTTTTAAGTCTAATCACTTTCTCAGGAAAATAATTGATCTTTTTTAGGTCGTCCTTAAAATCGTTAAGGTCATAGGTCACGTCTACATTTCGTATAACGTATTTGAGGACTTTTTCTGATTTAAGTTGATGATAAGAGAAAACAGCCAAGAAACTGTGGACACAATAATCAAACTAACGACGACGGGAAACCACAAATCCACAATAATCATTTAATAATGCCTCAGATGTACATTTCGAAAGCTATGCTTTCTTCATCAGTGAGTGATTAACAAACAGAGAACTCGGAATTTATAAGAAAATTACAACAATAATTGACCAATTACAGAAAAGTAACCTTAATAACTAATTACAACTATCCTAACACAAAACAAAACAACCAATCACGCTAAACTGTTAAGACCCGATCATTTCAAATTTAAAAGATCCACCTCCAGAAACTACACTTAGAAGGCAATCCACTTATAAGAGCCGATATATCGTTTACTTTATAAGAACCGATATATCGATTACTTAAGAATAAACTTAGCGAGGGGTAACCAATCCCCTACAGGCATAGGGCCGTCATCATTGTTGAGTAGTTGATTAGTTGCTTTGTTTTTTACAATTTCCAGAGATTCTAAAAAACGTATTAACTTGGGATCTTTACCGGAGTGAATAATTTTAAATGAATTGGTATCGTAATCATGCTTTTCCTTCAAAATATGGTCAGCAAAGGATGAAACACCGATTTTAAAATTCTTTATGCTGGCTATGTGTTCTGTCTTTCGTTTGGCCACGCCTCTCAGTGAGCTACCCAAATAGAAGTGTCCACACGTGGCACACCCAAACTTATAGACACCTGCTCGTTCCTCCGCGGGGATTTTGTCCTTTGCTGCACATAAACTCCTCTTCACCGTATTAACGCTCCTTTACTGAAGTCACTACACAGCTTTTTTAGGCCTCGATTCAACTGTACGTTGTATGGTAACACCAATACATTTTTGTAGTCAACTAATTCCTTTCTAAGGGTCGTGACCTGTTCAATCTTCAGGTGTCTACTGATCTTTGTGGTCATTCGGTCGACCATTTTACTTTCAAAACCATTAAACACAGCACAGGATTTTATTAAAGCAATCTCCTTTTTTCTGGCTTCCTCGTTAAGTGGTAGTATCAACGCTCTTCTGACTTGATGGTGGAATGCTGCTAATTTTTGGGAATTACAGTGGTTGGAGTCATTCCTTATGTAGGCTGGCGTGAAGTTACTTTTTCTGTGGACGTCAAAGCGTAATTGATTTCCTGAGCGTATGATTAACAAATCAAGAAATGGTAACTGCCTGTCTTCTTCCTCTTCCATGGTGAAATTGATATGGCTGCACAAAGAATTAAGGGAGACGAAGAGCGATGATCAAGTCAGATGAGCGTTGATACTACCACTTAACGAGGAAGCCAGAAAAAAGGAGATTGCTTTAATAAAATCCTGTGCTGTGTTTAATGGTTTTGAAAGTAAAATGGTCGACCGAATGACCACAAAGATCAGTAGACACCTGAAGATTGAACAGGTCACGACCCTTAGAAAGGAATTAGTTGACTACAAAAATGTATTGGTGTTACCATACAACGTACAGTTGAATCGAGGCCTAAAAAAGCTGTGTAGTGACTTCAGTAAAGGAGCGTTAATACGGTGAAGAGGAGTTTATGTGCAGCAAAGGACAAAATCCCCGCGGAGGAACGAGCAGGTGTCTATAAGTTTGGGTGTGCCACGTGTGGACACTTCTATTTGGGTAGCTCACTGAGAGGCGTGGCCAAACGAAAGACAGAACACATAGCCAGCATAAAGAATTTTAAAATCGGTGTTTCATCCTTTGCTGACCATATTTTGAAGGAAAAGCATGATTACGATACCAATTCATTTAAAATTATTCACTCCGGTAAAGATCCCAAGTTAATACGTTTTTTAGAATCTCTGGAAATTGTAAAAAACAAAGCAACTAATCAACTACTCAACAATGATGACGGCCCTATGCCTGTAGGGGATTGGTTACCCCTCGCTAAGTTTATTCTTAAGTAATCGATATATCGGTTCTTATAAAGTAAACGATATATCGGCTCTTATAAGTGGATTGCCTTCTAAGTGTAGTTTCTGGAGGTGGATCTTTTAAATTTGAAATGATCGGGTCTTAACAGTTTAGCGTGATTGGTTGTTTTGTTTTGTGTTAGGATAGTTGTAATTAGTTATTAAGGTTACTTTTCTGTAATTGGTCAATTATTGTTGTAATTTTCTTATAAATTCCGAGTTCTCTGTTTGTTAATCACTCACTGATGAAGAAAGCATAGCTTTCGAAATGTACATCTGAGGCATTATTAAATGATTATTGTGGATTTGTGGTTTCCCGTCGTCGTTAGTTTGATTTAAGTTGATGATGTGAATCTTTAGCACGTTATTAGCCTTTATGCCAGACACCAATTTACTATGCGTTTCCTCATCATGACACCTTATTTTGATCGGCTCTGCTCTGGCTGTGTGTACAGTAATTTGGTTAACCGCCACATGCTTTTGCATCTCGCCCAGGATTTGCTTGATTGGCTGACCGTGAGTACGTATTATGATTGGCGGAATATAGGAGCTGCTCTTGGTATTTGGCTTTTCAACATTTTTTCGCTGTTCGGACTTGCTTCCTCGAAAAGCAACAGCGATTGTATCTTTGATGTTGTCAATTTTCAACATAGGTATCCATTTTGGATTTTGCAGGTATCCATTTATCCGTATCATTGTATAGCCGTTTGCGATTTGTACTAATCGGGTCTTTACCATCGTTATCATTACTCCCTAAACCGGAGGGGATAATTTCATCGGCTGAGGATTCACACTCTCTATTTCACAAGAGTCTCTTAGATAGTCAGAAGTTTCACCTGTAGGCTTATAACCTTTCATTGACAGAGCAGAGAATTGATCTTTGAAGAACTGCTTCAACTTATTAAAGTTCTTGTTGGCTTCATTACGTGCTGCAGATATTTCAGCATTCATATTAGCAATTTTATCGTGGATTTCAGTTATGTTCCCTTTTAGTGACTCAACTTTTCCTTGTAAATTATCATATTTAGTGCACATTTCTTGGCGCAAATACTCTAGCTTATCCTTAATTATAGCATCAAAAGCTTAGAATCTGTAATCTTTACAGGCATCTTTATATATCTCGCCAAACGTATATTTACCATCACTTGTTTTTTGGCTTGCAATGCCACTTAACGCTTTGCCTAAGTCTGGCATTATGATAAAATTTACAATAATAAGTAAAGAATAGTCAGACTGCTAGCCCTGAAAAGGGCTTTACCAGAATAAGATCTGTAGAAAAAGAAAAAAAAACAGCCTTAAAGCAAAGGATATAAAAAACCGCTGACCTTAAGAGAATGCGCCTTCAATTAACGTTCCGTCTACAATCTATACCACGTAAGAGTAGGATAACATCTATGAGTAGGAGTATCGACAATCGAACACTAAAGTATACATTTGTTAGGTTGGGACGAAAGCAGCGCTTTCACAAAGCTCATCCAACCAGAATAAACTCCAAATGAAATACACTGAGGTAGTTAAGAAGCCTAACCAACCCAAGCGGTCTTCCATATTATAGAAAAAAGAAAATAAGATTGACGATTGTCAGAAACAAAATACAAACGAAATAAAAAACACAAGGAGAAAGAAGATTATCACATCTTCCAGTAGTCCGGGAATGAGGCGTTGCTAATATCTTCAAAATTGACGTCAAGAACGTGCCTCGGTTTACGATACTTCGTATGCCAGTTCATATTCAATGAGTTCTTCAGTATTCCATTCACAAGTTTATTGTCGTGAGTCTTCATCTTCTGTATCATAATCAAAAGGAGATCCTGTATAAACTTTCCGATATGGACCATGTTTAAATCCATGTGGATGGATTGGTTTTTCACCGTCCTTCTGTCCAGCTGAGCAATGGTCCATCGAGAAATCGAGAAATACCACCCCACAAAACCTGGAGAGGTTCAGGGGGGTGCTCAGGTCTTCAACGAGCCTCCATATCTGCATCGGACAAGAGTGGGCAGCACGAAAGCCAAACTGCTCTTCCCGAAAAAGGTCATTTGCTAGACAGTGGTCTTGGAATCTGACGAGAATCGTTTTCTCCAACACTTTGGACATCGTGGGTAGCAGGCTAATAGGCCGGTAACTCGCCGGAATTGCAGGATTTTGCCCCTGCTTGGGGATACTCAACACAATAGATTGCTTCAAGCCACAGGGAAGTAAGAAAATTTCCAACAGACGTTAATGATATTCGTGAGAAAGTCAATAAAGTTCTTCGGGAGATTTATAAGGGCGTTATTAATCACCTTGTCTCTTCCTGGAGCCTTCTTCCTTTTCAGTATACTTATGATGGTGGCGACCTCTGCAGCCTCGATGCTGTTCTTCGTTAAATGCTGTGGGACTTCATCAAAGTTGACAATACCTTCTTCCACACGCTGAGACATGATTTGGCTCTCGGGCTTATCGTTGGTAGGAGTAACAAACTGCATTTCCAGTGAATCTGCAATGACTTGGACCTTGTCTTGATCAGTTTGCACATAGTCACCTTGTGGTGTACGGAGTGGAGGAAGCATAACATTCTTCTTATTCTGTAAAGCTCTGACCATACTCCAAATGGAATTGTCGCGAGCCGGCAAGCCTTTGAGTTTTTCATTCCATCTAGCGTCGCGAAGCTCTTTTATATCTTCTTGAACTCTTCGCATTAACCTGTTGTACTTGGTTTTGAGCCAAGGTTCACGATAGCGTTGCCATAGTCTACGGGTCCTGTTTCTTTCAGCAATTAGGCATTGGATTCCAGGAGTGAGTTGAATTCCATGAGAAGGTTTATTCTCTGATGGATACTTACTAGCTTCTATGGCACTGTTAATACATCTGGTGATGTCATCAACAAGTTGATCGATGTCCTCTGTACAGTAAGCAACGTCGGAATTGTAGCCATAGTCTTTAAGAATATCTTTGTAGAGCTTCCAGTCTTGATGATGTACGAGTTCCTCTCGGAAATTTATGTCAACATTGTCAAAGTTCAACGCCACAGGCTTGTGGTCAGAAGAAAGGTCATCAATCGTGAAGACATTGTACGGTTTGAAGAAACCCTACAAGAGCGAGATGTCCAAAACGTCACTACTAGGGGAGTGGTCGCAGTAATAGGTGTCCTCCACAGGTCCAACAGCGATGATATCATCTCTACCTCGTAGGTACCTATGGAGAATCATGCCATTGTAATTCTGCGTTCTGGAGTTCCAGCTTGGGTGTTTGGCATTTAGGTCACCTGCCCGGACGACTGGAGTGTCACCACTGAAGAGTTCATCAAGCTCGCAAATGTCAAGATAATGTTTAGGTGAATTGTACAGCGCCACGAACTTCACTTTACCACAGGAGACGTCATTGATAATGATGGAGGCCGATTCCATACCTGTATAAGACTTGGATACTAATTCTTGGTGTTGAATTCCCTTCTTAATGATGATCGCAGCGCCCCCAGACGCACATCTTGCAGCATTTGAAGCCATTCGATCCTTACGGTCTTGGCTTCGTTTGAGGTGAGTTTCACAGAGGAAAGCAACGTCGATTTCTTGCTTTATCATAAAGTTGTGAAACTCGATACGCTTTCGGGGAATGCACCTAGCGTTCCATATCACGCACCGAAGTTCACCTTTGTTGATTACGGTATAGCGTTGTGCAGTAATACTAAAATTAGTTGGTCGTAAGGAGCCCACTCAACTGTGGGTAACTTATGCTTAGATTAGAAAACAGATGAAAGATACATCCTAATTGTTTATACATACCTGGTAGGTCGTTAATGTTGAGGCCTTTATCTCCCGACGTAGACGCAGCATCAGCATAGGATTTGCCTGCTGTTACTTTAGAACTAGACATCCTTTGAACCTGGGGGTATTTTGGACATTTCGTGTAGCTTGATGTGTGCTGTCCACCACATCTGATGCAATTTGGCGGGTCTTGTCCTTTGATCTTGGGGCAATCTCTTGACTGGTGCCCCTCAGCACATTTATTACAACGAGGATCTTCCGTGCAGCCCATGGATACGTGTCGGAAGCGCAGGCAGTTGTAACACTGTAGTGGCTTCTTGTTCCCTCGAAACTGCCAGCGGCCCAATACGTGTTATGTTTTTCAATGACTGGTTGTGTTCGGTGCTCGGGAGTAGAACCAAAACCATCGGTATATCTATGGATCCTTTGGCTTTCCTCAGTCGAATAACTTTTTCCGGGAAGTAGTTGGCTCTTTTTAAGTCTTCTTGGAAGTCATCGAGGTCATACGTAACATCCACATTACGAATTACGTATTTCAAGACCTTCTCCAACTGCAGTTGATGATGCTGAATTTTTAAATTATTATCAGACTTATTTCCAGAGACTAACCTGTTGTGTATTTCTTCATCTTCACATTTAACCTTGACGGTTTCAGCTCTGCCCGTATGAACGGTGATCTTTTCCACTGGAACATGCTTCTCTAGCTCAGTTAAAATCATCTTAAACGGGACGCCATGAGTCTTCACGATAATTGGCGGTACATACCTCTTCGTGATCCCATGGTCTTTATTAGCCGAGCGACCTTGTACATTTTTCGGATTCCTCATTCTAGTCGCGCTGACGACTTCTTCATTTACTCTGGAGACGGTCTTTAAGTTATCGACCCTCGTGCCTTTTCTGACTTTTTTATTAGCAACACCAATCCACCAATCCAGGGACTGCTGTCCACTTTTTCATCGGTTCCATCAGAGTGACTTCTCTTATAGCCACCGTTTGTCGAGCAGTCACTATTTTCAATTATATCCATAGACTCTAAACTTTTAGCACAGGCAATATTATTAAAAACATTATTTACCTTGCTGTTATCAACAGGTGTATCTTCCTTGGAGTTACCTGCCTTCGGAGTTCCGGAGCATTTCCCAAAGGCTTCCTTCAGTTCGCTAATCTTTTCAATGACATCTCTACGAGAGTCTTTGATTTCCTTGTTGATACCTTCGAACTTCTCTTCAAAACTTTTATGTAGGGATTCGACTTTTTTTTCCAGTGCCCTATACTTTCCATTTATTTCATTCTGGAGAGCTTCTAACATTTCGTTGAACACTAGGTCAAAAGCAGCAAACCTAGCATCCAAGCAGGCATCCCGGTAAGCCTTTTCGCAGGACACAGTTTTACCATCTGCCACTAGCAATGGCACATTAGCTGACTCCAACGTGGTTAATTTGGACGAAGCCATCATAATCCTAAAATATAATTGTATAGAAACCAGGGGGGGGGGAGTAACCTCGCAGCTAGGTGTGTGCTAAAGAAGCCGTCCTAAGAAGGACGCACCTAGCTTTAAGGAAAAAAGAAAACAAGTCAGGTTTGCGAGAAAGTTAATTCTACGCCAGGGACCCACTCGTGAATGATTAGAATAATAATAGATGATATGAAAAGTCCTTAGCTACGTTTGCGAGGAAATTAATCCCCACGCCAGGGACCCAGAAGGATAATGAGCGTTTTGATGTACTGGTTTACGGGAATATTAATTCCAACGCCAGGGACCAGCACATAAGACGTAACAGAAGGTTAATATCGCCCTGAAAAGGACGCACCGTGAAATGAGAGTAATGAAATGATACCTGAAAAGAGAGTAGAGGTGATACCTTGAAGAGCTAGTCCTGTGTCCTGTCCTCCATATATGCCAGATATCGATGATATCCTATCCTGCGACTCGATCAATATACAGCCATATACATACGATCTGACAGAGATATGATTCGATACGAGTAGGAGTATCGACAATCGACAATCAAACAGTGCAGGTAAAACGAAACGAGTGGTCCGAAAGCAACGCTTTCACTGCCATACTCATCCAGAAAGTAACCACGGGAAGTACACTGAACTAGGCGAGAAGCCAGATGAAACCTAGTTAAGTCATCCAGAGGATAAGATGGAGTCCTTTCCTATCAGGATGATAGTGTTGATTGTTGATTGACGAGGGACAAGGAACACGAGGAGCTAGGAGATCCAATATTCGGGAAATATGGCCTTTTGGATGTCGTCGAAATTGATGTCCAGGAGGTGACGCGGCCTGCGATGTCTAAGAAGGCTTCCGAGTAGGAATATCGACAATCGAACAGTGAAGTGTACATTCGTTAGGATGGGACGAAAGCAGCGCTTTCACAAAGCTCATCTAACCAGAATAAACTCCAAATGAAATACACTGAGGTAGTCAAGAAGCCTGACCAAACCAAGCGGTCTTCCATATTATACAAAAAAGAAAATAAGATTGACGATTGTCAGAAACAAAAAACAAACGAAATAAAAAAAAAATACAAGGAGAAATAAGATTATCACATCTTCCAGTAGTCTGGGAAAGAGACGTTGCTAATATCTTCAAAATTGATGTCAAGAACGTGCCTCGGTTTACGATACTTCGTATGCCAGTTCATATTTATTGAGTTCTCCAGTATCCCTTTCACAAGCTTATTGTCGTGAGTCTTCATCTTCTGTATCATAATCAAAAGGAGATCCTGTATAAACTTACCAATATGGGCCATGTTTAAATCGAGGTGGATGGATTGGTTTTTCACCGTCCTTCTGTCCAGCTGCGCAATGGTCCTCAGGGTAACATTCTGGAATGACTGTAGTTCACTCCATCTGCTTTTACAGATAGTCGCCCACGCAGGCATGCCATAGAGGAGTATGGTCCGGATAATCGATTTGTACAGAAGTAGCTTGTTGTCAATGTCGAGGGCGCTGTTGCGACCCATAAGAGCTATGATACTGTACTTAGCCCTCTTCGCTTTGTTCAGAGCATAGGACATATGCTGGTTCCATGAGAGTCTTGAGTCAATGATAACTCCCAGGTACTTGTAGTTGTCCACCCAGTCCAGTTTCTTATTAAACAGAACAAGAGAATCTGGGGGATGCTTGAGCTTCCTATTGATGTACAAAGCCTTCCACTTTCCGACGTTAAGGTTCAACTTCCAGCAGTTAAACCAGTCTTCGAACTGCTTCAAGGCGCACTGCAGCCGAGTGATAACGTGAGCCGGCTGGTGTGCCCATGTCATAATGGCAGTGTCATCCGCATAAAAATACAGATTACAATTATCGGGTTTTGGGAAATCATGTACAAAGTAATTAAATAGATGGGGCCCGAGGACAGAACCCTGAGGGACACCGGCCTTTACAACACGGGGTGTGGAAAGATTTTCTCCAACTTTGGCTTGATAGGATCTGCCGTCAAGAAAGGATTTCACCATCAAAATCAGATCGGCAGGGAACCCGTCTCGGATCATTTTGTAGACAAGGCCCTCATGCCACACTTAGTCAAAAGCTTTACTGACATCGAGAAATACCACCCCACAGTACCTGGATAGGTTCAGGGGGGTGCTCAGGTCTTCAACGAGCCTCCATATCTGCATCGGACAAGAGTGGGCAGCACGAAAGCCAAACTGCTCTTCCCGTAAAAGGTCATTTGCTAGACAGTGATCTTGGAATCTGACAAGGATCGTTCTCTCGAACACCTTTGACATCGAGGGTAGCAAGCTAAATAGGTCGGTAGCTCGCGGGAATTGCAGGATTTTTCCCCTGCTTTGGGATACTCAACACAATAGATTTCTTCCAAGCCACAGGGAAGTAAGAAAATTTCCAGCAGTCGCTAATGATATTGGTGAGAAATTCAATAAAGTTCTTTGGGAAATTCATAAGGGCGTTATTACTCACCTTGTCTTTTCCTGGAGCCTTCTTCTTTTTCAGTTTATTTATGATGTTGGCGATCTCTCCAGCCTCGATGTTGTACTTCGTAAAATGCTGCGGGACTTCATCAAAGTTGAAAATACCTTCTTCCACATGCTGAGACATGATTTGGTCTCGGGCTTATCGTTGGTAGGAGTAACAAACTGCATTTCCAGTGAATTTGCAATGACTTGGGCCTTGTCCTGATCAGTTTGCACATAGGTACCTTGTGGTGTACGGAGTGGAGGAAGCATAACATTCTTCTTCTTCTGTAAAGCTCTAACCATACTCCAAATGGAATTGTCGCGAGCCGACAAGCTTTTGAGTTTTTCATTCCATCTAGCGTCGCGAAGCTCTTTTATCTCCTCTTGAACTCTTCGCACTAACCTGTTGTACTTAGTTTTGAGCCAAGGTTCACGATAGCGTTGCCAAAGTCTACGGGTCCTGTTTCTATCAGCAATTAGGCGTTGGATTCCAGGAGAGAGTTGGATTCGATGAGAAGGTTTATTCTCTGATGGATACTTACTGGCGTCTATGGCACTGTTAATACATCTGGTGATGTCATCAACAAGTTGAACGATGTCCTCTGTACAGTAAGCAACGTCGGGATGGTAGCCATAGTCCTTAAGAATATCTTTATAGAGCTTCCAGTCTTGATGATGTACGAGTTCCTCTCGGAAATTTATGCCAACATTGTCAAAGTTCAACGCCACAGGCTTGTGGTCAGAAGAAAGGTCATCAATCGTGAAGACATTGTACGGTTTGAAGAAACCCTTCAAGAGCGAGATCTCCAAAACGTCACTACTAGGGGAGTGGTGGCAGTAGTAAGTGTCCTCCACAGGTCCAGCAGCGATGATATCATCTCTACCTTGTATGTACCTACAGAGAATCATGCCGTTGTAATTCTGCGTTCTGGAGTTCCCGCTCGGATGCTTGGCATTTAGGTCACCAGCCAGGACGACTGGAGTGTCACCACTGAAGAGTTCATCAAGCTCGCAAATGTCAAGATAATGTTTAGGTGAATTGTAGAGCGCTACGAACTTCACTTCACCACAGGAGACGTCATTGATAATGATGGAGGCTGATTCCATACCTGCATAAGACTTGGATACTAATTCTTGGTGTTGAATTCCCTTTTTAATGATGATCGCAGCGCCCCCAGACGCACATCTTGCAGCATTTGAAGCCATTCGATCCTTACGGTACACACAATAGCCAGGTAGCTTGAAGTCTAGGCTTGGTTTGAGGTGAGTTTCACAGAGGAAAGCCACGTCGATTTCTTGATTTATCAGAAAGTTGGGAAACTCAATACGCTTTCGGGGAATGCCCCTAGCGTTCCATATCACGCACCGAAGTTCACCTTTGTTGATGACAGTATAACGTTGTGCAGCCATACTAAAATTAATTGGTCGTAAAGAGCCCACTCAACTGTGGGTAACTTTTGCCCAGATTAGAAAACAGATTAAAGATACGTCCTAATTGTTTATACATACCTGGTAGGTCGTTGATGTTGAGGACTTTATCTTCCGGCGTAGACACAGCGGCAGCATAGGATTTGCCTGCTGTCACTTTAGAACTAAACATCCTTTAAACCTGGGGGTACTTTGGACATTTCGTGTAGCTTGATGTGTGCTGTCCACCACATCTGATGCACTTTGGGGGGTCTTGTTCTTTGATCTTGGGGCAATCTCTTGACTGGTGCCCCTCAGCACATTTATTACAACGAGGATCTTCCGTGCAGCCCATGGATACGTGTCCGAAGCGCAGGCAGTTGTAACACTGTAGTGGCTTCTTGTTCCCTCGAAAGGCCTCCACTGAAACTGCCAGCGGCCCAATACGTGTTATGTTTTTCAATGATTGGTTGTGTTCGGTGTTCGTGAGTAGAACCAAAACCATTGGCATATCAATGGATCCTTTGGCTTTCCTCAATCGAATAACTTTTTCCGAGAAGTAGTTTGTTCTTTTTAGGTCTTCTTGGAAGTCATCGAGGTCATACGTAACATCCACATTACGAATTACGTATTTCAAGACCTTCTCCGACTTCAGTTGATGATGCTGAATTTTTAAAATTTTATCAGATTGAATGCCAGAGACTAACCTGTTGTATGTTTCTTCATCTTCACATTTAACATTGATGGTTTCAGCTCTGCCCGTATGAACGGCGATCTTTTCGACTGGAACATGCTTCTCGAGCTCAGTTAAAATCGTCTTAAACGGGACGCCATGAGTCCGCACGATAATTGGCGGTACATACCTCTTCGTGATCCTATGGTCTTTATTAGCCGAGCGACCTTGTACATTCTTCGGATTCCTCATTCTAGTCGCGCTGACGACTTCTTCGTTTACTCTGGAGACGGTCTTTAGGTTATCGATCCTCGTGCCTTTTCTGAATTTTTTATTAGTGACACCAATCCAGGGACTGTCGTCCACTTCTTCATCAGTTCCGTCAGAGTGACTTCTCTTATAGCCACCGTTTGTCGAGCAGTCACTATTTTCAATTATATCCATAGAATCTAAACTTTTAGCACAGGCAATATTATTAAAAACATTACTTACCTTGCTGTTATCAACAGGTGTATCTTCCTTGGAGTTACCTGCCTTCGGAGTCCCGGAGCATTTCCCAAAGGCTTCCTTAAGTTCGCTTATCTTGTCAATAACATCTCTACGAGAGTCCTTAATTTCCTTATTGATACCTTCGAACTTCTCCTCAAAACGTTTGTGTAGGGATTCGACTTTTTCCTCCAGTGCACTATACTTAGCGTTTATTTCATCCCGGAGGGCTTCTAACATTTCGTTGAACACTAGGTCAAAAGCAGCAAACCTAGCATCCAAGCAGGCATCCCGGTAGGCCTTTTCGCAGGACACAGTTTTACCATCTGCCACTAGCAAATGCTCTTTAGCCGACTTCAGCTTGGTTAATTTAGACGAAGCCATCATATATAAATGTATAGAACCAGGGGGGGGGGGGGAGTAACCTCGTAGCTAGGTGTGTGCTAAAGAAGCCGTCCTAAGAAGGACGCACTTAGCTCTAAGAAAAAAGAACAAGTCAGGTTTGCGAGAAAATTAATTCTACGCCAGGGACCCGCTCGTGAATGATTAGAATAATAATAGATGATATGAGAAAATGTCCTTAGTTAGGTTTGCGAGGAAATTAATCCCAACGCCAGGGACCCAGAAGGATAATGAGCGTCTTGATGTACTGGTTTACGGGAATATTAATTCCAACGCCAGGGACCAGCACATAAGACGTAACAGAAGGTGAATATCGCCCTGAAAAGGGCGCACAGTGAAATGAGAATAATGAAATGATACCTGAAAAGAGAGTAGAGTGATACCTTGAAGAGCTAGTCCGTTTTGATCGACCTGATCGTCCTCAGCCTAGGTTCCGTCCTCCTGGATGTTCGATGAGTATGATGAACCATATGATCATATGAGTAGGAGTATGACAGAAGATCGGTTTATATAGTGATAGAACAAAGAAACAACCAATCAGGGAAAATTTAAACAATTAGTGATAAGTGAGTTGTGACCACCAGTGAATTAAAGGAGACTCACCAAAAGAGCCTTTGTCTGAATTGAGTAGTTTTCTCTATTGGTTTTCTAGATAGCCACGTGTGCAGTGGTAATAAATTTCTTGAACTATTGTAATTAAGTCTTTAACGTGAATGTTGTGTGAGGAGAGGGGGATAAAGCTGCTTTCACGCGGGAATACAGTTCATTAAACTTTAATGATCTGATTGAATGTCTAAATATAAGTAAATTTTGATAACACAAAATGGATAATCTCCGACTATCAAGAATTAAATAATGTCCAAATAAAAATTATACCATGGTTACCTCCGTCGTATCCATCTCTTGCTCCTGCTAAGGTCTGTGGCTCTGACCTCTGCTTTCTTTCTTTCTTTTGCATCTTGAAGAATTGGACAATGAGCACGGGACATCTGTGTAAATTCGTTTCTGGCTCCATTTTACTAGGAATTTTCGATTTGGTTTCTTGCCTTTCACATCCAGTAGCTTCTGGACCCTATAGACATCGTCGAACTGGGGATCTTTGATGGGTACCGGTGCCTTTCTTTTTTTCTTCTTTCTACGTTCATAATATCTTCGCAAGAATGATAGGTGAGATATATGATTTCGTACTTTCTACCTGGGAGGAATTTTCACTTGGGCTGTAACGACCTTCTTTATAATGAATGGTCCTACTTACCTTGGGAATAGTTTTTTTTCTCCCTATTTTCCCTCTCAGGTATTTTTTAAAACTCCCCAATGAACTAATCTCTTCAGCAGTCCTTTCGTTGCTTGTCAACGCTGGAATGTTAATTTCCCTACCCAAGTCCATCATAAATGGCGAGCATTTTAATGCCTCCGAGATTGTGGAGTTTATGGCGATTTCTACGGCTGCCAAAGACTCGTCCCAGTTATTTATTTCTTCATTAAGATAATTCCAGACCATTTGTATGGTAGATTAATTTGTCCTTTCGGACTGTCCATCCGTTTGTGGATGGTAAGGGCCCGACTGTCTATTATCGATTTTCAGCATTTTGCAGATATTTTGCCATATCACTGCAGTAAAGCAGACGTCCTTATCAGACACTATGATGGGGGGAAACCCGTGTAACTTGAACACTTGTTCGAATAACAACTTAGCCGTTTCTTCTGCTGTAATACTGGTTGAACAGGGAAACAATCTGACCCTTTTGGTTAATTTGTCGGTTACCGTCAAAATTGCGTCGTAACCTTGCTATGTCACTGGTAGCGGTGAGACATAATCCAGAGTTATAATTTCTCATCTGTGACTGGGAATTGGTAATGGTTTCAATTCCCCAAACTGCAGATTTCTTAAATTCTTATTGCTCTGGCATAAATGACATGATTTCACATAATCTGTTATACGCTTGAACATTTTAGGCCAAAACTAAGATTGTCTTATTCTGAAAATCGTTTTATTAACACCAAGATGCCCACTTGCAGGGATGTCATGATTTTCCTTAAGAATCTTTTCTAGGACTTGCTCCGAGTTGGGAAGTACTAGCTGCTTTCCTATTTTTTTCCATTTTGAAGACTATATCCCCTTTTATTACGAACCCTTTAGGAAATTTGCCCTTATTGAACGTAGAAAGGGATCCAGAAAGCTCACTTCTTTTAATTCCTTACTCCATCTTGTCCTTATATTTAATTGTACCCCTGTGGCTGCTAGCGACTCTTCCTTTTGTTATAATTTCATTGTTTTGAGTCTTGTCACAGTCTTTCTTTACTACTTTATCTTTATTATTTTCAATAATATCTGTCTGCTCTACCTTTTTCGCTTGCAGAGCCTCCTCCGTACTTTGATCGGCCTCGGTGGCTCAGTGGTTGCGTGATCGCCTTTGATGCCCGAGGACGCGGGTTCGACCCCGGCCGAGGACGACCAGAATATTTTTCAGGGGGAAAATCCTGAGATCACGCACTTCCTTCAGAAGGGAAGTAAAGCCGTTGGTCCCGTGTATTCGTTTGCCGGCTGCACGTTAAAGAACCCTTGCGAGGCAAAATTTGCGGCCCCTATAACGCCGTCCTGAAATGACCATAGCAGTTGAAAAGGACGTTAATACCGAACAAACCAAACCTCCGTACTTTTCATTAACTCTCTCAAAGAGTTACTTTCTATTTTTTTCTTAATTCATTTTCTGCATCTAGTGAAAACATTTTTACATAGACGCTTTTATTTTTCTGCTCGTCCCAACTTTGTACTTTATCAAATAACATTAGGATATTATTATTAAATACTTCTATAGTTTTTCTGTTCTGGATTGACAATTTAACTACCTTTAACCATTTTTTTAATTGCGTTTGCTCTTTTCCGTCCTTCATTTTATCTGTTACTCCAAATCTTAAATTACAGTTCACTGTAATAAACCGCCCCGCTTTCGTACTAAAGGAAAAATAACCTCTTTTACACAACACCAAAAATCCCGCTTACTTTGCTGACTTCACTTTTTTTTTTTTACTCAGTAAATTTTTCGCAGATACGTGACGCTCACGTGCGCATTAGTGATAAATGTCTTGAACTATTGTAATTAAGTCTTTAAGGTGAATGCAGTGTGAGGAGAGAGGGATAAAGCAGGACACGGGAATACAGTTCATTAAACTTTAATAATCCAATTAAATGTCCAAGTATAACTAAATTTTGATAACACAAAATGGATAATTTCCGACTATCAAGAATTGAGTAATGTCCAAATAAAAATTATATTTAATTAAATGTCATTAAAGTTCTTGTGTTGAGTAATGTCCAGGGGCAGGATTCGAAATGGTAAGTCGCAATTCGGGATGTCAATTGAGGGCAGCAACGTAGCAAGAGATGTGGGCAATGCTATTTGCTTCCTGGATAGCCAGGAACGAAGCGGTCGCGTATCAAGTGATAACGTAGACCCCCCCCCCCGTTAGGGGGTCATTCAAGTATTACGTCACGCTGATTTTTACCCCCTCCATCACATTCCGTCACACACATCTTGATCCTCCTTAATGTGACATCACAAAATTTTACTCCCCCCCCCCATTCTTCAAAATATTATAAAGAAATAAACTACTTAATAATCATTATACAATTTTTTATTATTTCTAATATGTTACTTATTTTATTCCAAGGGATATTCTAAATGGGATTCTACTACTATTATTATTATTATTATTATTATTATTATTATTATTATTATTATTA